>VWZE01017186.1:11733-27633 GCA_013396675.1 Eubucco bourcierii
CACTCACACTGCAGCCTCAGCTGGAGCTTTTCAGCACCCCACACCCCCAGGCCCTGTTCCTCAGGGTTGCTCTCAGCCATTCCCCACCCAGCCTGCAGTTGTGCTTGGCATTGTGCCTACCCAGGTGCAGGACCTACTCAGATGTGTGAAAAAATAAAAAGAGAGGAAGAGTCTTCCCTGTGCATAGTGATACGTGCACAGGAAACAACGTATGCTCTTAGATTTATCTTGAATGAGGAAGAAAACCACAACTCTAAAATGAAGGATCAGTGTACCTGAGATGCTTGGCAGAGGCTTAGAGCAGGACGTGTTGAAGTATAATCTGTACAAGAAAGCATTTGCTACCTGCAGTCCTGCCTGGATGTAAACTACAGGGGCATGACAGATGTGACACTGCTGATACAAGTCTTGCACTGAAAGGACGCTAGACCTTCAATTATGTCAGCAGATTCTCTGGAGAGTTCTTTTGCAGGCTTAGCCTGCTTGAAGTGAATCAGGTGAGTTAATCCTTTCCATCCCAAATATCTCTACCAGCAATGTAGCTGATAAAGACTCTGGGCCTTATCAGTTTCAAGTAGGATTATCCCTTCTACTTTTGAATTAAAAGCCTCTTAGAACTTTTTTAAGTGAGCAGTTTCACAAGTTGACCAGAATACAATTATCTCTAATGACTAAAAATAATCTACATTCTGGATAGATTTGTCCTTCAAATATGAGCTGGAAGATATCTCTGGTACAAGAAGGGATGGAAGAATGGAGGGCTGGGATACCATCCAGAGGGACCTGGGCAAGCTGGACAGCAGGGCATAAGACAACCTCATGAGGTTCAACAAGACCAAGGGCGAGGTCCTGCAGCTGGGTCAAGGCAATTCCAAGCACCAATCAAGGCTGGGCAGTGCCTGGCTGGAGACCAGCCCTGAGGAGAGGGACTTGGGGTGCACTTGCAGCCTGGTGAACAACCAGAGCCTGGGCTGCAGCAGGAGAAGTGTGGGTAGCAGGGCCAGGGAGGTGATTCTCCCCCTCTGCTCCACTCTACTGAGACCACACTTGGAGTACTGCATCCAGTTCTGGAGCCCCTGGGACAAGAGGGATGTGAAGATGTTGGAGTGTGTTCAGAGAAGGACCATGAGGATGCTCAGAGGGCTGGAGCTGCTCTGCTGTGAGGACAGACTGAAAGAGTTGAGGCTGTTCAGCCTGGAGAAGAGGAGGCTCCCAGGTGACCTTCTTGAGGCCTTCCAGGATCTGAAATGAGCTACAAAAAAGCTGAGGAGGGACTTTTTAGGCTATCAGGTAGTGACAGGACTGGGGAGAATGAAGCGAAACTGGAAGTGGGGAGATGCAGACTGGATGTGAAGAGGAAGTTCAGCATGAGAGTGGTGAGAACCTGGAAGGGATTGCCCAGGAAGGTGGTTGAGGTCCCATCCCTGAAGTTGTTTAAGGCCAGACTGGATGAGGCTCTGAACAGCCTGATCTAGGGTAGGGTGTCCCTGCCCATGACAGGGGGTCTGGAACTGGTTGATCCTTGCGGTCTCTTCCAATTGTGACAGTTCTATGACTGCGTTGTGATTTCCTGAATATTGTCCTCTGAAAGAGGCAGAAAGAAGAGAGAGAAGAATGGGATTTCTAGCCTACAGACAACAGCTGGACTACAGTCAGCATTATTTGCTAGATCATAGAATCATAGAATCATAGAATGGTAAGGTTGGAAGGGACCTCAAGGATCATCTAGTTCCAACCCCCTGCCATAGGCAGGGACACCTCCCACTAGTACAGGTTACTCAAGGCCTCATCCAATCTGGCCTTGAACACATCCAGGGAGGGAGCATCCACAACCTCCCTGGGCAACCTGTTCCAGTGCCTCACCACCCTCACTGTAAAGAACTTCCTCCTAACATCCAGTCTAAATCTCCCCTCTGCCAGTTTAAGCCCATTGCCCCTTGTCCTGTCATTGCAGGACCTTGTAAATAATCCTTCCCCAGCCTTCCTGTAGGCCCCCTTCAGATACTGGAAGGCTACTATCAGGTCCCCTTGAAACCTTCTCTTCTGCAGGCTGCAGAGCCCCAACTCTCTCAGCCTGTCCTCATAGGAGAGCTGCTCCAGCCCTCTGATCATCTTTGTGACCCTCCTCTGGACCCGCTCCAACACTTCCATGTCCTTCCTGTGCTGAGGGCTCCAGAACTGCACACAGTACTCCAGGGGGGTCTGACGAGAGCAGAGTAAAGGGGCAGAATCCCCTCCCTTGCCCTGCTGGCCACGCTTCTCTTGATGCAGCCTAGGACTCGGTTGGCTGTCTGGGCTGCATGTGCACACTGTAGGCTCATGTTGAGCTTTTCATCAACCCAGATCATAAGCAAATGGCTAAATCAACAGAGACAAGCAACATTGCATCCATAACACCACATACTCAAGGCAGATAATAGGAAACACATTTGTTTTCAAACCCAGAATCTCTTGCAGCCCTAAACCAATTGAGAGTTGATGCAATCATTGTGATGGTTTGAGAGTTCCCTGACCCCCACTCTATGAAAATCCCCCCGACTAGACTCAACCAGCTGGAAGTTAAGGGCTGAAGCTTTATTTACAGTTCAGCACAATGTACAAGCAGAGATATACACTATAGATAGGAATAGTTACAGAGATAGACAAGTTAAAAGGAATACAGAAACACAATTCCCCTCCCAGAAATCAGAGTCCCCAGGAGGGGCTCCCAACCACCCTTCCACCTTCTCCCCACCCCTATACCTTACCCCAAGGTCTGCCTTACGTGCAAGGTGAGTTTGGAGGATGGGCCAGGGGGGTTAGAAGTAAAGTGGTTTGTTGGGTTACTCAGCAGAGAGGAGAGGACCCATTGGCTCCCGGAGAGACACCAAGAGACTGTCCTATCTATGTTTTGTGTTCTTAGTCTTAACACATCTCATAAGGCTATGAGTGAAGTAGACACCACCATCGCTTCCTTTTCACAATCTATAATTTAATTTTTCTAATAATTCCAATTAGCCTCAGACCAGCACAATCATGAAGTTTCTTACTTGATGTTAAAACTCCTGTTTTCATAGTCCATAATTGTCCTTAAGGAAATAATTCACATGAAGTTTCCTAGGAACAGCTTGTGCTTCCAGTATTCTGATATGGCATAGGATATATGCTGAGTGTGGCTGCCAGAGTCATTTTGGTTGTAAAGAACTCGAAGCCAGTATGAGTTTGGTGTAATCAAGAATGAAGAATTTGACATCATATCATAGCCTAAGGTGTTAAGGTTGTAATGCAATTACTATGTCCTATAATAAAGACAGAGAATGTTTTATCATCACTCCCAGTAAAATCACCTTCTGGACTAAAAACTTGCTCTTAAATATGTAACAGATGGTGGCAGGATGAAATTCACTACCAAAACATAATTATCATCTGTACAATTTGTTGTATAAATGAGTTGTATTCAGTCCTGAAATAAATACTCTGGCAGCTGTAACTCAGAATGTATCGCAGATTTACTTTCAATTTATATTGAAATTACTGGAAGAAGAAATTTCTTGATGATCTTACCTAGAATAACTAAGAATCCAAAAGTATATTTAAAGAAAACAAAATTCAACCCACTGAGCGTTTTTATAAATAAAATAAAATGTTTGGGGGTTTTGTTAGTTTTGTTTATTTGGTTTTGTTTTGTTTTGATTTGGTTTTGGTTCAGTTTGAGTTTTTGTTTTGTTTTGTGGGGGTTTTATCAGTTTTATGGGGGTTTTAGTTTGGTTTGGTTGGTTTTGGTTTTGGTTTGGTTTGATTTGGTTTGGTTGGTTTTGGTTTGGTTTGGTTTTGGGTTTGGTTTGGTTTTTTGTTTTGTTTTGTGGATTTCTTTGTTAGTTTTGTTTGATTTTGTATTGGTTTTGTTTGGGTTTTTTTGTTTTGGTTTGTGGGGGTTTTGTCAGTTTTGTTTGGTTTTGGTTTGGTTTGGTTTGGTTAGTTTTGGTTAGGTTTCATTTGTTTTTGCTTTGGTTTTGATTTTGCTTTGGGTTTTTTTTGTTTTGTATTGTGGGGTTTTTTTGTTGGGTTTGGTTTGGTTTGGTTTAGTTTTGGTTCTGGTTTTGGTTTGGTTTGTTGGGGTTTTTTTAATTTGTTTTGGTTTGCTGGGGATTTTGTCAGTTTTGTATGGTTTTGGTTTGGTTTGGTTTAGTTTTGGTTCTGGTTTTGGTTTGGTTTGTTGGGGTTTTTTTAATTTGTTTTGGTTTGCTGGGGATTTTGTCAGTTTTGTATGGTTTTGGTTTGGTTTGGTTTAGTTTTGGTTCTGGTTTTGGTTTGGTTTGTTGGGGTTTTTTGTTTGTTTTGGTTTGCTGGGAGTTTTGTCAGTTTGGTTTGGTTTTGGTTTTGGTTTGTTTTGGCTTTGGTTTGTTTTGTTTGGTTTTGCTTTGGTTTTGTTTGGTTTGGTTTTGCTTTGGTTTTGATTTTGGTTTGGTTTGATTTTTTGTTTTGTTTTGTTTTCTGGGGGTTTTTATCAGTTTTGTTTGGGTTTGGTTTGGTTTGATTTGGTTTGGTTTGGTTTTTGTTTGGGTTTGTTTTGGTTTGGTTTTTGTTTGGGTTTGTTTTGGTTTGGTTTTTGTTTGGGTTTGGTTTGGTTTGGTTTGGTTTTTGTTTGGGTTTGGTTTGGTTTGGTTTTTGTTTGGGTTTGGTTTGGTTTGGTTTATTGTTTTGTTTTGTGAGGTTTTTTGTTAGTTTTGTTTGGTTTTGTTGTTTTTCTTTGTTTTAAATTTAACTTTGGGGGGGGTTGTTTGGGATTTTTTTATTGGTTTTGTTTTGTTTTGGTTTGTGTTTTGGTTTGGTTTGGTTTGGTTTGGTTTTATCTAGACTGCAAGCTGTTTTCATGTACAGGTAATTATTTGTGGGTTAATTCTTTACCGTAGCAAGTTTTACACTGAATGTTTTTTGTTTGTTTTTTTTTTTTTTTATCCTTAAGTCTACTCCAATTTAATCACATTGAAATATAACTAGAAGGGACTGTCAACAAAATACAAATGGCAAAAATCCTTCATCTCCTTTTATCAATACAACCCAAGACCAATGTGCCTTTGGACATAGAATACCCAATCAGAATGGCAGTTAGCCAAGCCTGACCATAGGTTTGCTTTGCCCTTTTTAGGGCAGAACACAGCCTTGCACAAGGCAGGCACAAGCTGAGCCTGTGTACCTTGTCTACCACAGGATGTAAAACAAGTCTGGGCAGGCCACAGCCCTTAGGCTCAGTGGCTCCAGGTTTTTTTGTCCTCTTTCCCACAGTTGCTTCTCCCCAAAACAGATGGAGAGAGAGCAGAAAAACATCTTTGGGCAAGCCAGGACATGGCTAAGCCTATTTTGGCCTCCTTGGGCCTACCATGACAATATATAGAAACAAATGTGCGTAATTGAGGGCAGCTTCAATGCGTTTGCTGATGACATTAAATTGTGTGGAAGTGCTGATCTGCTTGAGGGTAGGAAAGCTCTGCAAAGAGATCTGGACAGGTTGGACTAAGTAGTAACTGAGAGAACTGGGATTGTTCAGTCTGGAGAAAAGAAGGCTGAGCGGATACTATATTGCCCTCTACAACTCCCTAAAAGGAGGTTGTAGTGAGGTGGGGATTAGTCTTTTCTCTAGTATCAAATGATAGGACAGGAGGAAATGACTTGAAATTCTGCCAGGAGAGGTTTAGATCGAATATAAGTATTAAAAAAAATATATATTTTTTTTTCTGAAAGACTGGTAAGGTATTGGAATAGATTACCTAGGGGAGGGGTGGAGTCACTGTTCCTGCAGATGTTAAAGAAAAAAAGTGTGTATGTGGCACTTCAGGGCATGGTTTAATGACCATGAGGGAAAACATAAGAGCTAGAACAAACGAGAAAAAAAACCCAAAAGCAGAGCTCTGTAGCTTCCTTGATAGCTCACTCTTCAAGCGAAGGGAATTGCAGGGTTCCGAGATGTGTTTCTGGACTGTGAGTGTTGTGCCTATGTACAGACCAAGGGAAATGTTTATTTTTTCCCATCACTACTATTTTCTTCATGACAGGAAACTCTCAGCCCTGAAATTCTTTGCCTAAATGCTTTCTTTAAGTGACTGAAAAGAGTTTTTCTCCTCCTACTGGACTGATGGTTCCTACCCTCTCTCCTAGTCCCTGATTAGATTTGGCATTTTCTCATCAGCACTCTGTACAGTTGTTATAGTTTGCTTGGCAGATCTGAAATACCATTCAAGATTTTTCAAGGGTATGAGAGACCATTAATGTGCCTTACTTGATGAGAAGGGAAGTGGCTTCTAGAAGTAGTAATTTGAGAACAATCTCTCATTTTGTCCTGCCCTGGATAAGAGTTTGTGGGTTTAATACAAACCTCAAGACACAAGGTCAAATACATGAAAGGTGGTAAGGAGTCAGTTACAGAGAGAAGCAGAGTTTTGTGTCTTCTTTAGATAATGATTAGCTACTTAACTCTAGGTAAGGTAAAAAAAAACAAAACCAAAACCCTCTATTTTTCTTTTTACTCTGTGTCCAAAACTGTTTGGGCAGAATTTGGTGTCTGTACTGCTTGAAGCACAATGACTACCAGACACTTTTCACTCCTAAATGGATTTTATTGAGGAAAATTAATAAAAGCATTATCCATTTCAGGGAAAATGGTAATTAAGTAAAGCTTTACTGCCACTGAGAAATTATCTCAAAGATTCAGATAAACTACCCTTCTGGTAAGGTTCATTGTAGTATCTTCAAACATTTTAAATGAAATACCAATGAGCAATTAAAGCATCAATGTTCTTTGTTGCACTGCCTGTCAGTGAAATTACTGTGAGATCAGCTATTGGCATTTTTCTCCAAAGCACATTATAGTAATTTCATTAGTGGTAGATTTTAATCTGTTATGTTGGAAGTACTTTTTCTGCTTTCATTTGGTGATGGACTATCAACCAAACTGCATTTTCCACATCTAAGAAATGGTAAGCACTTCTGATTTCCTCGTTGTTCCTTCTGGTTTTGGTGAATGTTCCTGTAGACAGTTTTAGATTTGTAGTTCTCATTAAAGATGTCTGTTTTGAAAGCTAAATCAACTGAAAAAGGAGAGTCTGACTTTTAGACAAGTACATGTAGCACAGTGCTTGTCTTGGTAGGCCTAAGCAGGCCAAAAAAGGCTTATACATGTCCTGGCTTGTCCAGAGACGTTTTTCAGCTCTACTTCCTTCTGTTTTGGGGAGAAGCAACTGTGGGAAAGAAGACAAAAGAATCTGGAGGCACTGAACCTGAGGACTGTGGCCTGCCCAGACTTGTTTTGAACCCTGTGGTAAGCAAGGCACACAGCTTGCCTTGTGCAAGGCTGTGCTCTGCCCAAATTTGGGTAAAGCAAGACTATGGCTTCACCTAACATGGTCAGGCTAGATAAAGTTTCCATGAGTGATGCAAAGAACCCATTATTATTAAATTGGTGAAGGGGGTGATGAGAGTTCTGAACATTGAATATTAGTAAACAATATTAATATTTATAAAAATATCATCTGACAGTAATTAATTACCCCTCCCCTACAGTGCTATACAGTTCTTGAGTCAGGTTGGCAAAGCTTTGTGTTGACAGCTACAGAAACTTGATATGCAGTTAAACAGCAGCACTAAGAAACTCCAAGTAGAATGGAGACTCCATTGAGGTCTTCCATTACTGACTGAAGGATTTCTACTACATGCTTTGAAACTGGTTGTTTTATAGAGAACTTCTGCAAAACAAGGATGCTAAGGGGATTAGTCAACCAGAGAAGCACAGAATGTCAGGGGCTGGAAGGGACCTCCAAAGCTCAACCAGTCCAATTCCCCTGCCAAAGCAGGATCTCCTACACCAGATCACACAAGAACACATCCAGGTGGGTTTTGAATATCTCCAGAGAGGGAGACTCCACAACCCCCCTGGGCAGCCTGTGCCAGTGCTCTGTCACCCTCACAGGGAAAAAATTCCTCCTCATGTTTAAGTGAAACTTCCTACCGTTCAGCTTCCACCCAGTGCCCCTTATCCTGGCACTGGGCATCATCCAGCAGAGCCTGGCTCCAGCCTCCTGGCATTCACCTTTCCATCTTGATAGCCATTACTGAGGTCACCTCTCAGGCTCCTCTTGTCCCAGCAGCACAGCCCCAGCTCCCTCAGGCTCTCCTCCTAACAGAGCTGTTCCATTCCTTTCAACATGTTTCTGGCTCTGTGCTGGACTCTTTTAAGCAGTTCTGTGTTCCTCTTGAACTGGGGAGGGGTGGGGTGGTGGTGTGTGTGTGGGGTGTGTGTCAGTGTAATACTTTCTCTAGGGATACACTCAGGGGCCTATGTAGTTCATTGACCAAGTTATATTACCTATCCAGAGGAGTAGTTGCAAACTTCCATTCATTTATGTATCCTTTTCTGAAGTACTTGATTAGTGTGCCTGGGAAACTGGTCCGTTCTTCACTTCAGATTTTCAGGCTATATGCAACAAATCATAACACAGGAATTTTTGCAAGTTAATAAGACATTTCCAACCAACCAACAGAGATTTGAATCACTCTTTACCTCTTCATCATGCTTACTAAGGTATGACATGTCACTGGAAATGATCTAGCCAAATTAGGTCCATCTCCTGCTATCCTGCAGTCCCTTTCACAAACTTTTTTGGATGTATTCTGAAAGCCAGTAGGTACTTTTCCTTCACTACTACACCTGGGAACTTGTTCTATACTCAAACCCTTCTGTTCTAGTGAGAAATCTAATTTCTAGTCTGAACTTATTCAGTGCCAATAGCCAACACTGTCCTTCAGCTTAAATAGCTCTTTCTCCTTCTGGGAATTCTGCTATCCTGCTCATTTGTGAGTTATTTATAGACAGCAATCACACCCGTTGCCATTATTTGCTTGAGGATTTTCATTTTCCTAATGCACTGCAATTCACAGGGTCTTGCTGCTGCTGCATGGTTGCAGAACCATAAGAAGGGTTGCTTAAACCAGCTTAAAAATTGTTGCATCAATACCTTGGGAAGGATGCTTTAGGCAAACATCTATTTGTATCAAGTGCTATGGAAACTAAATGCTGTGCTACTCATTTGATGCAAGTAGCAGCAGCTACTTCATACCCAAACCATGGCAATTGCCCTGAATTGGAACAACACCCAGAATTGGAAAGCCTACCTTCAGTGACTGTCTTTGCTGACAAAGCAACAGGGTGAGGATTGGGAGAGAAGAACAGATGCAAGATACTATCTGGTGACTAATAAAAAACTGTTCATTAGCATGAGTGTCCTGAGCTGCAGAAAGAGCAGTGCAGGCAGCAGGGCAAGGGAGGGGATTCTGCCCCTTTGTTCTGCTCTCTTCACACTCCACCTGAAGTCCTGTGTGCTGTTCTGGAGCCCCCAGCACAGGAAGGACATGGAAGTGTTGGAGCAGGTCCAGAGGAGACCACCAAGATGCTGAGAGGGCTGCAGCAGCTCTGCTGTGAGGACAGGCTGAGAGAGTTGGGGCTCTGCAGCCTGGAGAAGAGAAGGCTTCCAGGAGACCTGGGAGTGGCCTTCCAGTATCTGAGGGGGGCTACAGGAAAACTGGGGAGGGACTATTGCCAAGGTCTTGGAATGCCAGGACAAGGGGCAATGGGTTTGAAGTGGTAGAGGGGAGACTGAAAGTGGATGTTAGGAGGAAGTTGTTTGCAGTGAGGGTGGTGAGACACTGGCACAGGTTGCCCAGGGAGGTTGTGAAGCACAGAATCAGAGAACATGATCAAAGATCAAACATCACATTCTCTGATTCTGTCATCCACAACCTCTCTGGAGGTGTTCAAGGCCAGGTTGGATGGGGCCTTGAGTGACCTGTTTTAGTGGGAGGTGTCCCTGCCTATGGCAGGAGGTTGGAACTAGATGATCCTTGAGGTCCCTTGCAACTTTACCATTCTGTGGGATCACGAGCTGTGAGCATGGAACAATTATTATTATTATATCACAAACCGTGGGCACAGACTATGTAAATCAATACATTCCTTCTTAGCAGAAGAGATAACTAAGAGGCAACCAGAAGTCATGATGTTCTGTTGCTGTAAGGAAATGAGCTGATAAGTAGTCTTTGAAACACAAATGAAACAGTGGACAGTAGTAGATAGATAAACAGTCAGTAGATGACCCATTGTTTAGAGCAGTTCTTGGAGACTATATAATGCTGACTTGCGATACAAATAAACGGAATCTTGTTTGCATCAAACTGTCTCCCCGTCCCTCGTTGCGGCACCATTCTATGATTCTATGATCTGCTTGGGTGCACTTTAGTGGCTTTGAATCTTTTTAGCTTTTCTGAGTGTTTTCCCATCATAAACCCAGTGTTTATTTCTCTCTGGTACCTCTTTGATCAATGTCTGATGAAATCTTACCTAAATCTTTAAAGCAAACTATCAATTGAACAATTATGTTTTATTTATGCTGCTCTCCCATTCAGTCCTCAGTTCCTTTATCTGACATCCCACAGACCCTCGTTATGACTCTATTCATAAGAGCTGACATGTTTGGACTGCAAATCAATTTTCCATTCTCATAGTATTGGAGAAATTGCTCTTCAATAGGACTTTGCTGCCTCAGAGGACAGGTTCAGTGTAGCACTCACATCTAATTGATCTGCTGGTTTGCTATTGGATGACTTGCCCAAGCTGCAGAGGTGAAGTACTCTCTAGTATTCTTATTGCAGAAAAAGATAATTCAGATTAAAATAAATGTGGAACTTCTTCACTTAGGAAATGAGAGGTTATTAGACTGGTTTGTGTGATGCCAAAATAATTTCCTGGTTCAACAATGTGTTGCATTTGTACAACCTAAGTGATTTTGCTTCTCATCCTCCTTTCATCTCTGTGAAATGAATGGGACTAAACATCTACTTGCAAACAACTTGGGGATGTCTATAGTTACTGTATAGCAGTGAATCATTAAGCCTGGGAAAGGCCTGCAAAATTATCAATTCCAACCTTCAACCTAAGATCACCATGGCCATTAAACCATGTCCCAAAGTGTCACTTCTCCATGTTTTTAACACCTCCAGGGACAGTAGCTACACGATTTCCTAGGCATACTGTTCCAAAGCCTGACAACTCTTTCAGAAAATGTTTTTGGTTTTTTACCTTAATATTCAATTTAAATATCCCCTGGTGCAACTCGAGGTAGTTTCCTCTTGACCTATCACTAGTTAGTTGGGAGAAGAGACCAACCCCCACAATGAAGAGATAATTTATTGAAAATATGTTAAAAATACTACCTGGAAGAACTGGAAATCTTATGACATTCTTGAAGGAAGGAGGAGATATCTTCTCAATCTAAACACTTTTTAGGCTGCTAACAAGCTGGGTATAGAATCACAGAATCAGTCAGGATTGGAAGAGACCACAAGGATCAGTCAGTTCCAACCCCCCTGCCATGGGCAGGGACACCTCACATTAGACCAGGCTGGCCACAGCCTCATCCAGTCTGGTCTTAAACACCTCCAGGAATGAGGCTTCCACCACCTCCCAGGCTCTCACCATCCTCATGCTGAAGAATTTCTTCCTGAATTCAGTTTGAACCTAACCCATTTCTGTTCTCTTCCCCCCAATCCTATCACTACCTGACACCCTAAAAAGTCCCTCCCCAGCTTTCTTGTAGTCCCCTTCAGATACAGAAAAGGCACAATAAGGTCACATGGTAGCCTTCTCCTCTCCAGACTGCACAGCCCCAACTCCCTCAGTCTCTCCTCTCACAGCAGAGCAGCTCCAGCCCTCTGAGCATCCTCGTGGCCCTTCTCTGGGCACCTTCCAGCACATCCATATCCTTTTTGTGAGGTCTCACTATTGGGGAGTAGAGGGGCAGGATTACTTCCCTCACCCTGCTGCTCACGTTTCTTTTGATATAGCCCAGGCTCTGGTTGGCTCTTTGGGTTGCAAGGGCACACTGACAGCTTATATTGAGCTTCTCATCCACCAGCACCCCCAAGTTCCTCTCCTCAGAGCTACTCTCAAGCCAGTCACTGCCCAACCCATACTGATGTTTGGGATGGCCTCAACACAGCTACAGGATCTTGCACTTGGTCTTGTTGAATAATGCCTGAATAGTGGCGGGGACTAAGTATTGGTAATGCTAAGAAGCCTACTAGTCATGGAAATGAGCATCTCTAAATTAGTAGCCAGAAGGAGTGACTGACACCTACAGCACATTTCACACTCTCTTTTGCTGAGTAGATTATAGATTCTTGACCCTTTCCCCGATTTTTTCCAGAGGATATACACATCTGAAGACATGGCATCAGTAACAAGGGTATGACTCTTCATCTGTTTTTATGGTGCAATATGTCAATCATTTGTTTTTCAGCATTTGATAAAGACTATAATTTTGAGTATTGAATAGTCTGGGTTAGCTGGACATCCATCACTTGGTGGCATTTTATGCCCCTGAACTCAAAGGAGGACAAATAATCACACCTGTTGTGACAGACTGAGGGAAAAAGCATTTTAACTCCTCTCTCTGAAGAGAGAGCACCGTGTTTGCCTTCACCCTGGGAATACTCAGTGCTGCTGCTTGTTTAAGAGCTGCCATCTATTCTCAGTCTTGTGCACCTATTGCACTCTTAAATCTGAAGAAAACTCGAAGTCCTGTCTGTGTGGTTTGAATATATTCTCTAACACAAAGCTATGGAAGTTATTGTGTTGCTAACTCTATGTGATGGTTTGGGAGTTCCCTGACCCCCATATTATGTAAAATGACCCAGACTAGGCTCAGCCAGCTGGAAGTTAAGGACTGAAGCTCTATTTACAGCTCAGCACAACGTACAAGCAGAGATAGACACAACAGACAGGAATAGTTACAGACATATATAAGTCAAAGGGAATACAGAAACACAATCCCCCTCCCAGAAATCAGAGACCCCAGGAGGGACTCCCAACCACCCTTCCACCTTCTTCCCACCCCTCTACCTTACCCCAAAGTTTGCCTTATGCGCAAGGTGAGCTTGGAGGATGGGCCAGGGGGGTTAGAAGGAAAGCGGTTAGTGAGGTTACTCGGCAGAGAGGAGAAAGCCAGAAGCTGCTAGACAGCCTGAGTACTGTGCCCCAGGCTGTGTTATCTATGTTTTGAGTTCTTAACCATCTCAGCAAGCCTGAGTGAAGCAGACATTACCGTTGTTTTCCTTTTACAACCTATAGTATAATTTTCTCCATTAAAATATTCTAATTAGCCTCAAACCAGCACACTCTATGTCACTGTAAAAGTAAATTACAGGCATACAAATGGAGAGGACATGAGTAAGAGAGGGAATGCCGTGGAGTGAAATCCCATAAGCAAGCAGTATTTAAACAAGACTTTGACTACTCCTGCCCAGCTCTATCTTATTAAATTATTGAGCTCAGAACACTAACAAAGCACAGCTAATTATTACAAAGAAGGTTTACCCTCACAATCTGGACTTCATCTGTCCTTCTTTAATGGTTTAGATATGCATAGGAAAGCAATAAAGATGTGCAGGTGAAGTGATAACAATTTTTTATCTATGCAATAGAACTAGAGCAGGATCCCAGTGGATTATAGTCATTTGGTTAACAAGAGGTAATTGACCTAGCTTCAAGAAGAAAGTAAAAATTAGCCTCCAGTGATGAACCAAAGCCTCTGTTGGCTTAAATTTTAGTTCAGAAAGCAATAAATAGTAAAGACAGTAGCTCCTCTTGGGGGAAGCATATACATGAATGTATTCACCACTGCCAAAAGCTGGACTTACTCTTCCACGGCCCCTCAACCAGATACATGTGTCCTGTTCCCTTTAAGACCATGATGCTGAACATCATTTTGTGTGGGCATCAGTGTGTAAGAGTGAGACAGAAGAGAATCATAGAATCACAGAATCATAGAATCACAGAATCATAGAATCACAGAATCATAGAATCATAGAATCACAGAATCATGGAATGGTTCAGGTTGGAGGGGACCTCAAAGATCATCTAGTTTCAATCCCACACCATAGGCAGGGACACCTCCCACTAGAACAGAGTAGAAATTGCTATTGACCTGATACAGGGATATTGACAATATACATTAAAGTCATTCAAAATCAGGAAAAATAAAAACAAAACCAAAACAAACCAAAACAAAACCCCAAAAACAAACAAACAAAAAAACCTAACCAAAAGACAGAATCAGAATTGCTAAATTGATAATAGTAACTGAATCATTTCATGATTAAAAAATAAAAAAGTTAATTTTGACACATATGAGCAAAAAGTAGAGGTGAAACACAACAGTTGAGGAGATGAAAGACAACCACTCATGAAGGTTGGGGATCTGTCTGTATCATGGAACTACAGACACATTTCTTCATGACCAGTTTGGCCTGCAGCATACTCCATGTGTAATTTCATGGCATCTGTTTTGTCTGTTAGCTCATGATTACATCACATGTTCACATGAATGGTGCTTAAGTCTGCTTAGTCTTTACATGTAGCTGAGGATGCCCAAGTGAGAGTGGTTTAAGAGAGTGTAACACCCCTCCAGCACTCTAACAACACTTAGAATTAGGGTGAATTGTTCCCATTCTCATGAAAGGAAGCAGCCCTGCAATTATGCAATTCCTCTCCTCCCCATCCAGCCCTAGGGTTATGTTTTTTCATATTTACCAGTGGTTATACATTTAGGCTAGAAATGATGTTACAGACATCAGCTAAGACCTGAAAAAAAAAAAAGCCCAGAAAATACACCTCAGATTAGCATTTTTTTCTTTATATTTAAAAGAGTTTTATTATTCAGTCATATTAACCTGCAGTATCTCAAAGCTCTGGGTTTAATTTCTTTTGAACTTCAGATTTCTTTAAATTCCTTCTCTAAGGCTGGTTACAGATGAAAGAAATATTTCCTCCTGCTTTCTCCAGACAACATACAGAAATCCACACAGTGTTTTCAACATTATATATTAATAATAACTTTTTGATCACCCCTGAAATTACAGCATGACATTTATTCTAATTCCTTTTTGTGCCACTGGTGAGAGGCTGATAGAAAGAAAAAAAATTTTTAAAAAAGGATCTTGGTGATGACTTGGGTGAGAAGAAAATGAGAACTATTTCTATGCAGATTATATCAGAATACAAGTTTCCTTTTTGTATGCAAAATAAAGAGTGATATGTGTAAGCCTGTTTTCTCTAAGCCCAGAAATATTAACCTCTGACTCTTAAATTAAACTTTACTTACTCTATTCTTCCTTAGCTCTTTCAGTTCACTGAAAACAGGTTTGCTTTTAAGGAGTTTTGAAGAAAAGCAGATCAAACCCAATATGATAACAGAGTGATTTTGCACTTCTAAAGGAATTTCTCACTTTAGGCTTTCAAAGCTACTTAGAAGCATTAAGGACAAGATTTTCATAAAAGAAGTAATATTAGCTTAGTGATGCTCTTGTTGAACTCCAGAAAAGTCTCACTAACTTCAGTCAAAAGGAAACCAGGTCAGTACTGAGTGTCTTGGGATGCCCTTCCCCTCTCAGTTTTACACCCTTAATTCACTTTGCATACCTGCAAGTAGTAAACCCATACTACTACTCATTATTTGTACTTGGCAGGGATCCATCCAGAGGGACCTGGACAGGTTGCAGAGGTGTGCCCAGGCCAACCTGATGGCATTCAACTAGGTCAAGTGTAAGATCCTTCACCTGGGTAGGCACAATCATAGAATCATAGAATGGTCAGGTTGGAAGGGACCTCAAGGATCATCTAGTTCCAAGCCCCTACCATAGGCAGGGACACCTCGCACTAGCACAGGTCACTCAAGGTCTCATCCAACCTGGTCTTGAACACCTCCAGGGAGGGAACAGCCACAACCTCCCTGGGTAACCTGTGCCAGTGTCTCACCACTCTCACTGCAAACAACTTCCTCTCAACATCCAGTTTCAAACCCCCCTCAGCCAGTTCAA
>VWZE01017189.1:11003-23320 GCA_013396675.1 Eubucco bourcierii
AATGGGTTTGAAGTGGCAGAGGGAAGATTGAAAGTGGATGTTAGGAAGAAGTTGTTTACAGTGAGGGTGGTGAGACACTGGAACAGGTTGCCCAGGGAGGTTGTATCTGCTCCCTCCCTGGAGGTGTTCAAGGCCAGGTTGGAGGAGGCCTTGAGTGAGCTGTGCTAGTGGGAGGTGTCCCTGCCTATGGCAGGGGGTTGGAGCTGGCTGATCCTTGAGGTCCCTTCCAACCTTACCATTCTATGATTCTTTGATTCTAAATCCAGCAGGGCTGTGCTCTGGGAGTGTCCTAACCACCTGGAACCACAGTGAGTGCAAACTGCCACCTGCAATCCTGCTTTCTCTTTTTTTTTCCCAATAGCAGTGGCATGGTTTGGGCCACGATTTAAAAGAGCAACTGCCACCCAGCCTGCCAGCTGCATGCCTCCTTTGCTGTGATAATGACTACCCCAGATCTCCTGTCATGGCTTTCACTAATGCCTCCTTTGCACAGCCCCTGGGTCTACCTCATCTGCCGTGAGTCAGAAGCCATTACTAAGAGCCAACAATTACACTGTTACTTCAGGTTGTTGAGCAATTATAATACAACAGAGTGTGATTGTTTCCCCTTGCTCCTTCTCAGGTTTTGGGAACTGCCAGCAACAAACACGCTGTGCTGGCTGCCCAGAGAGGTTGTGGAGTCTCCCTGCCTGAAGATTTGCAGAACCCATCTGGATGGACTTGGTGATCATAGGCTGGGATGGATGTCAGAGGTCTTTTCCAGTATCTGGGATTCTGTGATGTGCTTCTGTGTGACCTGATATAGGCACAGCTACATTAGTAGCAGGGTTGGACTTGATAAGGGAGCAGGGAGGTGATTGTCCCCTTGGACTCAGCTTTGGCGAGGCCACACCTCGAGTGTTGTGTGCAGTTTGGGGAGAGATGCTGGCAGAAAGGAAGCTGAGGGTTGTAATGGACAGGAGGTGAATAGGAGGCAGCAGTGTGCCCAGGCAGCTGGATAGGAGCCAGCAGTGTGCCCTGGCAGTTGAATAGGAGGCAGCAGTGTGCCCAGGCAGCTGGATAGGAGCCAGCAGTGTGCCCAGGCAGCTGACTAGGAGGCAGCAGTGTGCCCTGGCAGTTGAATAGGAGCCAGCAGTGTGCTCAAGTGGTCAAGAAGGCCAAAGGCATCCTGGATTGGACTAAAAACGCTATGGCCAGCAGGATCAGGGAGGTGATTGTGCACTTGGATTGTGTTCAGTTTTGCGCACCATAACACAAGAGAGATGTGGAGGTGCTGGAGCAGGTCCTGAGGAGGGCAAGGAAGCTGGGGAAGGGCCTGGAGAATAAATCTGATGAGGAGAGACTCAGGGAGCTGGGGATGGTTAGTGTGAGGAAGCGGAGGCTGAGGGCAGAGCTCATTGCTGTCTGCAGCTACCTGAAGGGACATCGTGGNCATTGCTGTCTGCAGCTACCTGAAGGGACACTGTGGAGAGGCTGCTGCTGGGCTCTGCTCACAGGGAACTGGAGTCAGAAGAAGGGGGAATGGCCTCAAGCTGAGGCTGGGGAGGTTTAGATTGGACATTAGGAAAAAGTTTTTGCTGGAGAGGGTGGTCAGGGAATGGAATGAGCTGCCCAGGGAGGTGGTGGAGTCCCCCAGCCTGACTGTGTTTCAGGGTGGTTTGGATGTGGTGCTTAGGGCTGTGGTTTAAGGTGAATCTTAGGAGAGGTGAGGAGAAAGTTGTTGCCTGAGAGAGTCATTGACTGCTGGAATGGGCTGCCCAGGGAGGTGGTGGAGTCACCATCCCTGGAGGTGTTCAAGGCAGGTTTGGACGTGGCACTTGGTGCCATGGTCTGGTCTTGAGGTCTGTGGTGATGGATTGGACTTGATGAGCTTTGAAGTCTCTTCCAACCCTGGTGATACTGTGAGACTGTGATACTGTCACTTTGAGCTAAAGACTATGGAGGCCATGAAAGCAAGGAGAGCAAGTCTAGAAGTGGCAGAGTATTTTGGCTGCATGTACTGCAGCCACGAAGATCAAATCATCTGCAGGTGGCCCAGCCTCAAGTGGCAGTGCATCCCCAAGAGGCAGGGACCATTGTCCAAGTTCTGCTGAGGATGGAATCATAGAATGGTTTAGGTTGGAAGGGACCTCAAAGCTCATCCCATAGGCAGGGACACCTCCACTAGAACACATCGCTCAAGGCCTCATCCAACCTGGCCCTGAACACCTCCAGGGAGGGTGTGGAGCACAGAAGCACAGAATGGGATCTTTGATCTTTGATCCCATTCTGTGCTCCACAACCTCCCTGGGCAACCTGTGCCAGTGTCTCACCACCCTCACTGCAAACAACTTCCTCCTAACATCCACTTTCAATCTCCCCTCTGCCAACTTAATCCCATTCCTCATCCTCCTGTCATGACAAGACCTTGTCAATAGTCCCTCCCCAGCCCTCCTGTAAGCCCCTTCAAATCCTGCAAGGCCACTCCAAGCTCTCCTGGAAGCCTTCTCTTCTGCAGGCTGCAGAGCCCCAACTCTCACAGCCTGAAGGAGAATCCCTACCCAGCAGCAGCTCCCACGCTGTCAGTGCATCGCCACGCTCAAGTGGTAACAGCCTCAGCACAACGTGTTTCCTGGGGAATAAATACCTCGTTTGGAGGAGTTAATGGTCCCCAGCTCGTGCTAAGGGCTATTACCATCAGCTGCTCATTAATATCAGGCACTACCACGGACAGATGTTATCCCTGGTTTAATGCAGGGAAGGTGGATAATGGCCATGGACATATGGATTCGGTCCCACATGCTGCTGTGTGCAGAGCATCTCAGGAAGCTGAACCTTCCACTCATGGAATCAAGCAGGCTGGAAGAGAGCTCCAAGCTCACCCAGCCCAACCTAGCACCCAGCCCTAGCCAAGCAACCAGATCATGGCACTAAGTGCCCCAGCCAGGCTTTGCTTCAACACCTCCAGGGATGGGCACTCCACCACCTCCCTGGGCAGCCCATTCCAATGCCAATCACTCTCTCTGCCAACAACTTCTTCCTAACATCCAGCCTAGACCTCCTCTGGCACAGCTTGAGACTGCAGGAGATTGTGAGCAGGGTGGCATGGCTGGCAGCTCTCTTGGGAGCCACAACATGAGCACCCACGTGGTTCAGGGAGCAAGGCTGGGATGTCCCAGGCCCTCCCTGAGGCATCCAAGGCAAGGGTGGGATGGCATACCATCATGGAATGGTTTGGGTGGGAAGAGACCCCCAAAGGTCATCCAGACTAACCCCCCTGCAGTGAGCAGGGACATCCTGTTCTAGCAGGAGGTTTCCCTGCCTATGGCAGGGGGTTGGAACTAGATGATCCTTGAGGTCCCTTCCAACCCAAACCATTCTATGAGCCTCACCTAGACCAGGCTGCTCAGAACTGCACCTTGAATATCTCCAGGGGTGAAGCCTCAACTACCTCCCTGTGAAACCTGTCCCACCACCCTCGTGGTGCAAAACCTGTTCCTAACATCCAATCTAAACCTACTCTTCTCTAGTTCCAAACTATTTTCCTCATCCTATCATTGCAGGCCTTTGTAAGCAGGCCCTCTCCAGCCTTCTTGCAGGTCCCCTTCAGGTACTGGAAGGCTGCTATTAAAGTCTCCCTGTGAGCCTTCTCTTCTCCAGGCTGAACAACCCCAGCTCCCTCAGCCTGCCCTTGTAGCAGAGGTTTCCCAGCTCCCTGATCATTTTTGTGGTCCTCCTCTGGACCTGTTCCATCAGGTTCATATCCTTCCTGTGTTTGGGGATCCAAAGCTGGACACAGCACTCCAGGTGAGGTCTCACCAAGAGCAGACTCAAAATGGCAGAATCTGCTCTCAGGATCTGCTGGCACCACGTATTTTGATGCAGCCTAGGATGCTGTTGGCCTTCTGGGCTGCAAGCACACACTGTTGGCTCATGTCCAGCTTCCTCTGCACCAGAATTCACAAATCCTTTTCTGCCAGGCTGTTTTCTATCACCTCATCCCCCAGCCTGTGTTGATAATGAGGACTGTTCCAGCCCAGGTGCAACTATTCTCCTTCAGGCTGTGAGAGTTGGGGTTCTGCAGCCTGGAGAGGAGAAGGCTTCCAGGAGACCTTGGAGTGGCCTTTCAGCATCTGAAGGGGGCTCCAGGAGGGCTGGGGAGGGACTATTGACAAGGTCTTGTAATGACAGGAGGAGGAGGAATGGGTCTGAAGTGGCAGAGGGGAGATTGAAACTGGATGTTAGGAAGAAAAAAACTCTGCACTTGCTCTTGTTGAATGTCATGAGGTTTGCCAGGATCCACTCATCCAGCTTGGCCAGGTCCCTCTGGATGACTTCTCACCCCTCTAGCATATTGAAATACATCCTAGGCCTAAGATAAGGGTAGGATGCCCTCCCCAAAGTCGTCTCAAACCAATGCCCTCCCTGCCAAGCCAACCCTGGGTGGGAAGGATGAGGAGGTTCTGCCTCCTGCAGCTGGGAGAGGTGAATTAAAACTAACATCTGTGAGGATAAGGAGGAGGTGTGATGAGAACCAGCAAGGATGAAAAAACAACAGCTCAGCCTTCTAGAAGCAACAGGGGAAATCTGCACTTTCCTGGCCTTTCTCAAACTTTTTTATTTTCTTTTCCTGGCCTTTCTCAAACTTTTTTATTTTTTTTTTCTGGTGGAACAGGCAGCAGTGGCCAGTGCTGAGATGGGAAACACCAGCCCCAGAACTGAACCACACCATGAACCAGGTTGGAAGAGAACTCTGAGATCATCCAGTACAACCTATCCCCTAACACCTTCTCATTAATTAACCCATAACAACCTATCCCCTAACACCTTCTTATTAATTAACCCATAACAACCTATCCCCTAACACCTTCTCATTAATTAACCCATAACAACCTATCCCCTAACACCTTCTCATTAATTAACCCATAACAACCTATCCCCTAACACCTTCTCATTAATTAATCCTAAGTGCCTCATCCAGACTCCTTTTAAACACCTCCAGGGATGGGGACTCCACCACCTCCCTGGGCAGCCCATTCCAATGCCAATCACTCTTGCTCTGAACAACTTCTGCTTGACATCCAACCTGAACCTGCCCTGGCACAGCCTGAGGTTGTGTCCTCTTCTTCTGTCCCTGGACAGGGGATCTCCTGCCATGGTGGGCAGGAGGGCTGTGGGGGCCTGAGGGGCTGATGCTGTCCCCATCTCTCAGCACCTGCTGTGCTCAGCAGGTGGTGAAGGAGCTTCCAGGTTATCCTGCCCTCCTCCCCACACCTCTCAGACACCATGCCATCTCCTGCTTTACCCTTTTTAGGGCAGAACACAGGCCTGGCACAAGGCATACCACAAGCTGTGTACCTTGTTAACCACAGGCTGCAAAGGGCAGGGCCCTAAGATTCAGTGGCTCCAGGCTCTTTGTCCTTTTTTCCCATGGTTTCTTATCCCCAAACCAGAAGGAGGGAGAGCAGAACAACATGTCTGCAGGTCTCAATAAAGCAGTTTATTTTGGCCTGCTTAGGCTTACCACCACATGGGGGCTGGCTTTACACACATGGGCACAGCTGGCCTCTTTGCCAGCCTGCACTGGGGTTTGTGTGATTCCCCCTTCCCCTCCCATTTTCCAGCAGTATAGAATCATAGAATGGTTCTATGCCATAGAATAGAACCATAGGCAGGGACACCTCCCACTAGCACAGGTCACTCAAGGCCTCCTCCAACCTGGCCTTGAACAACTCCAGGGAGGTTGTGGAGCACAGAATCACCCAACGTGATCAAAGATCACGTTGGGTGATTCTGTGCTCCACAACCTCCCTGGNCAATCCCCTCCCTTGCCCTGCTGCCCACACTGCTCTTGCTGCAGCCCAGCACACAGTTGCTGTCTGGGCTGCACTCACACTGCAGCCTCATCTGGAGCTTTTCATCAACCCAGACCCCAAGGTCCTTAGTCTTAATATCAACTGCAGATCAGAGGCATCATTTTTCCTGACTGTCAGTGGGGATTTTGCCTGGAAGTACAGGTCAGGGCTGCTGCTTCTCATCCCATTGTCTGTTGTAGCTGTCAGTCTTCACAGAAGATAATATTTCACCTGGGTTTTTTTTTTTAGCTACTCCATTCATGCCTATGTTTTCCCCTCAGCCTGGTTGTGCTCTCCTGGCACTGTGGCCTCTTTCCATTCTCTGTCTGATGTTAGAGACAATGCACTGGAGCATGTTTTATACATGATCCAGAATTACCATGAGCCTTTGATCCTTTCACTCAAAGATCCTTCTGGATTTGTCAGACACATACTTCCATTACACAGCTCAAGTGTTCAATAATAATAGTCTGGATCTTCTCAGATATCAAAACTTACTCCCACTGGAAATCAATCATCAGACAGACAAGAGACAAGCAGGATAGGTGAGAACTGCCTGCCAAATTTCTTGCACTATAAAAGCTCATGAAAGCTGGCAAAATATCAATGGCTTGTCAAAGACAGCTGAAAGAGAGAAACTGAGAAGGTAATTATGGCCACGCAGATACACATTTGCACAGACAGGCTGCAGCAGGGCAGGTGTAGAGAAATCATAGAATGGTAAGGTTGGAAGGGACCTCAAGGATCATCCAGTTCCAACCCATTGGACACCTCCCACTAGCACAGGTCACTCAAGGCCTCATCCAACCTGGCCTTGAACACCTCCAGGGAGGTTGTGGAGCACAGAATCACCCAACGTGATCAAAGATCACGTTGGGTGATTCTGTGCTCCACAACCTCCCTGGGCAACCTGTGCCAGTGTCTCACCACCCTCACTCCAAACAACTTCCTCCTAACATCCACTTTCAATCTCCCCTCTGCCAACTTAATCCCATTCCCCTTGTCCTGGCATTGCAAGCCCTTGTCAACAGTCCCTCCCCAGCCCTCCTGGAGCCCCCTTCAGATCCTGCAAGGCCACTCCAAGCNATGTCCTTCCTGTGCTGGGGGCTCCAGAACTGCACCCAGGACTGCAGGTGGGGTGTGAGGAGAGCAGAGCCAAGGGGCACAATCCCCTCCCTTGCCCTGCTGGTAAGAAAGGTGGGTCAAAAGTGCAGGGCATGTGTCTAAGTCACCCCTGAGCAGATCAGATGTGGTGGCCACCAAAGCAAATGAAGGTGCCTCATACCTTGGCTTCCTTAGTCATTTGTTTGTTTTGTTTTCTGTATGAACAGTGAAAATAAACATTGGCAAACACCACCATTTATGACAAGGTATAATGAACACCTGAGGCACTGCCAACATACTTTGAAATGAGGTTCTGTGGTTCTGTGAGATGGGGTTGGTTTGGGTGTGTGTTCACCAGGGCAGTGCTGAAGCTGGAGCCTGGCTGCACACACTGTGTGCCAGGTTGGGAACTATAAGGTTAGAAAGTGTCTTCTGGGGACTGGAAGATTGTTATTCCATCCCATAATTCTGCTATCTCTTCACAGTCTCACGGCAAGGCCAGTTTGTTCTCCTTTCCTCCCCCTCCAGCCTTGTGCCAGGCAGGAGCTGCGTTATCAGGACAAACATGTAAGGATAGGCCTGGTATGTGGCCTCCAGAGGCTGTGCTTAGACCTCTGGAGGATGGCAGAGGCATGGGGGGGAGGATTGGAGCACTGGGGATTGTAGATTTAGTTTTGGGTTGGGGGAAAATTCAGGAGGTTCACTTATGGATTCTGTATCTGCTTTGTAATTTCTGTCTGTAACTCTCTCTCCAAATACAGTTCTGTTTTTCTCCAATCCGTTTGAGAGCTTCACTCTGTCAGCTCTTTAAACCCACCACACACTGCCACCAACCTTCTGGGACACAGCAGCAGAAGCTGATGGATGCACTCCCTGTGCCTGGGTGGCCCTGTCCTGTCCAGTCCCAACACTTCTCCTGGCTTCTCAGCCTGGATGGAGCCCACTAGGGCTGCTGCAGACACGTAGGACTGTGCCTGACCAAGCAGAAGCCCTCCTCACTGGCAGCCCCCACCTCACAGCCATCTCTTCCCAAGCAGTTGTGATCCCCTCTCTCAAGCCATCACCTGGGCCACTGTTTGCTGCTCTGAGTCAAAGCTCTCCTTTGTTCCTTCTTTATCCCATTGCCATGTCCACTGAGCTAAGGCTCGGTGTGTGTCTGTCATTAAACAGCTCCTTATTTATGCATGAATAATTGAAACCTTACATTATTAATATTTTAATTAACCTTTAGACAAGGTTTGGGTTTTTTAATTCTTGCCTTCATCTCCCCACTCTGAGCCAGCTTTGTAAGGTGTTTAACCACTGACTTTCTCTCCTGTCCCTTGTATGGAGTCTTTAACCCTGTAGCATGTGCAGACATAGAATCATAGAATCATAGAATGGTAAGGTTGGAAGGGAGCTCAAAGCTCAGCCAGTTCCAACGCCCTGCCATAGGCAGGGACACCTCCCACTAGTACAGGGCACTCAAGGCAGGGACCCCAGCACACGACAGCCCCACTGAAATCAGGTAACTCCAGGTACTCCCCCTGAACCTATTTTGGGTGCTGTGTAGGACCTGCCCCATGGAGATCAGCTGGCACAGCTCCAGGCACTCTCTCTGAACCTATTTTGGCTGTTGTGAAGGACCTGTCCCATGGATATGAGGTGGGACAGCTCTCCAGGCACTCTCTCTGAACCTATTTGGGTGCTATGAAGGACCTGCCCCATGGATATGAGGTGGGACAGCTCCAGGCACTCTCTCTGACCCTATTTTGGGTGCTATGAAGGACCTGCCCCATGGATATGAGGTGGGACAGCTCCAGGCACTCTCTCTGACCCTATTTTGGGTGCTATGAAGGACCTGCTCCATGGAGATCAGCTGGCACAGCTCCAGGCACTCTCTCTGACCCTATTTTGGGTGCTATGAAGGACCTGCCCCATGGATATGAGGTGGGACAGCTCCAGGCACTCTCTCTGACCCTATTTTGGGTGCTATGAAGGACCTGCTCCATGGAGATCAGCTGGCACAGCTCCAGGCACTCTCTCTGACCCTGTTTTATTTGCTGTGAAGGACCTGCCCTCATCTGTGCGTGGCTCTGATTTATTTCAAGCACTTCAAAGGCTGCAGACAGTGCCAAACAAATATTAGAGGGCTGTGACCTGTACCAAAGTGATTTTATTGTGTACAAATGGTTTTATTACTAAGTGACAGCGATATGCTTGCTCCTGGACTCCTAGCCAGAGGAATCCTGATTAATTGGGGGAAAATAATAAGACAGGAATTATATAGCAGGCATGGGGGGGGAAAGATGTTCCATAAACCGATCACATACACCAAGTAACTCAGCCTCGAAATTTGTCATTGTCACTTTTCCAGCATAAATTCAGAAAGAATGGTGCTTTGTTAAAGCTGTGAGGCCCTTCCAGAGAAAGCAGTGGCTGGCCACTCACAATAAGGTAATTAAAACTGTTTCACACTAGAAGGAGCAAATGTTGGTGGAGATTAATTGATTTCCTGTTCCTGTGTACTCAGGACCGAGTGATGTGCTAGAGACGCTTTATTTGCATTCACTTCATCTAAGTCAAGTACAACCTTTTGCTGTGCAGTTAATTTCACTTTTTTTTCATTAGTGACTACTGTTAAAGTTAAATACCATGACTGCCCAAGCTGCAGTGCCAGTTTTTTTCCTCAGTTTACCCTGCAGTCTCCAGGTAAGAGTCTGTTTTATTGCACCTTAAAACAAAACCCAACGACCCGGAGGTAGCTCGCGATGATTTATCCACGTTCCTCTCTCCCTTCATCTTTGCTGGTTGTGTTTAACAGTGCTCACCTCTCAAGCACTGCTGCTTATTGTCTGCATCTCCTGGGTGATTTCTGAGGTCAGCAGATGAGGAAGGATGGAGTGTGTGACCTTTGGATGTCTTTGACTGTGCAAACAGGAGTAGAAGTGTCCGGGAAAGGCTTTTCTCCTCTCTTGTCTTTAAGCCAGCTTGGAAAACATGAAGTGGTTCAGCCAATGGATTGGGAGGTGGGGGAGGGGGAATAAATAATCATGGACTCATAGAATCATAGGATGGTAAGGTTGGAAGGGACCTCAAGGATCATCTAGTTCTAACCCCCTGCCATAGGCAGGGACACCTCCCACTCGTACAGGGCACTCAAGGCCTCATCCAACCTGGCCTTGAACACCTCCAGGGAGGTTGTGGAGCACAGAAGCACAGAATGGGATCAAAGATCACGTTGGGTGATTCTGTGCTCCACAGCCTCCCTGGGCAACCTGTGCCAGTGTCTCACCACCCTCACTCCAAACAACTTTCTCCTAACATCCAGTCTAAATCTCCTCTCTGCCACTTCAAACCCATTCCCCTTGTCCTGGCATTCCAAGACCTTGTCAATAGTCCCTCCCCAGCCTTTCTGGAGCCCCCTTCAGATCCTACAAGGCCACTCCAAGGTCTCCTGGAAGCCTTCTCTTCTGCAGGCTGCAGAGCCCCAACTCTCTCAGCCTGTCCTCACAGCAGAGCTGCTGCAGCCCTCTCAGCATCTTGGTGGCCTCCTCTGCACTGGCTCCAACACTTCCATGTCCTTCCTGTGCTGGGGGCTCCAGAACTGCACCCAGGACTGCAGCTGGGGTCTGAGGTATTAGGCAGGAACACCTCTAATAAATACCATGGAGCCAGCCTGAGCCTTCATTATCTCCCCTCCTGTCAGAAGGACTTACCCAGCAGTGCAGGACCAGCTCCCTGCCATGCCTGGCTCTCACCCTGCAGCAGCTGCTTGTCTGCATTGCTAATAGATCAGAGCCCTGTTCCTCACCCACCAGCTGAAGCACAAAACAAACATCCCTGTTGGTGCATGAGCAGCAGAGAGTCTCAGTTCCATGGGGGAACCTTCCCCTCTCCACCTCCACAGAACCTCACCCCTCACCCCAGCTCAGCAGTCAGTGCAAAGATTTCATCAACACAGCTCTATTAAAAAGTTGTGGGGTTCTTTAAACCATTCTGACACCTCCTGGCAATGTCTGGTCTAAATTCCAGATGAAAGGATTCAATGACTACAGAAACACCACTTCAGGTGCGGCGAAGCTGTGTGCGGATTCAGCTGGAACGAGGCAGTGAGTTTGTTACTGAAAACAGCATGGGAGGGAAAGAGGCAGTCAGGGAGCTGAAAAATGCCAAAACTTGCATGGTGATGAGGCTGTGCTTCACAGACATGGAAAGTGCCCATCCTGATGGATGAAAACTGGGGCTGCAGGAAAATCTGGAGCTGCTCACTAGGAAAGTGTTATCACACAGACCCAGCCCTGACTCGGTGATGACCCCCAGGGCTGGAGTTTGTTTGCTCTGACTCCTGTCCAAATCCCAAGCTGCCCAAAAGGATGGAGCTCAGGTCTCAGCATCCCCATGCAGTGATTTGGGTTAGTGCTGACTGGTTTCAGAGGCAGACTCCAGCACTTGAACTTGCACACTGAAGTGTGAGTGCAGCCCAGACAGCAACTGTGTGCTGGGCTGCAGCAAGAGCAGTGTGGGCAGCAGGGCAAGGGAGGGGATTGTGCCCCTTTGCTCTGCTCTCCTCACACCCCAGCTGCAGTCCTGGGTGCAGTTCTGGAGCCCCCAGCACAGGAAGGACATGGAAGTGTTGGAGCCAGTGCAGAGGAGGCCACCAAGATGCTGAGAGGGCTGCAGCAGCTCTGCTGTGAGGACAGGCTGAGAGAGTTGGGGCTCTGCAGCCTGCAGAAGAGAAGGCTTCCAGGAGAGCTTGGAGTAGCCTTCCAGTGTCTGAAGGGGGCTCCAGGAGGGCTGGGGAGGGACTATTGACAAGGTCTTGCAATGCCAGGACAAGGGGCAATGGGTTTGAAGTGTCAGAGGGGAGATTGAAAGTGGATGTTAGGATCTCAGAGTAGGGAGGGCTCCTCCAAGCCTGAGCTCTTCCAGTGGCCATGGACTGGTGACTCTCTGGCAGGTCAGTTTCTCCAGGTAGGCCTTTCAGGCTCCTCTCTGCACAGCTCAGCTTCTGTGCAATCTGCCCTTCTCCCACTTGTTTCCTTGGCTGGTCTTGTCCCTCCACCTTGCTGTCATGTTCAGGCAATGAGAGTTTTGCCATTTGTAAGCTGGCTGGTACCAAAGCAGGATCCTGAATGAGGGCAGCAAGGTCCAGAGAACAGAAATTGACAATATCTCCGTCCAGAGGAGCAAGACTGGGGTGGTCTGAACCTAAGTCCAGGTCCTCCTGATTCCACTTGGGGGTGGTCTGAATCTGAGCCCAGGTCCTCCAGTCTCTGCCTGGGGCTGGTCTGAACCTGAGCCCAGGTCCTCCAGTCTCTGCCTGGGGCTGGTCTGAACCTGAGCCCAGGTCCTCCAGACTCCACCTGGGGGTGGTCTGAACCTGAGCCCAGGTCCTCC
>VWZE01017195.1:0-90894 GCA_013396675.1 Eubucco bourcierii
TTGTGGGTTCCTCTACCATTTGCAGGAGGAAGTTCAGGAGGAAGAAGGTGCTTCAGGACTGGACTGAAATCTTTGAGGAGGGAACTCATTTTTCCATTAAGAATAAGGGAAGTCACCTTCTGGTGCTTTTAACAATGCTTTAGACCTCTGAGCAAAGACTTGAATTGGCAGCAGGCTGATTGCAGATACTTTGTCTGTTTTGTACGGAGGGCTCCAGGTTGTGGCTGCTCAGCAGGCAGGGTGATTGTGTGCAGCCAAACAAAGAGCCATGACACTGACACATCACTCATGTGGCAGCTCCTTTCTGAGGAAGGTGATTCGTTGCAGCCTGCTTGCAAGGCTTACCATGGATAGACTCTGTGTATGGCTGCAGCACAAAGCATGTCTGCTTTTGAGATGTGTGGAGTTTACTGTGCTGCTTAGGCTCTGACTGTGTGGTCAATAAGTGATACGCCCATCTTCAGGAGCAGGCCTTGTGAGGACAACTGTTGGGCTGGGGAACACTTTCATACCTTTTGGTGTTTCTCCAGAGGGCTCTGCATGTCTGTTCTGTACTGACCTGTGTGCCGTATCTGAAATGTTGCGTCCTGTCTATGCCTTTTTCTCTTCTTTGGTGCCTGCTGTTTCTCCTCTCCTTGAACTGGTGCAGTAAGGAGGTTTGCACATTGGTAGTGTTATAGTCCCAGTACAACCAGTCAAGTTCTTGGACTGAAATGACAACATCATGATGGAGCCACTTGTAATGCTTCCCATCAAAAGCTTCCAGTGTCTGAGGGATGTCATCTCAACCAACTAGACATTTCAAAATAAAACAGGATAAGGCCATTTTCTAAAACTTTCGTCTGGCAAAGTCTCATGAAGAGCAAACTAAGATCTTGACCTGCTTCCAAGTGCAGAGCACAAGGGATTTTGTTCACTCCATGCAGTTGTCGTCCCCACGCAGCAGCTACAGCAGTCAGACAACTGCAGGCTGCTCTCCAGGCTTGTGGCCTGGGTCTCCTTTGTGCAGTGCCACACTAGACTTTTGGCCTGTAAGTCACCAAGACTCTCATCTGACACAGTGATGTGAAGATCTGGAAGCCAGAGGATTGTGATGGTGGCTGGAAACATTATTGTTTTAGAATGATCTTAGGAATTGTAAAACTTGGCCTGGAACAAGCTGTAATTTGTAAGCTGTGCACTGCCTGCACTCTGGTAATGGTGAAAGTGGTCAAAAGGTTGTTGGAAGTCATGGAGGAGAGGAACAGCAGAAGGGGCCTTAGCTAATTTAGTCACTAAAGAATAAAGGAAGGCCACTCAAATGTTGAAAGCTGTGTGACAACATGTCTTGTCTTTATCCTCCTTTTAGAGTTGAAGGAGAGCTGTGTCACTGGACAGGCAGGCTGGGTGGCCGTGAAAGCAGCAGTTAAGCTTTAAAGGGAAGATTCAATGAGCCTAAGATTCACCAGTGCATGGATCTGTAACACTGTGGGGTATGAAAAGGAATCGAGCGCTGCGTTTTCTTGCCTCTTACAAACCCTGTCTCATTAAGGGTGGGTCCAAGGAACTGATGGTGGAGAATTGAGAACAGGCTTGAGTACAGCACGAGGTTAGAAGGGAAGCACAGGGATAAATAAGCAGGGAAACCTGATGCAGATCCCAGTGAGATGGTACAAACCAGCAGAGTTGTGCTCATTATGTGATGAGAACCTATGGTGTGGGCAGAGACATGATGGAATACAGGGAAGAAATCTAACATGTGAACTTACCAGAGCCACTGAAGAGGATGAAGGTGTGCACAACCCTCTGACACTGCTGCACGGTCCTTGAACTGAACAGTTCCACCTTTTCTATTGTTCAGTGCCTGTAATGGAGTTCGCAGTCACTGAAACTAAAGCGTCTTGTTGGAATGTGAAAAGGCTGAGCCCAAAGTCAACCTCCCTACTACCCTTCCTGTTTCTTACCTTTCCCCTGGACCAGGAGAGGAAAGCCAAAACCTTAACTCCTGTGAAATGAGAGGCACGTAAGACTTTCCAGTGTTTGAGGTGTGCTTCAGGTGTGTTCTTTGCACATTTTTAACGGCTTGTGCTGCTCTGGGTGGCTTCCCGCAGGAGTATCCAACCAAAAGCAGTGATGAGTTAGTTGTATGAATACATATATATGTTGAAAGGCAGGCATGTAAACAGCTTTTCATGGTGCCCAATCCATCACCCCACTGCATATTAAAGGCTGAGGTCAAATCCATTTCTAACGTGTCTTGCACAATTCCATTCAAAGATTTTGTGACTAGGGAGAGAGAGACAACACTACCGGGACCTGCCTGCCCCTGCCTCCTCCAAGTGCTGGGGCCAGGGTTTAGAGCACTGAGCAGCAATGTAGCTAATTGCCTGTAAAATTCTGATAGGCTTCATGACAGTGCAAGTGATGTGTATCTAAACTGCCAGAGAAATTGCCCGCTGAAGCCTTAATTGCAGGAATTTGCCGGACTACAAAATACATTGTTCTCTTCAGCCTTCAGGCAGCCTGGGGACGGTCCCTACAGAGGCATTTCAGCAGGCCACAGACTCCAGCCTGGCAACCATGAGTGTGAGACCTGGGAAGGAACCACCATGCTCTGGACTAAAACACCTCTGTGAGCAAAGCAAAACAGGTCTGCTCTCAGCCACAACCAAAGGCAAACATGGTTGTGGATGTGTTTCTGACTGCTGGGATTGTGCTGAAAGCAGAGGTGCCTGAGAAGGAGGTGTTTGTGTGTACATGAGTCTGAGAAACACGTGGAGGCACAAAATGGAAAGGGTAGAACAAAGACAGAGCTGGGGGAGCCACAGGGGGATGCAGGGCAAGGTTTCTTGTGCTCGGCTTCCTTCCTTTTCTATGTAAATAATGCTGGTATGGCAGCATCGAGACAGCAAATGGTTAACAGGCCAAGACAAAACCCACTGTGACCGTCAGGTCTCTGTGCAATCATCAGCAGAACTAGCTATTCTAGCCAATTTAATAGCTTGAAAATGAACTCATTAGTGGTCTTTTATCAGTGGAAAAAAGTCTATTAAATCCGGATGTGTGAAGAAGCAGTTCGGAGGCTCATTTCCATCCCACTTGTGACCTGAACAAATCAGAGAAATGCTTTTCAAGGAACAGGGTCAGGCTTGACTGCAATAAGATATTTTCTACACACAGCACCCAACTTGTATCTTTCCTTCAAGTTTCTGATGCAGTTAATTTTAATTTACAGTCTATTTGTCACTCCCCACATCTCTCCCTCTCTCCTCCTTCACAGTGATGCTGTCATACATAAACATGTGGACTGTTTATACTTTATAAAGAGAAAATGTACCACAGTCTGTTAGACTTCTTGATATATCTGCCCAGTGATAGTCCTCTGCCCCTGACAGCCTCTGGGCTCCACTTCTCACTGATTGATACAGTAAGTGAAGATTCAGATTGCCGTCTGGAAACTAAGGACCACAGCAGAAGGATGCTGATTTACATCAGTTTGGGACCTAGGCAGAGCTACAGGCAGAGGCAAAATGTACTCCAACCTTCTTTCTGTCCCTTTGGTGGATAGAAAGCCAAATTAGAAGTGTGTGAGATTGTACTTCCCTTCCAAGATGCACAAACACTGCTTATGCCAGGACACTGACGCTGCTCTGGGTCTCTATCTTTATCTATAAACAGTAGTTTCTGTATTTTTCACTCCTGGCACGATGCACAAAGTTGAGTGAGCAAATGGACGTGAGAATGAAACAGATTTGGGAGGGTACTGTATCTGTGGGGTACTGCTGTAAGGCAGCTTCCTGCCTTTTAGCAGCAGTCCATGGTGAACTTTAAATCTTTAGCCTGGAGGAGATGAGCATTCAAGGACTGTTGTTGACAGAAAAATTCAAAACATCTCCTGCCTCGGCACGGATGAGGTAATTATCTTTATGGGACTAACTCTGAAAGCAGCTGCTTCAGACTCTACTGAGACACTGCTTTTCCACAAGGAGTGTTAGGTAGCATCATTCCTAGAGAGCTTTACCCTGGTGCTGCTTACATAGTGCAGCAAGGCTGCCTTCAGCACTGGATAAGGAAGGCTGCTTCACCTTTTCCTCCCAACTCTTTGGTCAAAAGTTACTCACCATGGCAAAAAATGGGGTTTGTTGGATTTTTATTTTTTAACTATTATTATTTATTTAATTCTAGACATTTAATGCACAAGTATTTAAACTTACATTACTTACCACTATACTAGGATTACTTAATGGCCTTTTCTTTGTGCCCTGAGACATAACCCTATTGTTCTGGTCTTGGGTCTCTTACGAGCAGAAAATCCCATCTATGGTAAATTCCTTCAAAATGATGCTGGGGTTTTACAGTGAGACCCTGGGCTAGTTTGAAACCAGCAAACTCATTTACTGTTGTCTGTTAAGCCAGGCATGAATCACAGATCTCTGGGGTGCAAATTCACTTTATTAACCCCCTGGGTCACCCAGCTACCAAGGCAACGGCTTTCTGCAATGAGTAACTCCATAACTAAAGCATCAGCCATAGGAAATCCAAATCCCTTGATTAGAACAGGAGCTGACAAATCTCAGACCAGGCTCATAAATGCTTCCCAGAAGTTTGTTTAGCACTTAGCAGAAGCTGTTCTCCTTCACTTGCTTTGAATGGAGCAAAATTGAAAATTGTTCCCCAGCCCACCTTGCCAGCCCAGAGCCGACCTGATAACTCGACTGGCACAACCTCGGGCTCCCAGCACACCCTGGCAATTCTTCTGGCAGTGCCTAGTGTGCTCCTTCTTGCATGCCCGAGTCCTGGGGGATGCCCAAGAGTCCAGGAGGTCTGGGCATGTTATTAGCTTGTCTTGTAGATAGGGTACAGTTTTCTGAGAGCTTATCATGTGCTATATTGAACATCAGAAGAGGAGACACAGGGGATACTTTATCCCATGCAGTTCAAACTTCAGTCAATCTGGAATTAGGACTAAGCATTTCTGTAATAGTTCAAGGTAAGCAGAAGTCTCATTTACCCAGGAAAAGGGTTCCACCCTATTAGGTGTTCTGAAGCCTGGTTTTAATTGCTGTGATTCTCTCAAAGACACAGAAAACAGCCCTGGAATTGCAAGGTTGTAGCAGGATTGCAACAAGAGGATGCTGACAAACAAGTGTCTGACTTCAGTTGTAGGCTTTGTACCCTGTGCAGCTGTAAATGTCCTGCAGCACAGGCAGGCTGTGGTGGAGCACTCCTCAGCAGATACCATTATTGCAGAGCACTGCTAAGTCTGCTCTCTCACTGCAGATTTTGACACACTGTACATTTGTTTGTAGAACTCCACTGTGGTTTGCTTACCACATCTATAGACCAGCAGATGTCTGCAGTTGTTGCTGAGAAGTAATTTCATGTTATCTGAAGTCCCATTTTTGTGTTCCAAAGTCTTTCTCCACACATGACTGGGAACGTTAAACTCTCACAAAGCAAGGAGAGAAAGCCATTTAAAAAGCAGGCATACAGATAACACACTGGCTTTTATGTTTTGTTCTCACAAAGTGTGTACTGTACAAGAAAAGAACATGGTCACCTATCCCCTGACTGCAGAACTGTCATTCCTAATTCATTTATACAAGGTACTTAAGATGCCTTGAGCAAGCTAAAATAGCTTTATAGGGAAATGAATCTAGTTTGACTGGGGAAGACTAGTTTGGTTTTGTTCTAGAAGTGTAACCCATTTGTTAAAGAAAGAGGTTGTGCTGCCTTTTTAAGGCCTGTTCAGGCAGACTTAATAAAATCCTTTGCCAAGTTTTCACCTCCCCACAGAGGGCAGACGGCAGCACAGGCAGCCCTCAAGCATGGTGCAGGTCAGAGGGCTGGGGTATGAGCTCCTGTCATTGCTTGCACTCAGTTTGGGGCTGGCCTCAGCAGCACTGTGCAGAATGATGTCCTGCCCCGACGGCAGGCACAGCCGCTCAGCCTTGCCTGCTGCCAGGAGGGGGACCCAAGCCGGCCAGCCCCAGTGGTGGCAGAGCAGTGGTGCCAGAATTGGATGTCTGCAGATAAAACAATCATGAAATGAAGGAGCAGGTCCCCTGTGCCCAAGAGGACAGGTTGGACCGGCAAGGTTACAATTACTGATCTGTTCAGGAGTGAGTTTCCCATAATAACTCTACAGGACACTATGTCTGGCCTACCTGAGCTAGGCATACACCTCGAAGGGCAGCGCTTAACCTATTCTCTGCAGCAAAGCTGCCAAAGAACTGTGTGTTGGCTGAGAATGACTTCTCAGCATTGTGTTCTTTTCTTCTCCCGTCTCAGGGAGCCCTGTTCCTGTGGCTTTTTTGTGCTGAAAGAGTTTGACTTTGTTGCTCTGTGAATAGAGATTCAAAGCAGTAGTTTTCCTGGGAACACTGGTGAAAGTACTTTGTGGAAGTCTTTTGCATTAAACTCATCAACTGGCTCTTCACTGGAGAGGGGAGAAGCACAGCACTGACATGCAGGATAGTTCTTTGCGTCTTGTTGCAGAGGCCCCTGCTCACTGCAGGGCAGTTGGACAGGGTGACCTCCAGAGATCCCTTCCAACTAAAACCATTCCATGGCTCCCTGTAACCATAAATGACCTGTGTATGCTAGCACAGCTGCATGGGTGCCCAGGCTGTAAAGGAGCTGATGTGCAGGTTGAAATGTTAGACAGTAGCAGGGCTAAAATGGGTATTCTTTAGACAAAGGTCCTCTGGGTTCCAACTTGAGTCCTCTAAGATACCCATGTTCAGACATCGTAGCTTTAAGACCATGATGCTCATAAAGAAACACATCATACACAACCTGACATGGTCACCCTGAAGGTCAAGTCTTAATTTTTAGCAATTCCAGATTTTGAATGCAATCTGGTGTCATTTTAAGGTGGTTAAAATTATGTAAATGTGCTTATAGTTTCTTGTCCTGTTAGCATCTCATTATTATAGTAATGCCAGCTACACTAGATTCAGATCTGTTTTCTCTGCTCCCTGGGCTACTGACCAGCTGATTGTTCCCTGTGCAGTAGTCCAGGACATGCTTAAGAAAATGCACCTTTTGTTCTACTCTGATGAGGAGTGAGCAAGGAGCCTTTGTTTACCTGATGAGATGAGAATGAATCGTTGCATAAATCCCCAAACAATGGTGAATTCCACCTCACCATTAAAAAAAAATATTAAAAAATCTCATTAGTTCTCTCTGCTGTCATTTCCTGCAGGTTATCAGCTTTAGAGAACTGCTTTGAAGTGTCCTGTAGCTGAGTTTTACAGGAAGAAATGGGCTTGGAATTTTGGAAGCATATTGGCATTTTTCCTTTAACAAATTAGCAGCTGGAGAAAGTCAATTNCGCTGTCCTTTAGGTGAGCTCTTGCGGGGACATTCTGTCTCCTGACTGTCAGCACTTACAGCAGAGCGAAGCACCCGCGAAAAGCTGAGAAGAGCAATGTGATTCCAGCGGTCTGCAGGCGGCTGTAAGTATCAATATGGTCATGTAAAGACTCCTAAATAAATTACAGTGGTAGTGGAAAGGTGACAGTAGCATCATAGTGACTTACATTGCTGAGATCCCAGTGTCAACATTTTCTTGTTCAGAGAGATCAATTTCATAGAGCTGCTACAGCCAGACACAGAAAATATAGTAGCCGTGCTTCTTGTGTTGCTTCTGTCTGCTAAGGCAGCTCTGAGAAAGTCATTGCATGATTATTTTGATTTAAAGGAGAGAGAGGCTGTATTTTTCCTGTGTAGAATTGTGTCTATAGGGGGACAGCTTATGTAATGCTGGCTGCATTTTGGACCAGAAGAGTCTTAAGACAGCATTCATTTCATCTGCTGAGTAGCTTTGCTGTTGTATTCTTAATTGGAGTGGTCACTACAGTGCTGAAGGTTCTTCTCATTCCTGAAAATTATGTTGGCATAATGAGTTCACTCTGCCTGCAGCCTGCCTTTTTATAGCCTCTATGAGCCCTGGGTAGCAGGTTCTGAAAGGCAGACTGGCAGGTGTTGTGTGCCGGAGGAAGCAAAGCCTGTACCTGCAGGGCAGTGTATCACTCAGGCTTCATCTGAGCTGCACTTTTCAGCATCACAGCCCAACTGGTAAAAACCACACCTGGGAGCACCCATCTCAGAGATGCTGCTGAGGCTGGTGGCCCTGAGGAGGGGGAAAGCACAGCACAACCTTGAGTGAACTCAGCAGCTCCCATAATAGCCCTGGAACTGGGGCTCCAAGGCTGCTTTCCCCATAGCAAAGTGGGACACATCAGCTTTCAGCTGACCAAAACCCATCCCGGTCTCTCTCCTATTGAGTTCTAGTGTGGTTTGCACCTTTTTTCTATGTTGCCCACCAGAGTATGTAATGGAGAATGTGGAGAGGTGTAATAGGAATAATTGTTAACTGTGGCTGGAAGCCCAGCACCAAGGTGTAAGAGCAGACACGGTGTGATTCTCTTTCCGCCAGGCCTTTGTTCTATTGTTCTCTCTGTTTTCCTGCTCAGTTAACTTTTAACAAGAGTGAACTCTTTTGAACTAGCTCCTTGTTCATTCATTTTAGTACTTTCAGTTTTTTTCCTGATGCCTGCTGTGGAAGAAAGCCTAAAGAGATTTCATTACTGAAGCATGTGAAAATGAGCCGAGTGGACAAAGTAAGCTTTAACCAATTTTCATGTTTTTTGGTTGTCAGGGCTGTGGAATGTAGTTTGGGCAGATTAAAAGCACATATAACCTTATCCCAGATGGTAACTGAATTAAACTGGAGGTGTTCAGCAACTTCTGTAACACCTACCACTTACATGTGTGCTGTGAGTCGAGAGCGGCACAAGAACTGATGTCTATTGGGTCACCAAGCTCAATCCACAAACAATCTGAACGGGGAATGCTCACGTGCAATATTGAGTGTCTAACATCAGGGGTGCAGCTATTAGCAACTCCCTTGTCTTAGTAACATTTGAACAGACCTTTAATGTCTAATAGAGTACAGAAGAAGACTCCGTCAGTGTTCCTGTGTAGAGTAAAAAGGGACATACACGGTAGTCCTGTAAAGCAGAGGAAGCTGAGAAATTTGTGAATGCTGTGTTTGTTGCAAGAGTGGCCCTGTGGCTCACAGCAGCTGCCTGTGGAGCTCAGGCCTGGCTGCAGCTGGTTGCAGACATGAGGGCAGAGCATATGCTGCTCAGAATAGCCTCCCACCACCCACTGACCAGCAGCTGAAGCATTTTCTGAGCTGGCCATAGTGTTCGATACCACCGCTGGAATAAAGGGGCAAAAAGATGCTGCATAAATGACTTGATTAGCAAACATAAATTGTCCATCTTAAGACTAATTGGTTTGGTGGCACAACCCCCCAGAGTCCCTTATTTCACAGCTCTGAGTTGGCAGGGTATGAGCAGTTCTTTCCAGAGCTGCCTTGCTGCAGCCATCCCAAGTTTCACTTGATTTATGGGTCCATTCCTGCAGGTGCTAAATGCCCTCCACTCACAGTTTATTGGGTCCAAGTCAAGGTCACCCACCTGCTAATGCCAGCCCCTGAGATCACTCCTTCCCTCACTCACTGTGCAGTTCACTCTCAGCCTGGCTTCCAGTTTCAGAGAACTCTGTCCTACCTCCTCAGTGACACTGAGCATCTCATCATCTCACCTCTCTGTGTTGCACATTGCCTTTAGAGTAGAGATCAGACCTGCAGATCTTCCCTAGCCTAGAAAGCCATTCCTGTTTAGAAATCTGTTTGGATGCTGTTTTCAACCTCCTGAAGGCAGGTGAGATTCCATTTTTAGCTGGTGTCCACCAGTGTATTTTATTTTCCTTGAACAAATGCTTCAGTATGGGTCCCTATTCCCCTCTTACTGTAGGTTACTATTTAATGAGCTTTAATAAGCTTAGATGCTGAGATAGATAGGTTCTGTTTCCTACATTTAATATAATGTGTTGCCATGGAGATAAGTTCTTCTCTGTCTGACAAGTGACAAATAAGCCAAAGAAGGCATTGCCAAAACAGTTCAAAGATTGGAAATGTGACATTAAAAAAAAAAAAAAAAAAGTCTTTTCACCACTAAGATAAATTATTTATTTTGCCACTCTTTTTGCTCTTCTATTCTATCTTTTCTTTCTGGAACCAACTTTAACATCCCCACTCCTGCTAACAGGACTGGCATGCATGGCTCTTTGGAGCCTGTCCCAGTTCTGCTTGCTGAACTGGATTACAATGTACTCAGTGATGGAACTGGCATTCGTCTCTCTCGTCTTGCTCTCTGATCCCTCATCAGTAAAGACTGAAAGGCTTTTCTTCATCACAGATCCATCACTTGGGTTTTTTGTGATCCCATATCTAGCAGTTCAGTGTGCAGCACTGTGGGAATGGTACCAGCTGGGATAACTCACAAGCTCGTCTCCTTCTGGGGTTTACAGTCTCATTATTTTAGCTTGTTCTTGGTACTGCTCTGAAGATCTTTGCCATTGTGCAGCTCTACTGGATTAGCAATTTAGAGGTTTTTTCCTTGGAGTGTGCTAGTTTAATTGGTTAGTTGGATTGAATGCTCCATTTAATACATCCAACTGTCAGGGCAGAGCTAGACAGTTGCCATCCTGAGTGCCTTCAGTCCCGTGCTGGAGCACCGGAGTAAAGATTGTTCTCTTTTGCCTTACTGAAGCGCTCGGGAGCGAACCCCTACCACAGCAGTGAGGGCAGGGGAGAGCACTTGAACAGTGGGAACAGTGCATGGAGCTTCCCCAGAGAAAGGAGAGAGGAACTGTGGTGATTCTGAGAGCTTTCAGTTGGGCACCTGCCTCACAGTGAAGGATAAATTCCCTGAGTTCGTCATTCATTTTCAGTTCACAGAGGCTCCTGCAGGGAACGTCTTACTGCACCAGGCACTGCCCTGCCTTCTGTATTCCCCCTTTGGTGTATGCGTGTCAGCAAATGCTCTTGTCTCCAAAAGGCAATGACTGTGATGGAAGTACCAACAGTCTCAAGGAAAAATCTGGCAGACAGGAATGCAAGTGGCAGATTGTTCAGAGCAAACCTAAAATCCTCTCCTACCCTGTTAGGGAAGCTCATGGCTCTCTTCATTCTGTATGAATTTGGGGAAGTGGTGTGAGTTGAAATGTGGAAGACACATGGGTCTGAGCAGCAGTACAGGAGTAGGTAACAAGTTGCATTTTTTATATGCTTTGGTAATGTTGTGCCTACAGCATTTAAGTACAAATAAAATTTACAAACATTATTTTTGGGGACCTGAATATTGAGTGCTTTCTAATCATGTTCTTTTAATCGCCAGAACAATTTCTCATGTATCTGACAAAATGTTAGTTTTTCCCTAGCTGCATAATGTAAACAGTTTGGGAAAACCATTCACAGACTGGTTGCTGCTTTATCCTGCCCTCCATCTGAAATTACCCTAAGTTGACCAAATAATTTTATTTCATGATAAGTTACTCCTTTGAAATCTCTGGGGTTTACCTCTAAAGTCATCTAAATGTGTTTCAGGGGATCCAAATTCAAAGTAGGAAAAACGCAGCTAGGGACTCAATGAAGCTCTTAAAAGTGCTGTTCTTTGGTGTTCTCCAAAAGAAATGAGAGAGAGCTGAGAATCCAGGAGCAAGGGAGCAAGAACAGTAGGAGAGGAATGTGTTATGTGAGAGGAAAAGAAGAACGCTCCTGATCCTCACATTCCAGAGTTTCTGAATATTTTGTGTTTAATTAGTCACATGAAAGCCTAACGGTCCCCATTAGCAGCTATTCTTATAAGCCTTCTTTCAGTTCTGAATGTTCACATTTTTGGAATTGATTTTTCCTGTCTGAATGTATCAGTTGAAGCCATTTAGTTTCACTTGGCTTCACACCGGAGCTATTAAAATTCCTGCCATTAACTTCCTTGCCATCAGCTGGAAGAGATTTGGAAAATATTCAGTGAAACTCAGATGAGTTTCTAAAAGACTTTGCTTATTTCAGGATTTCTTGGGAATGTTTTAGAGAAGAATTTTATGTATTTTTTAATAATGGTCTAAATTATATGTGGAAAATATTCTGATTTGTTTCCCATTGAGCAGTGTTGCTGTGCTAGAGTAAATCACGTTTAACCATTAAAAAAAAACCAAGAAAAAGTTGTGTCAGTCAACTGTATTAACAGCATTAATGATGAAGCTGCATCTGACTGTGACAGAGGCTTCTCACTTTAGCATGCTTCTGTATATGTTATTATTAATATAGAGTGTATATTAGGAAATCATAACATTTTTTAAGTGATGGGAAACAAACCCCATGGAGTCTCCAGTCCAGCCTCCTAGTCAAAACAAACCTTGGTCATGGCTGGATTGGGTTAGTGTGGATCTATCTAGCTGAGGATGGTACCTCCGCAGCCTTGTTCTTTCACATTTTCCCATCGAGGAGAATTTGGCTCTGTCACCTTTGTATATCCCCTTCAGGTAGTCACAGGCAGCTACTGAATCACCCCTGAGCCTCCTCTTCCCCAGAGCAAGCAGCTCCAGGTGGCTAGCATCCCACGCTCCAGGTCCTGGACCATCTCTGTAGCCTTTTGCTGGACTCTCTGCAGTTTCTCAGGATGACTCTGTAACAGGGACACAGAAATCTGAGCACATAGTCATTTTCAGCTTCACCAGAAACAAGTGAAGGTGGATAGGAGCTACCCTGACCCACTAACCAAGTTCCTTCTGAGGCAGCCCTGTGTGTATTTTGCTCTATCTGTGATGAGCACACACTCTTGCCTGGCATTCAACTCAATGTCCATCACTGCAACAAGTCCTCAGCCAGTCAGTTCCCGATAGGCAGTCCTGGTGGTGCAGAAGAGTTCCCTTAGGGAACCCTGGGAGATTCTCCAGGTTTTCCAGAGCCTGGTTTCTCCAGACTTTCTCTGCTGGAGGAGAAGGCTCTCACCCTAATTTTGGATTGTCTGCAAGGATGCAGCTCTGCCCGATCCTCTGGGTTGTAAGGGAAGGTGTCACACAGGGTAAGCTCCACAGCGGTCCCTGGAAAGTTTTAGACGAAGAGGTTGCTGCCATGCAGGCTCCATAATGTAGCATAGCTTAGCTTCACTTTGCAGAAGGGGAATTGAAGAATACCTATAAATGGCATATTGCTAATAACCTCTTGTATTAGGGCAGAACTGTTCTTCCTACAGCTCTCCTGAGCTGGAAGTTCTTTTTCTCCTTACTTACATGAGTGGATAATCTGTTGATTCACAGTTTAATTGGAGTAATCAATACTATTAGAAAGGCTTCGCTTTTTGCATTGAGAAGTCATAACTTGGATAGAGCAGAATTGATTTTTTTTTCCCAGCCTTACTAGCTATTAAGTATCATCATTTTCTTCTCTTGTAAAGAAATTCCTATTCTGTCCATCTAGGTATGAAAAGCTGCTGTGAAACATTGTTAGTGTTTAAGAAGCAGCATTGAGTATTTGTCAGGAGCCACTCTGCTAGCAAACTGCAGGTTTGACATCAAAAAATCTGTCCACGCTGTGTTTTAGTGTTTGCCTTGTGCTAAGAAAGTGATCTGGCAACTGATTACCTGCACAACTTCAGAGAAGTCACCTGTGCCAGCTCCAGTGCAGACTGAGTGTATCTCTTCTGAAGCACTGTCATGCCGAGAGGGATGCCTACAGACCAGACTGGAGCAAGTGCAGCTCTGAACAACACGAGGATGTACTGCATGCGCTTTCCCCTCTGTTTGTAGTCAGCAGACTTCAGCCATGGCAAGATCCAAACTCGTATTTGCTTTGGTTTTGATAAGGAAAGAACTTACATAATCAAAGTCTGGTGGGGAAACTCTGTAATACATGGGGACATTCTACACAGCAAAGGAAGGAGGTAAACTTTGCTCCTGATGAACGCAGGTGGAGTTCAGCTCCTCTTCAGGGCATGGATATGCAGCCCCAGGCTTACCTGGACAAGAAAGAACTGTCTGGGCAGGTGTGCAGCATTAGCTGCAGGAGAGATGAGACTTCCTGGCAGCCTCTGAGGTTGCCATTTTGCCAGTAACATCTCTCGTCTCCTGCCAGGGAAGGATGCATCCCTCTCAGGTAGTGAATAGAAGTGAAGCTGCCCAGTCTTCTGATTTCTCTTTTTCTCTCTGACTCACACTCTCCTACACATCAGCTTCTGGGGGCAGGCCTGCTGGTGACATTTTAGCAGTAGCAGCAGGGCAGTGCTCACCTTTCACTGTAACTGTTGTTGGGATGCCTGCCTAGGGTGAAACAGTGGATGCTTGCCTGTTAGATGGCTCTGTCTTCCTAGGGGTTTGGAGCACAAGAGTCTTAACCTGAAGGGCCTGCACAATCATCTAACACTTCTTCTTTTGCTCCTTACTCTTTGCTGATGACAGCAGAGGGATAGACTGCCTCGGTGCTCTAACCAGTGCTGCAGCCATGACACAGGTTTGTTTCCAGTTTATTAAGTCTTCTGGCAGGTTGCATATGTGGAGGGAGTCTCTTGAAGAGTGAGCAGGTGGACTTATCCATCATTGTTTAAAGTTGGCTCAGGTTCTTTTGCAGAACCATTGCCATGTTGTTACCCTGGGTATCTTGGTAGCTCGAGGGCTGGACAGTCAGTCCACATGATTTCTCCCAGGACTCACTTTTGGGCCCTTTGCTGGTTTCTATCCAACTGCTTGCTTTCAGCAGTGTGGTTATGCTGTAGGACTAGAGCTGTCTCTGCTGTCAGTGATGAATAACCAACGTGCTTGTCATTCCCCCCAGTCACACCAGCAATGTTTTATGCTGCCCTTGGCAGGTGTTCTTTGATGGAAAACTTGTAAACTAGTTAGGATAAAAATCTCATCACAGAAGGAAACATCTCTAGTCCTAGCTTCAGGCTTTAGTCAAAATGTTTTTTCACAAGCAGCATGGGAAAGCCTGGGCTGCCTCACCGAGGCCCAAATGCACTTCATTAACGCAAACACCAGCAGTGCCATCTTACCCCTGGAGGGTCAAGTCTGGGTTCTGAGCCATCCTTCCTCTACAGACTCATCTCTGAACTAGCTCAGCCAAATCAGCTGGAGTTGAACACTGTAAGAAACCAGCCCATGAGACCAGAGCCATACTCACCTGAGTAAGACCGAGGTGCCCAGTGAGCTGCCAGAGGCTCTGATTTGGTTCCTCAGTTTTGTTTTATGTAGTCCTCAGTCACTGGCACTATTTTAGACTTTCAGAATTGTTTTAGAAATTACTGACAAGATCAATCAGCCCTGGAAGAAAACAGCACTGTCACTTTGATCCACGTTCTACCCCACGCCTCTGTGTCCTTCGTACTCTCATAAGCAGCTCGACCCAAGGACCACCTTTTTGTCTGGGAGAACTTGCTGCAGTTTTGGTACTGTAGATTATTAGGTATCCTTCACCATACCTTCAAAAGAGTTTCCTTCAGCATCAAAGCAATCTTCTCATGCATCTGGATCAGAGCAAAAGACTTCTGAGCCACCTTTCCTTCTCTTTCTGTAGGTTTTACTTAAGTACGTGGGAAGATCCCCATGTTTGCAAAGGCCTAATTAAGTGTATTAATCCTCTGCCTACTTCTGCCACTTCTCCTTCACCCAATAGTGTTTTCTCATTTCCCTTTGTTTCAAAACAATAACAGTAAACATTTCTCTCTGCTGTTTCTAGTGCAGAACTCTACAAAAGGTGTTGCTGAAGTTTTCCCCCAGATGTCATACTGCTGCTGAAGTCTGACAGGGCAATTGTAACTCCTAGAGGGAAGCGTTTCAGGAGTTGCCTGTGTTTGATAAACATCCTTTTAGAAAGGGGAGCTGTGGCTGATGAAAGGAGCCCTGAGCAGCCATGGGAGGTGAGCTGGTGTTTATCTAGCAGAGTGCAGGCAGATATATCTCTGCTGATCTGCAGGGATTACTGCTGTGGGTGATCTCCACAGGCAGCCTGCTCACCGCGTTGCTCATGGCTTCTGTGATCAAACCTCCAACTCATATTGCTTGTGGCACTGCTTTGGTAAGCAGAAGAATTGTCAAGAAGTGAACCAGGAAAGGGCTCCTGAACTTTTCAGGGAATTGAGTATGGGAAGAGCATGACTCCTTGGGAACTGCCAGTGCACTGCCAGTGCTCTCCACCTGCATTGTTATGCTTAGCCATTTCCTTAGTCACCAGGAGGTAACTAAGCCTGAGCTCTCATGCCTCTTTCACATCACTGTGTCTCTCTTGACTTTTCCTTTACAGTACTGTGAAAGAAAAAGTTGATGCGTTAAGGAAACTACTGTCTCTAATCAGACAAAGAGCAATAATATTTTTAGAGTGACAGGGAAAAGCAAAGAGGAATAGTGTAGCTGAAAGCCGGCTTGAACGTTCAGTAAAGAAATGAGGCTTGGGATGCATAAAATTTCTGTTCAGGCAAGTTCAAACTAATTTTATGCACCCAACTCAATTTTCTTTTTCTGTCTCATTTTCCTTTACCAACTAAAAACAAATACAGCAAACATCAGTAGACCTTGAAAAACGCATTAAAGTTGAGCACAAAGTTCCTCCTTTCTTTCAATATATCTCAGTTAAATTGAAATACTCCTATATTTTGTAGATGACAGCTTTCAAGAAAATATGATATCAAGTTTAACTTTAGAAAAGAGTATGCTTTAATCCAGTCTAAGAAATTTATGTCATGGTATACTCTAGAATATGTTGTAGAGAGTTATTAAAAGACACCTTCGAAAATGGGAAGCAATGCTGCCAAATTGTTTAAAGCTCTGCATGTGTTGCTTTGTCTTTACAGGTTGTTAATTGTAAAGTTGTAAGCCACAAAGAATCTACAGCCAAAGGCATTCATGATGATGTGAAACTGAAACGTATACAGCTGCATTTGTGAGAACTCATTTCCTTGCTTGCTACTGCTTTTTGGATGTGAATTGATGTTTCCATCCCCAGGAACAGAAAAAGTTTCATATCAGTTCCTTAGGCCACACCAACAGCCAAGCAGACCCAGTGACTGCTCAGTGCCAATACCATTAGATGCAAGATGGCCTTTTGTGTGAGCAAATCTGAGTTAGAAAAGCAGGTGCTGTTAACTGGTTCCTCAGCTCAGGCGCATGAGTAGCTGGCAGTCAGAGGCTCTTCAAAATACCTATGCAGTGACCTGCACAGAAGCTGCTGATGTGGAGCATCCCCATACATCTACACCTTCATCCCACTGAAGAACAGCCATAGGAGCTGCCTGTCTTAGCCAAGTAAGCAAACAACTTGGCCATCAGGCAGAGTAATGTGCAGGAGCTGTTTGAAAACATTAGGAATGGGTGGTGGAGCTGGCTCAAAGCACCTCTGCCGTGGGGTCACTATCAAGTTGTGGGGTTTGCTTCTTGAGTTGCTGGTAATCTGTGATGAGAGCTGGGGTTTCAAAGAGGAACTAGGACATACTCTAAGCTTCATGGGTCAGTATCCTCGCTTGAAACATGGATTGGTCACAGGAAGTACCAACCAAAAGCACTGGGACTCTTGTGTGGTGAGAAGAGAGGGTTCAGCTGCTGTGGTGAAAGCCGCAAGGTCTGTGCGTGGGCTCAGCTTCTGCTGTGCTCCCAGTGCTTTGTAGCTATCCTCACTGGGGTCAAGATTACACATTTAGGTTTGCCTCTCGTGGCCAAAATGTGCTGAGGAATGTAAAAGAAATGAGACAGATACTCAGCTGATGCCACCGACTGGTGCAGGTAGGTGAAAGCCCAAATCACTGCCCTGGTTCATGTAGTTTGGAGACTCTGTTCTGAGCACAACCACTTTATTACAGTTAGGAGTGCTGATAGCTGCAGAGCATTGTCACAACTCTTGCTGTGCTGCTTAGATATGAAGACGAATTTCACCTCCTTAAATGAGAAAAACGCACCCTCCACTGGGGCTGCCCAGTTTCTTGGCAGGATCTGAAAATCTCCCTGCCTTGCCTGAAGCACAAAGGCAGCCTGTGCTGAAGCAGAAATTCTTACCTTCATCTCTTCTCTGTCCTGTCTGCAGAACAAATCAAAACCAGTTCTGCCAATACTCACCTGGTGCAATGCTTCCATTTCATTAGGATTCTGTTATGACAAAGCCCTCTTTCTGAGTTCCATAAAGACTGAAGAATCACTTCAGCTGGTTTTATTCCTTCCAAAACCAGCTTGAATTTAGCCTGGGTTCCTGCCTGAATGAAGAGTTAGGACATTAGTCTAGCTGGGTACTGTGTTGACCACCTAGAAGAGTAGGTTTGGGGCATTAACTTTTCCAGAGGGTTGCTAGAAGTTGCTGGCTAACGACAAGCCTAGTACACTTTCACTTCCAGGAACTTTTGTATTTGCTCTTTGCAAAGTAACAATGAAAAATCAGGGCAGAGCCATGAGCACTGGAAAGGCAGAGATCTGATCATTCAGCAAGCAAAGTGTTGCTCTGATTTCTTCTAAAATGTTGCTTTGATTGATACCATGACTGAAAACTACTCTGTGACTGATGGCATTTCAATGGTGTCTGTGAAGTGGAAGGACCTAAGGCTTCAGACCATCCATCATGTGTAGATGTTTACTGCAAGGGTTCCCATTCCTATAAAGTGATTTTCCTGGGTGGGTTACAGCCAGAGCAGCATTCTCCTTGCCACCCCAACTTAGTTAACTGGAGAAGCACAACACTGACAGCTCTGATGCTCTACTCAAGTTCAAGGTTTGTTTTGGAATCTGTAAAATGTAAAGGTCATGCTGAGGTACAGGAGGTAGAGGCGATGCAGACGAGTCCCCTGTCTTGTCTCAAAAGGCCACACTAGAGGGGATCACTGGAGATCACTTGTTGCTTTGTTTAATCACAGCAGGACTGAGGTTTGGCCTCATTGTTGAGGTTAGGGGTGGTTATGGACTGGAAAAGAAAGTCACAAGTTTCTTTTCTCCAAGCAGAGTTCAGAGGATTTTGATACTGAGGAGGAAGGTGCTGTTAATGAAACATGCCTGATGGCCCACCAGGGACTTGCTGTCGATTTGCTGCTTGTGTAAGGGCTCAGATGATGACATGGATAGGCCCACGATAAGCAGAAAGCACAGGCAAGGGAGTTTATTTGCCTTCTTATTCTGCTCTATTTAGTTTGTGATAAGTGGTGTGGTGCTATTTAATTTGTAGCTGTTATGCACAGGACTGATAGAGTCTGCTTTTCTTTTGTAGATAGCAGAATGAGCAGACAGGATCTGCCATAGACAAAAAAAAACCAAAAAACACAAGGAATTCTTTGGGATCCTGCAAGCTGTTGGGTACATCCAGGCCAGTCTTCTGGCCATCAGATTATTACATGGCTCCTGGTCATATCTCTAGCCAGGGTGAGCTTTCCTCTAGAGGTACAAACATACTTCTTAAGGAAAAGGAAAACATGCCACTGTGGCTAAAAATCTGTGCTCTGTCAGCTCCCAATGCGCATCTCACCTGGTCAGAGACAGCTTCTGCTTGAGGCTCTTAGAGAAAAAACCTCTTTAGGGTCAACCCCTCCTAAAAGAGACTGCAGACAGGATAGTGTAAAGGGTCTGAGACACCTCTAATAAACAATTAACTTCAGAGAAAAATGTCTTTTTTTCCTCTGGAATTGTAGGCACAGTGACAGTGCATAGGATCAGAACTTCCCTTGGTATTGCCCTGTCTCAGTTCACACACATCATGACACTGTCCATGTGGCCCTCTAACGGGTGTTGCCATTGCTGGTAGCGGGCCACAGGCTCTGTGCTGAGTTTGTAAGGCCCCCAGACTGAGGCTTGATAAGTTGGCTCTGTCTGAACTCTTGACCTGCCTGCAGCTTGCTTTTCCCTGCTTTAGCTGTGACAGCAAATTCTCTACCTGGCTGGGTGCCTGTGGCTAATTTGTTTTACTTTTGTTTACCTTTGCGTGGTACAACCATAGCTTTATATAGACAGCAGTAATAAGAAGTTATGCTGTATAGAATATTTATGGCTCTGACACAGCCATGTCATGCAGAGAAATGCAGACTTGCTATGATAGCAGAGGCCTTGGATGAGGGAGACAGAGGAGGGGCACAGAGGCATGCAGGCATGGAGTGATAAGAGAGAGGGCACGAGTGGGCATTAGGAACCCCGTAGTTGTAGACAGACAGCTCAGCAGTGGTCAGTTAAAGAAATGGAGACATGGAGATGGAAAAAAACCTGGGTTTAGAGGTCACTCGGAGACCACAGAGATTGTATCTAACATGAAAGGCACTGTGTGATCAAATTGGGGTGTGAGGGGCTGCAGAGCAGCAAAGAATGAGCAGTGGTGTGCAAGCATCTTACCAAACATACAGAAATGACTCGGCTTCCCCAGGTGCCAGACTCGACAGAAAACAAAGATCTCCCCTACCTTGGCATGAGAAAAATAAAACCTGAATGACAAATTGTTGAGTTTTTTTCTTTCTGGCATGCCGTCACCTATGGACAACAGCTTCAAATCCTGATCTTAGTACTCCTGATTCCTGAATGGCCTCTTCTGTTGGTGGAACTCTTACCTTTCACGACGGAACAGGAATGAGAAGCTTGGTGTCGTTGATAGGTTGAAGTCAGAGCGGTATTTCTAGCAGCTGAGTTGCCTTAGTTAAGACGTGCCAGGATCTGAAGGAGCAGAAGAGGCTCAAGGTTCTTCTTCTGGGTGCTAGGTTGGTACAGAAGTGAGATGCTCCCAGTGTAGTTCAGTCTCTGCTGCGTCCCTGGCATGCCCCTGGAATCCTGCCCTCTGTGGGTCTGCATGCAGCTGGGCAGCATGGCCATGACCAAACTGTAGCTGATCAGGCTTTGGCCTGAAGATGCAGCATAATTAAGCCAGTGTAAGATTCCCCAGAAGGCAGGAGCAGCATTTAGCAGGCTGCAGCTCTTTGGCATTCATAGCACAGGAGGAGTCTGATTTCTCCTCAGGGGTGCCACCCTGGGAGGTTTGAGCTGACATAGCTGGGCAAACTCATGACCTCCAAAAAGCTGAATTCAGCTCTAAGGCACAAAAGCACCTTCCTTCTTTCTGCCCCTGTGCAGGCACCAGACTGGTTTGTGGCCTTGGCTCATGTGCAGAGAGCAGCATCAGCAAACAATAATTCTGTCCTGCAGAGGCAGCGGTGCCGGAGTCTTACTTTGAATGTCACCTCACACACCAGCTACCTCTCTGCCTCTCATGCATGCAACTACTCACACATCCCAGAGCAGCAGACATTTTTATTTTTTTTGCCAGTTCTCATGGATTCATCTATTTGAGCCAAAGGAGCTTCCAGGTGGTAAATGTGTCCCAAAAGGTGGGCAACAAAGGCCACCCAGGCATTTTCAGATCTTGAGTGAAACAGCTCTCCAGCTGGGGCATCAACAGAACAAAACTTTTGGCCAGTTCAGGGCAACTTCCCCTTCCTCTGAATGCACAGCGGTGGGATTCCTACTCTCCCAGGGGGGGAAATGGCTGATTTGGGACCAGTAGTGACCCTGGTGTACATGGCACTGTACGGAAGGCAATGCAGATATTTCAGGGGGTTGCAGCATACTCTGCTGTCCCACTAGGGCTGTGCGCCTGCACCGAGAGAGGGAGTGAAAGAGAAGAAACAAAAGGAGTTAGTTGATTTGGAATGGCAGTTGAGTAGCTCCAGAACGGCTGCACTACTCTGTATTGAGACATTCCAAACCCACCTGGATGCCTTCCTGTGCGACCTGCCCTAGGTGCTCTTGCTCTGGCAAGGGAGATGCTCTGGATGAGCCTCTGAGCTCCCTTCCAACCCCTGACATTCTGTGATTCTGTGTGTAAGTTTACTCCTGACAAGGTTTATACAGTGGGTCTAGGAAACAATTTGTTGGGTTCTGGAAGAGAAAAGTAAGGGTCCTGCTCTACCACAGCTTTATGGCATCAGTCTAGGTGACTCAGAGCATAGGTGGGACTTCCTGGAAGAGATACTGGTGCAGTTCACCAAGGTTTACATGAACTTTCGTGAGGTGGAAACTGTAGAGGGTGGTAGTATGCTACTGGAGAGAGTTCCCACACAGACACCTCTGGCACTACCACAGTTCCCTGGCACCTAACAGGCGCAGGGTGTAAGGGGGCTCCATAATTTTCTGTCTGTCTTGGGGTGATCAGCCACTCCTTAATCCCTCTTGCCCTCTCATCATCATGTAAATGTTTCTGCAAGAGGTTGTTAGGCTGCTGAGGCAAATATTTACCATGTGATTGGCTTCCGAGTCCGAATACATTCTCCATCTTACTTACAACCAACAGACAGAAAGAACCTGTGGGACCATACTCAGGGATAAACAGAAGGCTCTGCATGTACAAAGCAGCATTCTTTCTAGGCTTGATATAATCAGGTCAATAACTTGGGAGCAATGCTACATCATGTTTCTGCTCCTTTCTTCTGGGGGGCTGGAAAATCCCTGATACAGAGGTACTGCCTCCGGTGAAGCACAAGTGGAAAGTTTCCTGTATAAAATGAGTCCAGTGTTGGTTTTACTTGGAAATATCTTTTGCTGTTTTCCACTGCTCGTCAGCAACAAAAAAAGACTTCATAAAACAGTCCTGAGGAGGTAAAAAAGCTCTTATTTGAGCTCAGCTGTTCCAATTTAGTCTCCTCTGAGCTGTGCTTTTTCCCTCCCACTGTCATGCTGGGAGGCAGCAGGAGGGAAGGCTGGGGAGGAAGGTTCAGGGCCAGAGCCCTTCGCTCGCATCTGACCTCCAAGCATGAGAACAGGCCCTCAGCATCTGTGTGCTGTTAATGGACATAGGTAAACCTGGCAGTATGCTGATGACAGCCAATGGAGGGCACCTTTAGACATCAAAATGCCTTTTAAAATTTAGCCTGAAGTATTTAACCTCTAAACTCGTAAGAATCTCAGCCTTGGTACTCTGTGTGCACTTAGGCATTTCTGGGTCTTTTATCATTGGTGTTATTAAACTACAGGACAGTGACAGGTGCCTCTGGAGTTGGAATGTTAGGATTTTAGATGTTCTAAAATAATTGTTAGACTTATAAAACCATGCTGGACTTCTGGTTTGTAGTTCATCAGCTAAGCATCTTGCAACCACTGTGCTTCATCTTTCCCAAAAAGGGGTGTCAAGGACGGTGGGATCAGGTAGGGATTGGTCTCTTCTCCCAAGGAACAAGCAATAGGATAAGAAGAAATGACCTCAAGTTGCCCCAGGGGAGGTTTAGTTTAGACATGATGAAAAATTTCTTCACCAAAAGGGTTGTCAAGGCCTGACACAGGTTGCTAGGACAGTGATGGAGTCCCCATCCCTGGAGGAGTTTTGAAGCCATGCAGATGTGGTACTGAGGAATATGGTTTAGTGGTGCTCTGGCAGTGCTGGGTTAAGGAGTGGACTGGATAATCTTAAGTGTTTTTTCCAAGCTAAATGATTCTATTCAAATAACAGGTAATGTTGATTAATTCAGGTAAATGCTTCTTGGTGTGTTTTACAGGTAATTTTGGTGGGGTTGGTTTTATTAAAATGAAAAAAAGGTCTGTTTTTATTGGGGCACATGAAACTACCATAAATGAATGGTTCTGTTTCTCAGCTCATTAAAAAGGTAGCAGCTTGATGTTGCATTGTTACTGCTGATTATTTCTGCAGTGGGGAAATGCATGGCAATTCTTTGCAGGCAGTAATGATAGATAATCAGTGGTTTGAAAGATGTCAGTAGAAAGCCCTGGTGAATGGAGGAAGTTAAACAGTTGTAGTACGGCCAAGTGAAATATAAGATGCTATATATTGCTGTGGATTAGGAAACTGCTGCTGGCAGCTGAAGTCCTGCTCAATACCACACACACAGGAGTGCTTGTGAGCTCTGCTCCCTACTTAGCCACAAGTCTGCATAAGTTTTCATCTGCTGTGTAATGCCTGTGACAACAATGTACAGGAGGGTGACCAGCTGGGTTTGCACAGGTGCTGTGTTTGGACACTGGGTCAAAATCTAGCATTGTCTTACAGGTGTGTTTAGAATTCAGCTGAACCCAGGATCCAGCAACACATTTGCACATGCAGAAAGAACAGTGAATAATTCTGCAGAGATGAGGAGAAATACCACCAGAAAGAGAACTGCTATGTCAGACTGGCTCCGTTTGCTTACTATTCCTGTGACCATATTTGATCCAATGTAAGGGAGGTCTTGTGTTTGCTGCTGGAAAATTACAGTTCTCTCTCTTACAGCAAACAAGGTTTGCTTTACTGTGGCCTGTACCCAGATATTGCTTTATTAACTGAATTGTATTGTCTGCACTATATTAACTCTATTTGTTCATCATTCTCTCCTGCGCATCTGTGTTGCTGTGAGAAAATGTGCAGAGAGGAAGTGTTGCTGGTTCCCTTGCAAGGCTGTGCTGGGATGGTATCAGGCTTTAGAGATAAGGAAATCATTCCAGAGATTCTTGTCGAATAGGTCAGGGTCCATACCTCATAAGCTACATAAAAGTAACTGGACAAACAATTCTGTTGTGGAAGAAGAGTTGCCCGAGGGTTGTGACACAGGTCTGCAGAGTGTGCTGTAATCGTGGCACTGAAGTGCCTTGCTAGATCTGGACCTAAAGACAGGCTGTAGGACCTGTCTTGGGATCCCTCTGGTGCTGCTGTGAAAACAGAAGTGCAGGAGCTGAACATCCTAGGGCAGCTCCTGTGTGCTTTAGAAAGCACTAAGTGCTGGTAAGGCAGGAGAATGCATCACCCCAGTGATTACTGGGGGAACTGATTCCTCTCCAAAGCCATAGCCTTAGCCTCCAGGAAATATCACACTCTGTTTCTGAGAGCCCACTCTTTGCGTTGAGAGCCTTAATTCTTTTGTAAGAGAAGGGTGCCCAGCTCTTATGACTTGACAGTTAAGTCTGGTTGAGAGGTGTCCCTGCCCATGGCAGGGAGGTTGGAGTAGATGAGCTCTGAGGTTCCTTCCAACCTGCGCCATTCAGGGGCTCTCTGATGGCTTTCACTGCATAGCTGCACTCTCTACTTGCACAAATGCAGCCTATTTGTTTGCATTGGTCAATCAGACTAGCACACCAATCACCACATTGCACTCCCAGGCACACAGCTGGCTTTTCCCAAGACATTTTTGGTGAAAGTGTCTCTATTCAGAGTAGTTTTTGGGGTTGCTGACTGATGTAATGCAGGGAGTGGTACCAACCTCACCTCCAGGGGAGTACAAATGAAAAACTACCAGATAAAATAAATTAAAGGTGAAGAAAAGGGCTGAATCTGGTTGGAGAACCATCACCTCTGGAGGGATATTTTCTTTCTTTTTTTACAATAAATCTCTCTTGGTTCTAATATTTTCTTTCTTTCTTGACAATGAATCTCTCTTGGTTCTGACTCTGTGTTCAGTCTCATGTGATTTGGTGCTTTTCCTTTTGAAATAGCCATTCAAATTGTGTGGCACTTGTCTTTAACCAGGTGTAGGGTTTCTTCTCTACAGAACGAGTAAATCATATTCAAAACAAATTCTCCTTTCTACTCAGCACACATTTTACAGAAAATTATTCCTAAGTATGCAGCTTTTTGCATGAGGAAACAAACACATTTACCTGTCTCGGGCTCTTTTATTACATAAACTGGCATATGTACACCAAAAAACGGTGACAGGTAAAGACTAGCTTTGGATCGTGGAGAAGACCAAGGATTCTGTAAGACTACTTGTTGGAAATGGGTGTTGTCAAACTCACTGTCATGGTAATTATTCTGGTGTTCACTCTTACCTGATAGTTAGAAATTGTGGCATCCAAGGGGATGTTTTATGGTAAACTCTCTCAGCATCTAGTGCCCAGTGATCTCTGTGCTCAAGAACTGAAGGTTTAAGTTCTCCAGACAGAGAAAAAAAATCACATTTTTAAAAGAAAATCAATAAATAGGCTTAAAATATCAACTGCTTACCCTGACCTGTCTGCAGAGGTGTAGCTGGTTTGAAGCACAGTGTATTACAGCACCCAGGCAGTGTTTTGGCTTGAGGTTTCACAGTATTTTGTGCATGTAAGAAAAGTTCCCCTTGTTACCAGAGGCAGACGTGTCACATCTGTTGTACTAATTAGGAAATCAAAGTTTCATTTACATTCTTAGTCCTCAGAACACAGAGTTTAAAGACACTTTCAGGTATTACACCTGCCTGGTGGTTACTCTGGTGAAGAGGATGGTTTTACAGTCGCATCATAGTCTTGAAAAACATTTTCCTATCTTCATTGTTCCTTAGGGCAGGGCTTACATGAAGCAGAGAAATACTAATACCAGGAGAGGGCAAGGGAATATTGGCTAAGCACAGACTGCTTCCTAGTGCCCTACTAAGTACAGTGAAATGAGGGAAGAAATTGGTTTATGTAATTCTTCTCATTTCAAGATTTAAGGTGTTTGTTAGTAGAGACAGATAAATTTTTCAGTGACAGCAACATGAGTTTTTTCCACTCTCTGAGCCTCCTGGACTGTTTGGCAGATGTTTCCCACATAGTTCAGAGCAGGATCTAAACATCTGGTCTGGCAGAAACTGTCCCTTCAGAGGTCTATGTGCATGCTAAGGACAGCACAGACCTCACAGAATCACAGAATACACCTGGTGGGATGATAACTCCAAGCTCATTCAGTCCAACCCCACATCCAGCACTGCAGGGCCACCCCTAAACCATGTCCTTAAGCACCAGCTCCACAGGCTGCTTGAACACCCCCAGGGATGGCAACTCCATGGGCAGCCTGTTCCAATGTTTGAGAACCCAGAAATATTTCCTGAGATCCAGCCTGAACCTCCCCTGGTGTAGCTTGGCACCATTTCCTCTGCCCCTGTTGCTTGCCACCAGTGAGAAGAAACTGCCCCCTCCTTGCTCCAACCTCCCAGCTTCCTTCTGCCCCCCACAAAAGCCATCTGCTCATGTTCTTTGGAGCCTCATTTGGAACTGGCCTTTTCCAGCTGAAGTGGCACAGGCAGTGCTGGTGCCAGCACGGTGTCCTTAATGGATGTGCCGCAGAAAGAGAGGGAGTCCATTAAACCAAAGTACAGCCTTTTAATTCCCTGCGGTCCTCAGCACTCACTTATCACTATCTCACAGCATCCTACATCCAAATCAAACCTGCTAGCTGCTTGGAGCTCTGGTTGTATTTAAGTTAGTTAGTTAAGCAGCACCTCGACTTCTCCCTCCCTAGCGCAGACAGGTTCCTTTCAGGCTCTACGGAGTGGGCGTTTTCTTCCCTGACATGAAAGGGCAGTCACTTGGTAAGGGGGAAATGAGATTTAGGACACTTAGTTCATAGGAGAGGAAGGAAAATAGAGCAGGGGGTTCAGAGGGGTACATTTACAATGTGTGTTTAACTCACACACCTACACCTGTACCTGGAGAAATGGCATTAGATGAACACCAGCTGGCAGCTTTTGAACCACTGGTGATTCCACAGAGGGCAGTTCTGTCTGTACCATCCGCTAGGACTTCATGGGCTTTAGCAATTCTTTCCTCTTTTTTTTTTTTTTTTTCCTTGGGAAGAAAGAAAAATCTGCCCCTGGAAATCTACCAAACCCCTAAAACTAAATATTTTACCATGAATGTGAGTGATCTGAATTCAGATTTTTATGTACCCAAGAACTCCGTGATGATTTTGAGCAAATGGCTCAGCAGTTGCCACACAGAGTGCTGCAGTCCTCCACCTGTGAAGCAGGACTTGATGAGTTTGTTTTTAGGTCTCCATGTATTGTAGCTTGCTCAGGACCCCTCTGAAGCAAGGGCTGGCCATGGCTATGTGCAGCACCTATCAAAATTAACTCTGAGGTCTGTGTTCCTTTCAGTCTACCTGCTTGGGTCCCCTTAATAGCAGTCCCTACAGAGGTGTGACCCTGATGAGGATTTAACTGCAGGCAAGAGTAAGAGTGGCTGTGGAAGTGATAGAGGGTAGCAAGCGTGCAGCAGCAGGGCAGTGCTGCACACCTTGGCAAAGCAGCCAAGGGTCCTGCTGAGATTTTGTCTTCTAAGAGCTGTTTCCTGGAGAATGCTGTATCATGTCTGTGGCTTGCACTCAGGCAGCAGAGCAGGCCTGGGCTGACTTGCTCCCACCGCTGGGAGGCTTTTGCCTCACTAAAGTCTTGGGAAGCCCTGAGGTGAGATACAGCAGCTCAGACTCACCTGTGTATTCATTGTGTAGGTGTTCCTCACAATGGGAAAAGTGTTTCCCCTCGCGAATCTAAGCTCAGTACTAGCTCTTTAACTTTTAGAAGATAACAAGTTCACCTACATCCTCTGCCCTGCCCCATGCCTTCCTGCCTTCCTGCCCTGGAGCACTGGCTGCAAGACAGCAGTGGGTTCATCCTGGACAGTCACTACTGGGACTGTCAGGTGAAACTGAAAAAAAGGAAAAAATGTTTTTCCCAGAAGAGAAGAGCAGAGGAGGGAATTAGGCTTGGTTTTGTTTTTCTTAAAGAACGCAAAGATCTCTTGGCATCTGCTGACGAACCTTTAGGCACAGTTATTGCATTCCAGCTGCTGCAGCCAGCAGGCAGGTCCTACTGCAACAGTGCCATCCACGCACCCGTAGGAGGTGATTCTCCCTAAGACCTCACTGTCCGTGCAAACCAAGGTGAACTGCAAACAGGTTTTGGCATTCATGCTGAGTTAGGGCTGTTCTCTTTAGTCCTGTGACTGTGCCCTGAGTTTAACTGATTAGATTAGAGGTTCCCCGTGGGCCTGTGGGATAAACAGCTTTGTATTACTTAGAGTTCACGGAATTCAATCTGCTGTTTTGAGAGACGAGGTCCGAAAATCTTAGAAAGATTACACACACAAAGAGGGTTTGGTGCAAATGGTTCCGCTCCCCATGAGGACCTGCCATGGTGTCTTGTAGTTTATTCATACCAGGGAGCAGGGATGGATTGATGTTCATTATTTTGTTATTCCATTTTGACTTCCGTGGTCATTGCTGATACCTTAGTGCAGGGTGGAAATATGGGGGTAAGGCTTGGCAAAGTGGGGCAAAACAGCTTTGGGTTTTTAATTCCCTGGAGGCAACAGCAATTATAAACATGAGTTGGCTCCTCTGAACAAATGTGTTTGCTAAAGAGAATGAGTGTCACAGCTCAGGAATATCACCTGAGCACTGAGAGGTGCTGCTCTCAGACACACACTGGGGTGAGAAACGATACATGGAGATATTATTTTGTGAGCCACTGGTCCTTTTCTCAATCCTTAGTTTATTTCAAGAGGTCCACAATTAATAGTTCCTGAAGATGAAAACAGAGGTTCTAACATAGAAGTAAGCAATTTGCAAAGCTGCCTCTTGTGCATCTCTCCAGGGATGTAAGCTTAGCAATACAAATTGGAACTGAAAAATAGAATGTAAACCAGACTGAGACAACTGAACTGGACCTTGCCAGGCTGCAGCCATCCCAAGATAATTTTCATTTTAGTGACCCTACACTTGTCTTAATTACTATCTTAAGGAACTGTTTTCTAGCACAGTGTTATGATGTATAAACTGCTCATACAGTTGACCAGGAGACTTACAGGGCTGTACACTCTGCCAGGAGAAGTCTCTCAACCAGAACTCAGCAGGGCTGACCAAGCTCACTAACCCTGTGAGCTGTGTCCCAGTGGCTTTGCTTTAATGAGCCTCATTGCTCCTCTGCCAGTGAGGTTGGTCTTTGTGAAACACAGACAGACAGAAGGTAGCAGAGGATCCCCAGATGTCCCACAGACAGATTGTGTGAGGGCACTAAACAGAGTGTTCGTAGATGTGGCCACCAGCAGCCAGGGACTCGGGTCACCTAGCACAACTCCTCCACTGACTGTGCAAAGTACTCTGACACATGAGCCTGCCTTGAACCAAGAGTGTGCCAGTAAATCTGAACAGATTGACTGTTTTGATGAAAACAAGAACAAAAAAGAGGGACAAAAGAAGCAGGGGGCTCTGGGGTAACCTCATTGAAGAGCTGCAAATCCAAATCTTCATCCGCTCACGCACAGTGTCCCATGCTGCATGCAGAAACCACACTGCTGCCTTTCTTTCCTCCATTGTGCTGGAGAACTTGAGTGTCCCCAAAGTACAGCTGGAAAGCTGTGAGGGGGCTCATATTCCTTCTACTGCTTTAGACATCCTCTAGAAGACGCCTCCTTATAGGCTGCAGATCTAACTTCAAGTTACAATTGACACTCTGGATCACTTTCTGAGACATTAATCTCTCCAGCCCATGGATTTCTCAGCCATGGCTGCAGGTAGCCTCTGTGCAGGAGGTACAGTGGTTCTGTTCCTGTCCATGCAGAATCAGAAGGCAGGAGAAGGCTCATAGAAATAAGACACTTCTGGTGGCTGTGCCCTCCCAGAGCCGGTTCCCACATCGGATTCCTGCTGTGACTGCCAGGCAACACCAGGAGAGGAAGGACCTTCTACAGCATCCTGCTTTTGTCAATGTGGCCCTTTGCTGAATGGGCGTGCTGCTAGGTCACTGCAATGCAGAACTGTCTCTATTGGGGTATGGTGTTGGGAGTGAGGCCTTGCAAGGGCTATAGAGTGGCCAAGAATGTGGGAGCCAAAGTCTCTTTCCTGCCTGAGGCAATGTTTCCAGTACACAGAAGGCAGTGGTATGTCTGTATCAGAAGCAGCTGTCTGCCAGCAGTGCAAAAGGTATTGTTCCTTAATGTTTCTCGTGGAACAAAGGTACATGTGGGAATCACAGGATGGGATAAAGGAACAGGGAGCTAGCCGGGAGCTAGCGGGAAGTGGCAAAACCCTTTATATACTTTTTCTTATTGTAATAACTAAATTCATTGCCTCTGATACAGAAAGTGCTCCTCTGGCCAAGCCAAGGATCAGTACTTTCAGATTCAGTTCAAAATTTGCATGTTTGATGTCTGGTTCCTCTGTGCCATGGAAATGTGAGACTCCAATGAAAATGCACCCAGAGCAGGCAAATTAGCAATGCCTTAGAAAGTGTGAAACCACAAATTATTCTGGCAAACCTGTTCTCCCCCGCATGTGCAGATAATGTGCACACTGCTACAGCAGCCAGCACAGCCCATGGACTGCTGTACTACCTGCAGAACACTTAGGCTGATTAGGACCAAGTTTAATTTGGTACTAATCAGCTCCAGGCAAGTGGACCGCGAAATTAGCTTGACACATTAATTTTGTGTTTTATAGTAGGCAGCCCTGCCCAATTTGCCCACCTAGTACTAGACCAATTTTATGTCTTATCTATATGTGCTCAAATATCTGTGTATGTACAGAAATAAATACAAAGCTCTTCGGCTGTCTCAGGCACTGGTGACATCATGTAAGATGTCGCACTTTGCCTCTGGACTACAGGCAGTCCCTCTTGGGCCACACATTTAAAGCATCAGACTTTCTTTTAGTTCCAGTCTGCTGATGGTGCTAATGTTTAGTGACAGTCACTCAGTACTAATGATCACCTTTGGGGATTTTCAGAGTCCTTGCCTTTTGCTGGTCGTTGGTGAAATGTAATCAATAAATCTGCCAGCCAGGCTTTTTCTCTTGCCTCTCCTGTTGGAATTAAGTGAGCATCACAGTAACAGATTTGTGATGGAGTCCCCTTGCCATCCTGAGCCCTTCTGGGTGTGAGTGATGCTGGTGGAATGGTTATAGCATTCCATAAAATGGGAAAGACGTGGAATAGAGCAGATGAGTATTAAGCTTGTTCTTGGACACAATTCTTGACTGGAGAAAAAAGGAGTAAAGATAAAAATGGTTTAAAATTGTTGTTGTCTTTGGTTCTTACTTTTCTCCTGATGAACCTGCTCCTATCGGCTCTTCTCTCTGCCACTCATGTCTGTGCTGGCACAAAGGACCATTCCTTATTTTTCTTTTCCTGACAAGTTCTTTCAAACAGTTTTTCATTTCCACTTTGAAGTGGTATGTAACTGTGTTTTACTAAATGTAATTTATCAGTGTTATCAATAAAGAATTACTAATCTTTCATCTGAATAATATTACAGAATCCTAGAATGGCTGATGTTGGAAGGGTCCTCAGAGCTCATCCACTCCAAGCCCCAGCCATGGGCAGGGACACCTCTCAACCAGCCTTGGCTGCTGAAGGCCTCGTCCAAAATGACATTGTTCATTTTAAACCACAGCCCTCAGCACAGTGGCACTGGTTTCCATGAAGGGTTTCCTGTCTCCCCAGCCAGTGGGTGCAGTGTTCAGACAGGTGATCGATGTTTTCCTTGGAGCTGAGGGTGCTGTGCCTTTGACCAGAGGTGCAGCAACATCCTGCAAAGTATCAGGAGAAACTTCCAGGAAGGTTAAAGCTTTCTTCAGATTTTCATGCATTTTGAAGGAGAACTGCTTCTGGAAGACAGAAGTCTGTCCTTGAGTGCTAAGAGGTAGTATCATTCCAGAGCTGCTTTGTGGTGGTGTTCCAGGGCTGTGAGGCAATGCCTAGCAGCATCCCGTGGGATAGTGAGTGGATGTTTCCCAAAGCTTGTGGCACTGTCATAGAGTGAAAGCTCCCAGGCCTCACAAAAGCAGCAGTGAGGGAAGAAATATCAGAATAGCAAAGGGTTTATTTGTCTGCCTTCTGTTGCTTTGCTTTGCCGGTGGGGAAGCATCTGGTTTGTCTTTCTGAAGCTCATTAAGCCTTTCTGAGGGCTGACAATTTAAAAGCTGAAATCTGTGACTAAATAGTTACCATAATTAAGGTCTAAATGTGGTCTAAAATAGCTACACCTGGAGAAGCTGTGAAATATAGAAAAATTGGTCCTCTCATGGCAGTCACCTCCTTATCCTGGCTGATTGCCTACCACACTCTTCACCATACTCTGAGCAACCAGAAGACAGTTGGCTCAAGCACTTGTTCTTCTTGTCAGTAACCTTCCTAACATGAGCCCTTTGAACACCTCTGCCTTTGAGAGCAGCAGCAGAGGAGCACAGGAGCTGCTGCCCCAGCCAAGCACCATGAGCTGCCCACACGGCTGGGGTCATGCTGTGCAGGTCTGGCTGCCCACAGGATTGTGGCCAGGAGACTTCTCTTTTACTCCACCAGTGCTGCTGGTTACTCCTGCTGTAGCACCCAACTCTCACCATGTCTGCCTTGTTAGGTATGTGGGCACCAGAGAGAAACCGCAGTACCAGAGCCATGGCACAGAAGTAGGAGGCGGGGGGCAATAGGTTACCTTCCCCTCAGCTTGCTAAAAATAGATGTGAAGTTTCAGTAACTCTCATAGAAGTGACTCACACTCTGCTTAGTCCCTGTAGGACGAGAGTCAACTTTTTGGCCAATTAAGAAATGCATATGCTATGAGCTTGCAGGCAAACTGCAGTTGTGCTGAGTAGGGAAGGGAAAGGAAGTGCAAGAGATGTGATGAGTTTGTACTGGTTTATGGTGTTCTGAATTAGTGGTGCCCCAACTCCTGCAAGGCCAAACTGAATCCTCTTGAAGATTTAGGCCTCTTTTGGCACCATTTTCTTGTACGAGCAACTACTGTAACTCTGCCAACAGAAACATTTCAGATCCCACATCTTTCTGAGCACATTGATCACAACTGTCATTCATTTTTCTTAAGCCAAAGGTAAGCAAACAGCGAACCCCCAAAGGGCACATGTGTAATGAAGCCTCTCAGAAGCAGAGCCCAGGCATAGGCTGTGAGCATATGCACATACGAAATGTGCAACACCTACATTTGTGTTCTGTGGCACCCCTCACAGATGAGCTCTGCCACACGCATGTGAACGAGCAGCAGATGGCTTTCAAAAAATACTGCTCTGGATGCTCTTAAAATACATCTCACAAGCAGTGATTCCCCTCTTTGAGGAGAACTTCCACAGTTTTTCTCCCCATGTACTCTGATGTTTTAATAATTTTTCATCAAGACATTTGTTGTTGTCAAGGGTTAGGGCTGGGTCAGCGATTGGACAAGGGTCAGCTGCTTCCTGATGGGAGGAGAAAGGGAATAAGGGAGAGAGAGAAAAGAACACCAAACTCCTTTAATGAAAATAATAGCAATAGAGTTGCATCTATGCAACCACGTACCAAGCCAATGGCAAACTCCACCCTCTGATGGCAGTTAGTCACTGTCACCACTGATGCTGTGGCAGAAGTCCTGGGCTGGACTCAGCAGCAGGTTCAGGGCCTGCCTTCTGGAACTGGATTCAGAAACTCCTGAATTGGGAACAAAGGCAGGACAGAGTCCTCTGCAAATGCCAACCATTTGAAGAAGAGGCTTGACCTTCGTGATCCCTCAGCTTCCACTGAATATGCCATCTGTGGAATGGAGTCCCTCAGTTTAGGGTCAGTTTAGGTCACTTGTCATGTCCAGGTGTGGCCTTTTACGCTTCACCACCACATAGTACACAAGATTGAGCAGTGACCTTTGTCTGCAGACCAACCCTTGGTACTACCTAGCACCCTGCAGAGTTACCACTGCTGGAGGCAGGCACTGGCTGCTGTTAACTGCAGAAAGTGCAGCTCCTTAGAAGAGGCTGAGCTGAAGAGTGAAGTCAGTGAGCAGAATCTGTGCTGTTCTCACCTGGCCCAGGGACAGCTGTCTGGACAGGTTAGTATGCTGAGGCTACTCAGTTAGCCCTCAAAACAGCAGAGAAAAGCTCCCATCAACCTGGCCAGAGTGCAGTTTGCCATGGAGAGACCTACTGTCCACCAAGGCAGAGGGACCCTGGAGGGTTAGACACCAAGGTCAGTTCAGTTATGTCTTCTCAGAACTTCCTTCTCCTCCTCTCTTTGTAACATGGTGGAATTTTTCTGCTCCACAAGGGAAGAGATGATGAGCTTTTGAAAGCCCAGTGAGAGAAACATTGCCAAGGTTACTCCCATTGCTGCATCCTATCATGGACTCTTTAAGGAAACCACAACAGTATCACTCTGAGATGACATTGTACGACCAGCCCTGTTCATCTCTGCTCCCACTTCAGCCTTGCCCCCAGCACAGCCATGCCAGCCACCTGGCAGAGGGTCTGTCCTGTAATCTGAGTTACTACATGGTGTAGGTTAGAAATACACCTCCCGGAAAGGAGAGAGTTGTACTTAACTCAGAGCCTTGACCAGAGCAGACCTGCACGGTGAGGATAAAGACCATGCATAGGAAGAGCTTCAGCTTGGCTTGTCCCTGGCACTCTCACCCTCCAAAAGGTCAGCGAAAGGAGCTGTAAACAGCAGATGATTAATTTCTGCTTTGTTACTAAAGTGTTTCTTTTTGACAGTGGTGATAAATTCCCTGACAAGTCAGACTTCTGACCAGGCCTAAATCGGTTGCGTGATGCAGCACTGCCGTGCCTCAGGAAGAGCTGTCGCTGGCACAGCACTGTGCCACCACCCTGCCAGTGCCACCACCCTGCCAGCAGCACCCTCTGCGGCAGGCACCTGCGCTCGGCAGGAACATAGCTGCCAGTAGACCTGTCCTTGTGATCCTGCCGGCATGCTGCCAGGAAGTAAAGGCTGGCTGCTGGGCTGGGCTGTTCCTGAGCAGCAAAGCAGGGCTGCACAAGACCTGGCTGCACCTGTGTGATAGGCAGCTCTATTAAGGCTGCTCCTTTCTGTTTGCCATGTTTTGGTTTCGTCAGGCACAGAAAGTCCTGCTGCCAAAGTCCTGCTGCCAACACTTGAGACATAAGGAGAGCAAAGTCAGCTGCTCACGGGAGTCCAATAGGAAATACTGATGGGATCAGGCCCCGGGACTGAAAAATCCTCATTAAAAGGTTTTCATTTTTCATCACTTTCATTCAGTCCTGTCACTCTCCTTTGATAGCTCATGGAATTGACTTCAGCTGAATAAAGATTCCATGGGAATGCAGTGAGTGATGGATTAGCCCAGGATATGGGAGAGGTATTTTCTCTTTCCAGAGCACTTTGCTTTGTTCTCTTTACAGATGACAATTACAGCATTAGTGCAGGCTGACAACACTACAGCGCTGCAAATATTCCATAAAGTACTTGTGCTGGGTTTCCCCCCACACCCCGTTTTCACCACCTGCATGCATGCCAGCTTATTTTGAATCCAGTCCAACATTTTTTTGCCCAGTATAACTTTCAGAGCTGCAGCAATTATAAACCATTAAAATGAAATAATTTACGAAATGCAGATGCCAACTGATAACATAAACCGGTGCTTGTGTTATGTTACTGCATGGGCATTTATTATGTAATTAACAGTTAGAAGAGGCATTCCTTCAAGCCACTCACCTTTTATATAGAGCTAAACTTCCTCCCCAAGGGATTAATTAAGAAAGTGCGAAGTTGCACACTTTGGGGGAACCACAAGGAGGTAGGAATTTGGGGTGATGACACACAACTTCTGCAGGCCAGTGTGTCCAGCAGTGCAGGACGTGCTGGGAGCATGCTGGAGCATGTTTCTCTACAGGTGATGACTTATTGCTGTGGATATCTGCATAGGAGCAGGACATAGCTCAGGCTGCTTGACACAGACAGCATGCACAAGGAAGGGATTTGCTCTCGGCTGCTGCTGCTTTGACACAAGTGTTGCATATTTCCATGTTAACATAACAGATATTTCCATATGCTCTACAGCTTATTTGCAGTTATCCATCCTAAGGCCATCTGTCCAGACCTTAAAGGACAAATACAGAAGCAAAGAATGATTTGACCTGTTCTGAGAGAGCACTTTGTAGGGGAGCTGACTTCTTATGGACGTGCCTGTGTTAACAGAAAAGCCAGTTCCACTGTAAGCTGACAGCCGCTGAGAGAGAAACTGTTATCTGCCCATCCTGAGAGGGCTGATAACAGCAATCTTCAGAGCATCTAAAACCTGTGCCGAAGGATAAGGAAAGGAATTAACACCCTTAGAAAGGAAAATCATTGCAAGCTACTAGCAGGTAAATCATCTTTCATTAATGTGAACCATGTTCATGGGATGTAAATCTAGAGCCACCCCATTTCCTTTGTCAGACCAAACCCCTTTGGGTCTAGTCCTACACACAAAAAGCCAAGGATTTCTAAATGCACTTTCCTTTTGCTTCCCTTCTCTTCCTTTTTGGTTTTTCTCCTTTCTTTTTTTCTTTTTTTTTTTTTTTCCCCTTCTGTGTAGAAAACCCACACAGAAGGGTAGGGCCTGGAAACAAATGCCTGCAACAATTTAGCTGTGCATCAAACGAGCATCTCACATGTTTTTGTACCATAAAATAAAACTGCAAAACGTACAGTTACAGTAACAGTGTTTGGATGAAAGCAAGGAAATGCAGAGTTAAGTGTCCTTTAACTCAACTCCATTGTGTCTAGAGAGACTGCACTTGGCAGCACTTCACTGTGCTACCATCTCCATCCCTGCAATCCCAAACACAATGGGGTGAAGTGGAGGAATGCATTAACTCTTTGTTGCTGTGGCTGCTGTCAGGCAGTCTAGTGATTTCTGTAGTAACTTGCTGAAAAATGATTGTAAGAAGGACACAGCTGCTGGAGTGAGTCCAGAGGAGGCCACAGAGATGATCCAAGGGCTGGAGCAACTCTGCTATGTGGACAGGTGGAGGCAACAGGCTGCCCAGGGAGGCTGTGGCTGCCTCCTGCCTGGAGGTGTTGAAGGCCAGGTTGGATGAGGCCTTGAGCAGCTGAGTCTAGTTGAGAGGTGTCCCTGAGCATGCTGGGGAGGTTGGGTGAGATGAGCTCTGAGGTTCCTTTGGTGATGCTATGAAACTCCCAACTCAGGTCTTGGCAGTGCCCTGGGTGTCCAGTGTTCTGATTAAGAACCATCCCCACAAACCTGCAGCCAAAATGCTGCAACACAACCCTGTTTTTACTCTTCTTATTGCCCTCAAATTGTGTCTCTTGTATTGCCAGCCCTCAGGCAGCAGGAGCGTGAATATTTCATATATATCCTTATACACACAAAAATTTACATCCATAATACATTATAGATCCTTTTACTGCCATACATAATATTCCGCGTGGTGATTCCTTCTCCAGGAGAGGACTGGTGGAAATGGTAAGTCCAGTCTGGATTCTGGCTGTAGGCAACCTGCTGCTGAGCTGCTTGCCACCGCGAGTGTGGCATAAAAGAAGCTGTGCACCAGTTCAGTGCAATAAAATGCGCTGCTGGGGCTCGGAAGCAGCTGTGACCACCAGCGGTGTGGTGTGTCTGCAGTTGCTGACAGCAATTGCTAGAGCTGCAAAAGCCTCACGATCCTTTCTGGCTTGCTGCCACAAGCATTGGAAGTAGCCCATCAGGGATCTCAGCTGTCCAGTTGCTCTGCAGACATGGACACCTCCAGTCTGCCGCACCTGACCAAGTGTGCACCTGAGTAGATACTCCCGTGGGCTCCGAAGGGAATGAGGGTGACACTGGGATCTCTGAAGAGCTCAGCCCAGAGCCTTCTCTCCCAAGATGATGGCTATCCTAAAACTGGGTGCCGCAGGATTGGCGGTGGAGGCAAAGGTGGCACAAGGGGAGTGAATCAAGGCCACATGGAGCCCTCCCTAAGCAGCTTGGGGTAGACCAGAAAAGGCTGCCTGTAGGCTCGTTGTTAGGCCGTGCTACTCAAGGCATAGCACAAAACCCTTCACATAACTATTCCCAAAGCAGCAGCTTGATTGTCAGTGTGTAGTGTTCATCCAGAGCTCCTAGCACGGCCTCACAAAGTCAGACTGCAGCTTTGGTGCCAAAGTTCCTGGTTCCTTTTATTTCTAGCATGTAGTTTAACTTGAGACCCTTCTGGCCTTGAGATGCATTTGTGTGGCTGTGGATACTGAAGCATGGGAAGATGAAGTGACTTTGTGAAGTGACTTTCGTTGCTCAGGGTCTTTTATTACTTTGACAGCTGTGGTAGGGATAGGAATTAGACCTTGATGTTGAGCATTCAGAGGAGTACTTCTCTTCCCTAATAACTGAGTGGTAATGCACTGCATTTTTGTTTGGACAATTCACATTTGATTTTCAGTTCTCCCATCTTCAGAGAAAGGAGTGCTCTGGATTCTGAGCACTCAGCCTCTGAAAGTACACAAGCCAGTGTTTCTGTCAGTTAATAGGTGTTAGAGGCACTGAAAAAAACATCCACTCTGATATGCACCTTTACATCACGGGCTGAGACAGGAGGGGAAATGGCAACTTCATTGTTCCCATCTGAGCTGTTTTTCCCAGTGACTTTTTCTTGTGCTTCTTTTACAGACTGAAATCAACTGCTGTCTAAGCATGTGTCCTATGGAAAGGGCATAATGGCTGAGAATAAACATTAAAGAAGTAACTAATCCTAAAATGAGCAGCCAGCCCTCAGTAATTCACTTGGTGCTCCTTGCAGTAATATTAATAATGACTCGCGTGTTGGACGTTTATGCAATCTTCCACTGAAAAGCTACTTTGCTACCAATTTTATTTCAAGGAAAATAATTGACACTTAAAACTTCATCTCTGCCTTGCTTCCAAATCTCTTACAAGTTAAGACAGGCAAATCCTTAGGATGAGCAGTGAGCTATGGAGCTTTTTACTCCCTAGGTCCCACTCCAAACATAAACCAGGTAAAATTGCTGGTGATTTGGTGGCAGTTCAATAGTTTACACAAAAGCATCTGGAGACCTGCTGCCAGTTGCTGGGGAGCAGATGTCTCTGGTGGCTTCTGAGGGCGTTTCCTTGCAGAAGGGCTGGTGTAGGGACAGTGGGAGCCAGCGTAGAGAGGGGCCAGGCCACTGCTGTGTGTGTGTTTAGTTTATCAGCCATGGTGGCAATGAGATTTCCATTTCCACAGCTGTCAGTCTAGAGCGTTTGGTGAGCAGTAACACTTCCTAGACAGGAGGGTCAGGCTTGGTGCTGCTGGTGTTTTCAGCAAAGATCAAGGTCAAGGCAGAGTCCTTTGCCTTGCTTTGCTCTAAAGGTGCTTCCAGGTGCTGCCTGCCTTCACAATAGCAATCAGAAGCGTTGACATCACTTCTCCAGCAAGTGGAAATGGCCAGCACTGTGCTAATGTGCTCATGGCAAGTGCAAGCTCTCAGTTAACAGGAAAGATGTGAAAAAAGGTTTCTGTTTTCTTACTTGACATAAGAAAATATTTTTGGATGTGGTCCACATTTCAAAAACTCTCTGTGATCTGTTAGTTTTGTGTGGAAATATGTCTGTGTCCTGGCACTCTATGGCATCTGATTCATTCAAGCCCATTTTTCTTCAATGTGAATTCTTTGGGGGATAAACATGTTTAACAATGAGCACTATCATCTGTAGACTGCTGAAGCTCTTAATTGGCTTCCAATTAAGCCTAAGATTATTGAGAATGCTTTAATTTCACTTAAAAAAAAAAGCCAAAAGCAAAAGGCAGAACCACTTCTGAACATGATAGAAGACCAACTGGAAAGGGAATGGCCTGCTTAGTCTCTCAGTGTCTAGTCTGACTAGTTCTGCAGGAAGCCTGTTTGGGTTTATGTGATTGGTTTATGTACTCATTAGTGTCTGAGAGTCAGTGGTTTTTAGCAGTAGTTTTGTTTTACTGATGAGATCAGTAATCCTAAATCCTTGAAATTCAGTCATGAAGCTGAGCAAGTGAAACCTGCTGTTGTGAAAAAGGGTCATTGGACAGCAACACCAACCCTTTTCCAGGAAAGGGAGAGTATCAAATAGCTGAGGTGTGGTCTTGCTGCTTTTGGCCTGAAAGAAAGGTATCTTCACTATCGGTCCAGGATTCCCTTGACCTGAGATGGGCTGGAAATCCACTTTGGTGAACACAGCCTACTTGGCCCCTACAGCTTGGGGCACTTCCAATCACTGAGCAGTGCCCTGCCCTCCGTTTGGCTAAGCACTTGCTCTCAGTCTGTTCTTCCTGCTTTCTGCTTGGACATGCAGTGATTTGGGCAGCATGCACCCCTTGTGTGTACTACCTTTGCCTTGTCTTGCCAGACCCCGTGCTGATGTAGCACAGGTGCCACCAGTGTCCTCCTGTCCACTACCCTTGCAGTGGGGTAGAAACTGCAGCCCAGGAGAAGGCTGTGGCTGGTAGTCCCTTGCTTTGTCCTAGAAAGATGTGACCAGACATGTCTGCCAGTTTCCCACCCTCGTTATTTTGTTTCTTACATTTGTTTTCACTTGCACATTCTCCAGACATTGCCCTCTAGTCCATAATCATTCCCTGTGTTGGCACTCCAGGGGAGCAGAGCCAAACATGAGCTGGGGGATCAAAAATGTCTTCTTTCCCCCATTGCTATTGACAAGGGGGACACACGTATACCTTCACTGGGTCCCTAAACAACAACAAGAAAAAAATCACAGAGTGGCTGCCACTGCTCAGTTTAAATCCAAACTGTCTGTTAAACCTCTAATTATCAACTTGCCTTGTGGGTAAAATGGTACCATTCAATTATTGGGTTTTGTTGGCTTGTCAGCTGCAAAACACACATTATCACTGCTTTTCAAACCAGCAAAAAGAGCAGAAACTCTGCAAATTGCTTTCTAAACGTAGTTACTTTAAACCTCAGCCTTCTCTGCAGCCTCTCAGCAATTGTGTAATGCCATGTTGCATGCAAATGGTATTTAATGTAGGTATTCCAATTATTTGTTTGGCATTATGTAATTTTAGTGAAATCATTTTCTTTGTTGCCACGTCTCACGTGGTTCAGTTTGACACATTCAGCCTAGCATATTAGAAATAAACACACACACACTCACACACACACACTTACCTGCACACATTTTATCAAACCACTGTAAACACCAGCAAAACTTGTCCCAGTGCTGGTTAGTGCTCTGCAGCTGCAGTGAGGGGGGAAACAAAACCATCTCTTCAAGAATGATCTCAGGGCTGATTGTACTTGACAAGTTTTTTTATGTAGTTGTTTACTTACTTAATCTGGGAGGATATAGGTCATCAGTGATTAATTTATTCCCCCTTTGCTCGTGTGTAGTGCTGGCAATCACTGGCAGCAAGCACTGCAGCCCACCCCCTGCCCGCGCTGCAGCCAGCACAGTGGCTCCGTTGTACAGCGGCAGTGGCTGGAGCTGCACTGCTCCTGGGAGGGAAGACTTACATGTTCTCATCTGGCTTGGCTGGGAGACTTTGGGTGTTTTGCTTCCTTAGCTTTCATTATTCCATTCACATCATGTGGAGTCTGCTTTACTGAACCGGAGGGAGCTCAGGATGGAGGATGTTGAAACATCTCCTACCCTCCTCAGACTTCTCTCTGCACAGCCCCGTGAGTGAGCTCTGCCATAAGCAGAGATCTGCAACTCCATCACTGGTGGCAAATTTAGTTTTTACTGAGCTACTCATTTGTGAGCAATGCATCTTACCAAGGTGGGCTGAGTGACAGCTCTGCTTCAGCCTTTGCATCCTGTATTGCTTCTGCCACTCTGTAGGACCCTGCAGGCAAGGACTCTCGGCGAGTGCTTTCTTTAGCCAAAACAGTCAGTTTTATAGTATCCCAGTACACATGAAGATAGAGAGCAGTATCCTTCTGCTCCCAGTGAGAAACTTCCTTGGGTTTATTGGCAAAAAGAAAGCTACATGTGTCTTATCCTTCTTGAACCAGGTCTTAGTCTCCCTTTCAAATGTTAAAAAGAGTAATTTATTTATTTATTTACTTGGGGGTTGAAGCTAGAATTATTGTGCAATTCTGCTTTACAAAGCTACCAGGGAAATGTTCAGTTTAAGGACATAATCTATTGTTCATCTCTTGCTATGAGAGGCAATACTTTGCTGAGAACAAGCTCGGTCCTTGAGTTGCCAATTAGAAAATCTGCTTGCCTTAGGCAGGCTGTAAAAAGAATATTTCAAGGCTGGTTTAACCCCTAGATGGGCTTTCCTTTTAATTTGTACAGTGCTGGCATGAGATGACTTTTTTTTTCCTGCGTGAAGCACAGCAAAGCAGAAGTACACACAGAGTTTCTCCAAAGTTTCCATCTCTGATCATTGCCTGCCCTTACTCAAAGACAAATGAGGGTTTGACTTTTATTGACTGAGAGAGACTGCAAGGGGTCAGAGGCAAGGAGATGCAGCGAGGCCAGGCAGCCAGCAGAGGCGAGTCACACCTCATTAGTAGGCATGCAGGTAGGAGAGCTTTAGATTTGTTTCAGGCCCCTTGCAAAGGTGCCTTGACAGCTTGAGTTATGTTGACAGCCTCTCCTCAAAGGGAAAGAGAGTGTCAGGCAAGAGAGATGAAACATGTTTCACTGTCACCCTCCACACAGCTTAAATGGATGGCCCAGCATCTCGCCATCAGCGACGCTCCCATCTGGGGAAAAAATGGAAGAGTTGAGTTTGATGTTATAAATCACCATAATTTGTTACAATTTCCAAAGACAAATATGACAGGGTGGAATTACTTTCCGGTGCTGAGACAGTCATTTGCAGAAGCCATAAAGTGCCAGTATAAATCTGAGGATGAGATATATTTAATCTGAAGAAACAGAGCACAGTATCATCTCAGTATATTGTGTTTACCAAGAACTTAGCTGTGGCATTGCCCCGCTATGGCAAGCTGCTCATTTCATTTCACCCTTTGAAATCAAAGGTACTGTTTTATAAAAACAGTAATGACATAGGAAGAGTCTTTTGTATATTTTGCATTTGCTCCATTGAAAGGTAGGAATTCCTGCTACAGCCCCCAAGAAAATGATGCAGTGCTCAGTTTTGAGAGCAGGAATAGTTTGGGGGTTAACAAGTGAGATTCCAGAGAGGCAAGGCACTGTTACATGCTCAGCTGGGCCTCTTCACACCTGTTCCTGCTTAGCAGCTCTGAAAATAACCAACCTGCTGATCTCCCATGCATTTTGGAAGTGCCCAGGTCGCAAGGTTTACTCCCAAAAACTGTATCTTAATCCTATTTTTTTTCTCTCTTATCATTGATGAGCACATAATCCAAGGAGACATTCTGAAGACAATTTGCTGGAAAAAAATCAGAGCTGAGTGGAAGGTGTTGAGCTGTGGTGTGTATGTGGTCACAGTCTAGATCATTGATTTTTGTCTCTTCTATAAGCAGACAGCATCAGCAGTGGCACACAGAAAGGAATGTAAGCGTTCAAAGTGTAGAAGCTGAAATTGCTGATCATTGCCTGTATGCTCATGGGGAGGTTGCTTAGCAGGTCTGTGCCTTGATTTAACCTAATGGGAGGACATTGCTAAGCCTCCTCTCTCTTATTGTAAAACCGAGTCCCCCCCTAAGTAAAAAGATCTCCAAAAAAAGGTGCAAAATGCTTTTTAATATTATTCATTTTAGTAGCAGTCTTTATTTCCCACGTGAGAGAATGCTGGCATATTATGCATCAGGCTTTTTTAGAAGGCCAGCAAATAGGAAAATAGGTCTAAATGCTGACTTGGAATATACTTAGATAAGCCTTTCCCAAGCCTTGGACTGCTGCTTCTCTAAATCTCAGCACTTTTAAGTCAGTGAGTAGATGGTGATATGTTCACCCATTGCACATTTGGGTGTTATCAAGAGAGGGATGAAACCCATTTCAGTGTTGCAGTCGCTGCTGAATAAATCAAGTCTCAGTGATGCAGTGTGATGGGATGAAAATCTCACAGCCTGCCAAGTCACTCACTCAGGCATGATCCAACTGGATCGCCCTCTTCACAGCATGCTCTTAGCTGGAGCTCTGCGTGTGTCAGCTCACTGTCCTGCAAGAAACTGGCAGGTGTGAACTCGTTGGAATGACTGCGGCATTAGGATGTGTTAAGGAGAAAGAAGGTGCCGCTGGCCCGCCTCTGCCCGCTAGCCCGTGGATGGAGTTCGGCCTGTTTCAGCCCTCCAAGTGTCATTCAGGAAATGTAACACAACAGCAGCCCACAGCAATTCCTTCTACAGTCTGAGCTGTTGGTACTGCCGAGCTCCGGAGCTCTGCACTTGTCGGTGTGTCCGGAACACAGCAGTCGCAATGCAGCGTTCGTTGTCCTGCTTCTCGTATCGTTGGGGTTCTCCTTTGTTTCTTAAAAGAGGAGCTAATGCGAGCTGCTACCACCCATGAAAAGCGAGGTGTGCCAGAAAAACGCTTGTCCTTCAGGAGCACGCCAACTGGCATGGCTGCCAGTGCTAGGGGACCTGCGCTGACTTTGAAACCCTGCTTCAGAGAGAAGGAAAACCACAGGAGCAGAAGGGAGCAGTTTCCTTTTCCCTGCTGAGAGGACATGTCAGTAGTATGTCTGGCTGCACAGGTAGCTTCTGGTCTGCTTCAGAAGATGCTCTCATGCGTTTCCCATGCCTCTTCTGAAGGTACACTCTCTGTGTACAGGGGAAAGAGTTTGTAAATTACTGCAGACAAAGTAACAGCTGACTTCCAGCCCGAGGCGGAGGCTAACCGAGGAGAGGTTCGACTCTCCCTCCTGTTGTGTATTGGGCACAGAAGGAAAGCAGCAGTTCAGCATCCCTCTGCTGATCACCCATTTACAGCTTCAGAGGAGTGATACTGAAAGTTGCTCACACACACAACACACGCTCTGTCTATGGGAACACTGCTAAACTAGACGTGAAAGAAGTGGGCAGAAGTCACGCCTTGTTTCCTACAGCCTGGCTTAGACTGCCTGAGCAATGGTCCAAACCCCTGTTGTGGTTCAGGCCCAGCTAGCAGTTGAGCTCCACTCACACAACTGCCCCACCACTGCCATGCTCCCCCCTCCCCGGTGGAATGGGAAGAAGTGGAAGGAAGAAGCCCCAAAGCCCTGTAGGTTTAGCTGAAGAGGGTTAGAACAGTACAAGGAGATGCCACCACACACTGCACCCTCACTCCTGACATGGCAGGAGAGAAAGCAAAACCAGAAGAAAGGAAGCACAAGGGATGGCCAGGGGACAGCCACAGGCTCAAATGTCCCCCTTTGTGCTAGCCAGTCTGCCCTTTGTGTGGCAACCATGGCATCAGCCTGCTATTAGATACCCATTGACTGGTTCAGCTGCCTGGCTTGGCTTGTCCCGGCTTCTTGTGTAGGAACCCAAAAACTTAATCCTATCCCAGCTGAACGCAGCACAACCCCAAGAGCAGTGTGGAGTTGGGTGGGATGAGAGACAGAGTGAAGGGTCTGCAAGTGCCCTGCCAGCACCTGCAGATTACTTTAGCAGGGGGCTGCAACCGGAGGAGCGGGCTTCTGAGGAGCGGTTGGGGGTGCACGGCAGGGTATGCCCGTTCAGACAAAAACTGATTTCAGCAGAAGAGGAGGTACAGCTGGAGCCTGCCTGTGCCCTGTCCAGCAGAGGTGGGCAGGCTTGAATGGAGGTTTGCAGTTCTCCCAGCGTGACAGAGAAATACAAAGGCAGCAAAACATTCAGAGTTCTCCGCATTTCTTCCTGTAAATTTCCTTTCTTTTTCGCCTCCGCACTGACCTTCAGGTTGTACCGAAACAAGCCTGGAGGCATTTCAGTCCTCTTCGCTGTGAGTGCTCCCCGAGGAAAGCAGCTGGAGGTTCCTCTGCGCGGCGGGCGTGAGGTAATCAGCCGGCCGGGGCACCCCGAGGTGCTGCACAGCCATTAACGCAAGGTGATGAGGGCACAAAGCGCAGCTTCTGCTGAGTGCCACCGGCCGCGCCGCCGTGCCAGCGGTCCCCTGCCGATCCCACCTCTCTGTCCCCTCCAGGCTCAGACAACCTTTAACTTCTGAGCTGGCTCTGGGATTTATTTTTTTTTTCTTGACGTCTTCAGTGTTTTAACAACGAAGTCCTTGCAGTTGTATCACTTCGTGTGAGCTGTTGCCAGGCCTTGTAAAGCTGCTGGCAGAGTGGCAATGTCAGCGGGCGATGTCAGCGAGAGGGAGAGGGAGCTGTGAGAGCAGGGAGCAGTCCGTGAGCTGCCACCAGTGCTCTTCAGAGTACTTGGGGTGACAAAGAGCTGTCAGGAGTCGCTGGTTGGTGGCTGCTGCTTCACCAGCTCAGGCTGGTCCTGCTGCCAGGGCATCTTCAGCTTCACAGTTACCTGCTGAGGAACATCTCGATCTTTCTGGTTGTTAGGGACTGGATTACAGTCCCTGCTTTCACCTGACTGAAAAGTTTCAGGTTCAGAAGCATACAACAGATGAAAATGTTGCCCTGTGGTACATAGCCACTGCACCTCTTTCTCCTCCTCTGCTCCAAAGCTGTCCTCTCTTCTCTCACACCCTGCTATCAGCAGCACTGCTCTAGAGGAATGCAGCTCTCTGCCAGCCATTTCTGCGCCCTGGTGAAGCAAAGGGAATAGGTGAGAGAGGAGACCCCAGCCGTCCGGGTGGCTTGGGTTGGTTCAAAGACCAAACATGGAGAGGCTGTCACCTGGCAGAGGATGCTCAGCAGTAGAAGGCCCCTGTGGCTCAAGAGAAGGACAGCTGCACAGCTGTCAGGAGAGGAGGAGCTGAGGCTGTGTGGCTTGACTCTCAGATCTGGTTGTCAGTGTCCCACTGCACATCTTTTTCCATCAGTCTGGACTGGAGGAAGCAAAGGTTGAAAGGGTGTACTGTTAAGCTTTCCTGTGCTCTAGGGCCAAACTCAGATCACAGTAATTTAACTTAATGCTAATCCAGTACCTAGCAATTGTACAGTCACTCTGAATGTGCCCTCTCATCAGTCTGCTAATAAAGAGCATATTCTGCTCTGAAAATTAGCAGCGATGTGAACTCCATTAGGGTTCGTTTTCTTTGGGGAATCCTGTTTCTGTCTGTGGTCTGCCACAGGATTTCTGCAAATGAACAGTGTGCCAGGGCAGGATAACCATGTCTGAGCTACAAGAAATGCATTTTGCTTCTGAGAAATCTGAATACAGAAACACACAGCCTAAGAGGAGGACTCTTCTAGGTACCCTGGGCTTCTGAGCTGCTTTTGATGGTGTGACAGGTCTTGTGACAATGCAAACTGCACAAGTGAATGAGCTCTTCTGGGTTAATGTTTCTCTTCCAGTGCTTACTATTTTCTCTTGTGCATTTCATGTCCCCAAAGATCAAAAGTTCCTCTGGTATATCCTTCTGCAATCCAGCAGACCTTCAAATTAGCAACGTGTTTTTTATATGCAGCTAATGCAGCATGGATTTCCTCATTCAGTCCCAGTGCTGCTTCCTGAGACCCTCTGAACAGGACCTTGCATCTCAGAACACTTCACAGCCTCTGCCTGGACACTGTATCTTTCAATAATCAAGCTAAACTGCAAAATTCCTTAAGCAGCAGCATTGTTTGCCTGCTGCTATTTAAAAAGCTCAGAAGAGGTAGCGTGAAGAATGAGGGAGCAGATCTGTTCTGTGTTCAACAAAGTGTTATCCTTGAGAAGGGGACATTGCAGACACATGATATATAAATGGATGATAAAAAATTGGTCTTTTACCTCTTTGGGAGGTGAGACTGAGCTGACACAGCTCTCTTACAAATAACTCTATATTCCAGAGGAGTATGTAAGGAAAAGGAAGAGCATCTAGATTGTCACAATTAATGAAGTGTCCTTAAAGGTCCATACTGAATGTAACCTCTGGATCCATAGACTTGGGGTATGGGAAGCTGTCAGGTGAACTATACTTACTGCTACGAAGAGATGGACTGGACAAAAGAATGAGTGTTACCCTTCTCTACTTCTTCTGTCTTTGTGGTGTCTGGAAGCTTTCTAGGGGTGTGTGAGATTCTGGAGAAACACAGATTAGAAGCAGGAGGGCCTAAGTGGAGTGGTGATCTCAACCCCATTAAAATGGGGTTGTGTCCCTCCGAAACAGGTAGTATCAAATTGAAGGGGAGGCAGCCACAGCGTGGTGAGGAGAGGCCTCATGGTTGATGACAGGCTTTTGCATCTTACACTTCCCTCATTCGTCTGCAGCTCCAAATCATGTCCGAGTTTCTATAGCTGCTTTTCCTATAGTCTTTTGCATCTGCTAGAAATGGCTTCTTTTCTATCTTTGCTATGCCTAAAAGCAGTTTTGTCCAGCTCCCAGTCTGCATCAGGAACTATAGGTGAGTCGTGCATAACCATGGGGGCACCAGTGCCAGCCTGTGCCCTGTCTCTTATCATCTCACGCCTGTGCTTTTCCATGCCCTGCTCTGTTTGCAACTCTCAAGACTTCTGCTGTTGTACTGAGTCTGTACTTCTCTTGACATCATTGTGTTGGAGTCATAAAAACTCCATTCTGCACAGAACAATTGCTTGTTTCTGTGATCTCCATAAAATTGTGGCTGTGCAACACGGAGATAAATGTGAGTGAGATGAATTAGCCATAGGTATCTGGTCAGGCAGGGAATCAGACCAGGGACATCACAGCTGCAGGCAGGTCAGAAGTTCAGACACAGGAAACCTGACATCTTGAGTCCTTGCACACTCGGTAGAGACCCTAAGGCCTGTTCCTGGCAAACAGGGTTACAGCCACTGGTGGTGGTGTGGAATGCATGGTTGGGGTAGATCTGCCTGGGGATTCCTGCAGCAGGGAGCAGGATGAGTTGGAAACGAATTAGCTTTCTGCTGTGCTACAGATAACTGGTGCAAGTCGCTGTGGGAAGCACAGAAACTCCCCAAACTGTCTTAACCTTTGTACTTGGCAATAAACACAACACATGAGATGGGGATTATGACTGCAGAGGTATAATCTGGGCTGACCCACCTCATTGGCTACCAGCCTCCCAAAGTAATTATCTTAGTCCTGAGAAACCAGGTGTTCCTAAGAATTCACAAATGATGGGGTTTGTTTCGTCTAATATTAGAAATCTCTACATCTACATTTCAGCTCATCCCCACAGGCTCTCTGTTTCATCTGCAGAAGAAACAGACACTTCCGTGCTGCCCGTTTGAGCTCTGGGTTCTTTGGAAATTACGAAGGCAAATAGAAGCATTTGATCTCCTGTACTGCCTACAAGAGGAGGTAACTAGCACAAGATGAAACCTGCAGATGTCTGATTCTGAGTGAGACAAATAATTCCCAAAGTGTCCATTTAGAGTACATTCCACAATTTCTGGTTTAAAGTCATGCTTGGGAACTCTGCGTTGTTCTGTGCTTTGCACTTGGAAAGGAAAGAGACTTGCATAAAATTAGCAGAGGGCAATAGACGATTTCAGCAGAGTTCTTCACTGCTGTCCTGTTTGCTCAAAGAAAACTTGCAGTGTGTATTTGTGGTCATCCCCTCTGTGGCAGAGAGGTGGATGTCTTCCCCAAGAGGTGTATGGGTTCGATTGACAGTATCAACCTAAGCAAACAAGTAGGCAAATATAGAAGTACTGTTTCTCAAAGGACAAATCATTACACCCACTGTTTCTGAGATTTGGAGAACTAAGCCTGCTCTAATAAAAGATATATGGGGACAAAAAGATTTAGCACAATTATGTACTGAGCCAACATCCCAGGAGAAATAATCAAAGCAGAGGCTAGCTGGAAAGCCCAGAGGGTTTGCAGCTGCAGGTCAGTAAGCCCAGCAACTGGCTAAATCCAGAGCTCATATATCTGAAAGAGGGCCAGTAGGACAGCGTGTCCTGGCTGTGACAGCCCTTTGTGAGGAACTTGCAGCTAAGCCTCGCTTCCCATAGATTTATAAAGCTTGGGCCAGAAAAGATCATCTGGTCTGATATCCTATAGATCAGAGGACATTAAATTTCTTCCAGTTAGCTCTGGGTTCAGCCCAATAACTTAGGTCAGCCAAAGGCATTTGAGTCTTCAGAACGTTAAATGATATTGTGCCACAGAAAGACATTCGGTAGCCTGCTGATACTTAGAATTATTTAATAATAAAGTGTGGATTAAATAGCTTTGCAGTTTAATAACTGATTTTGAAGTTCCATGAACTCTGAAGAACCTTGCTTTTATGGGGGAGACATAAATTTGTCTGTACAGCTTTATTTCATGGTTTAAGTAACTCTGCTTCACCATATAGTTACCTCTGTCTCCTAGCAGCCCATCTCCCCACACCTACCAAAATCAGGAAGTCTGCTCTGGAGTCCTTGGGATAGATTTTCCTTGGATGTCTGCTCCTGCAAAGAAAAACTCTGCAGAATACAGAAGTTTCATAGAAACTTTTCTTCTCAGTACATTTTTTTCTTCTTCTTTTTCCTTATGACAAGGTGATTTGGTGCCTTTTTGTCCTCCCAAAGCAGGGACACGTGGAAGGCTGTGTTGGTTTATGGCTATTTCCCTATGTTCTTGTAGTGTTTCACATTTTGATCCAATCAGAGACTCTTGTTTTATAACCTTTTAGTCATTCATTCTTCCCCAGTCTGCAACCATTCCTGGGAAAATTTTTCATGCAAATTCCAGCTATTGACAAGAATATTAGGGAGCTCCTGTCTTCTCCAGATGACAAACAGCAGTGCAGAGTAGAGTGTGTCTGCCAACATCAAACCCTTACCATGTTGTGGTGACCTCTTGGGATGGCGTCCAAGGAAAAGCTTGGGTGGTGCAAAAAGTGGTCTTTGTGGGACAATAAGAGCTATTTGCAAGGAGAAGAAATGGTGAAGTGTGATTCTTGACAATGCGGTAGGATGGTGGTGTAGAATGCTTGGCCAGTTCAGTGACAGTGTAATCAACCAAGTGAGCTGGAACCTGCTGGCAGAACAGGTGCTGTTCACCGAGCTATGCCACCCCAGCTCTCACTTCTCTTGGAGAGACAATGGCTGTGACCCTGTTCACCTAATGTGCAGATCTGGCTTAGACCCAACATTCACCAGTTTAATGGACCAGCTAAATAAGTGCCTGGATTCCCCATATGTACCATACAGACAGTGAGGTGTTTCCAGAGGCCTCCAAAAGGAGTTCCTTTCTACCAGTTGTAGGTAGCTGAACACAGGCAGACAGGCTGAACCCCTTAGATCCCTCAGAAGGTAATAACAATAATCTGCTTCCCTCCTATGGTTGCGTTAGGATCTTACTCTCTGTAGGCTGTTTCATTAGGTGCCTGAAATGTAAGGGAGCCTGGATGCTCAGGTTAGGTGGGTAGGCTCCTATAATCAGTATGTTCTTACCATACACTAATTACCTTGTGCCATCTAACTCCAGATATAAACATCATTTTAATGAGCCTGAAAATGGTCCACTGGTGCTTGGGAGGCACCATGAAGCTTGTTGCTTTCTTCTGCTGATGGACTGTGTTGTGGTAGTCAAAGGCAAAGCAGCAAGCTGCCTTGGATCCATTACAGCAGAGCACTGGCAGGCTTCATAGTTTCATATCTTTCTTCCCTGAACCACATTGTTAGGTGATTACAGAGCTTTTCTGAAGTAAAGGGGAGCAATGGCTCCGTTTAAATTCATCTTGGTATTGTTCACATAACCCAAGAGAGGAATGATAATTAGTAGGTAAATTAGATGCCTCTATCTGCATTTGTCCTTGGAGAGATACTAGATACAATTTTCTAGGAACCTCGTTAGGCTCTCCTCATTCAGTGGGCTGGATTACAAACCAGTGTGATAACCCAATGGGTATATCACATAACAAAACAGCTGTTAGGAGCAAGACTCAGTTCAGCAGCCAGCCAGCACACAGTGCTGCTTTGCCCTCTGTAACATACCCACACAGCAGAGGGTGAGGAGACGCTGGAGACCATTTGCAGGTTTCTGGTTTCCTCACAGCCTCCTGAGAGCTGAGCAATGGAATCTGCTTTGCAGTGCATTGCTAGCTTGTGGGAAACACCTCAGTATGCCACAATAAACCTCAATATGCCACAATAAACCTCAGTGTGCCATGATAAACCTCAATATGCCACAACAAACCTCAATATGCCATGATAAACCTCAATATGCCATGATAAACCAGCAGCAGTGACTGTTCTGCATCTCCTTGGCACAGGGCTGTCAAGTTTCAGGTTGCCATTTAGACAATGCTGTTGTGGTGAATGAGGTAACAGAGGAAGAGGCTTACACTTTGTTTTCCAAGCTAGCCCTGCAAGTGAGAACATCCAAAGGCTGGAAATCTTCAGACTCTCTCTGCAGAGTTGCTATTACAATACCATGAGAATAGTTTAGTCTGACATGTTTTACTTCCCTTGTGGTTGTCTCGGTGCATGCCCCAGCTAGTTATGACAGCTCAGCTTGCTCACAAGAGCTCTCTGAACAGGCATAACTACAGTAATAACTGCCTGCTAAAAGGGAACCCAGTCCCAGTGAGAAAGCCGCTCCCCAAGCACGTCGCTGGCACAGCCTCACACCATAGCCAGACAGGCGAATGCTCTGCCTTGTCACTGTGGTGGTGAGACCTCGGCTCTGGTAAACACAAAATAGCTTTAGGCATCTGAATCCCAGTGGCCTGGCAACAAAGCCACAGGTTTTACTTCTGGAAGCTGAAGAAGTTTAACAGGGTTGGGAAAGAACGGTACAAGTAAAGGAAGAACCAAGTACTTTGTAATGGCAGGCTGAGAGTTTGTGACAGTGGTGGGAAAGGGATAGGCAGAAGGTGAAAAGCAAGACTGTTCTGAAAGGCAGAGACAGCCTGACCAAAGCACAGCAAAGAGCTTCATTCAAGAGGAAGTGAAGTTGCTGCCAAGGAGGCAGATTTCCTCAAGGACCTCTGAGTGACCTTAACCAAATGGCTGTTTCTCAGGTCTGTACCTGTGGAATGAATACAACTTCTGCACTACAGGAGAGCTTGTGTGAAAGATACACCTTGTAAGCAGGCTTGGTGCTGAGCAGGAAGAAACCTGCTCAGATGACATCTGATCCTACTGATTTCTCGATGTCAGAATCTCTTAAGAATCACAAATCTAACGTTTTGCCTGCTGGTGGAGATGGTGTTACCTCACAAGATGCTGATGAAAGATCAAGCCTAAACCTCCAGCACTTGCTGGCTAATGACTTACCTGAAGCAAGATCAGTTGGAACTGAATCATTTCAATGTATTTTATACCTTTTAATTGAGTCTTTGGTAAGGAATAAGATGCCTCCACTGAAGAAATGATAAATATGTTTTATTAACCTATCCATGTGAATTCCTTATAACCAGCCAGAAGGAGTATTTGAAAGTGTTTTCCAAAAATGAAGACTTAGGATTACATTTGCATATGTGTGACTCGTCTGCTGTAAGGCTCTCACTCCCAGATCACTTAGGTGCTCACAAAACACAGTTCTTTGGCTACTTTTCTGTACCATTTCTATCTGTAATGTAAAGCCAAGGTACATTTCTTAGGGGGGAAGGAAAAAAAACAAAAAACCACAAGTGCTGCTTTCCAGCTCTGACAGGTTAGTTTCTAAGGCTCATTGTCACAATATCTTTTTGGCCAAGAGTATACAAAGATTCAAGAATAGTTTGGCATTTATACAGGTAACACAAATGTTTACTTTGTAGGAGCTTTTAGAAGTGATACAAATCCTTGTGCTTCTGGCCCTAGCCAATCTCTAATTAATGGAGGTTAGAATTAAACTCTTAGGAAACACTGCTCCATTTGCACAGCAAGTTTTGAGCTTCTTGCTCTCAAGGCTTTGGTGTTGGGAGACGTTGACTGGACTTGAGTGGAAAGCCTTAACTGGAAAGACAAGTGGTCAGGCTCCACGTGGGGTTTGCTGGGTTGGTTGCTCATTATGTATTTACCACACAGACATTGAGAAGTCCCTCACACAGAATTTCTGCACTGTCCCCACTTTCCGGTGTCACAGTCTGCACAGGCTCTCACTGAGCAGGACAGATGCTCTCTGTACTCCCAGCAACACATCCCTGTTTCTTCCCAGCTACACGACCCAGCTGTCTTCATTACATGCCTGATCAGTAAATAATAGCAAGAAGAGGGCAAATGCAAAGCACTCACTTAACAAGGCTTTTTCTGAGGAAAGACTTGATTTCAAATATTAATAGATAATTAGTGCTCCCCACACGTGAATGCCTGTCCACCCTGCTGCCAGCTCTGCAGCTGGGAGAGACGGAGCATTGCTCCCGAGTGCCAGCATAGATCACGCACGGGCAGTGGGCAGTAGGCAACCCTGAGCCCTTGTTTGCCACAACTGCCCCTTTTTGTCTGCATGCCACACACTTCAGTCTGACAGCCAGAGCTCTTCTGAAGTATTTTCAACTAAGTTATTTCCCATGTGTTGGTTTCTCAGCTCTAGAGAGAACTTTCCCGTGCAAAAGGAGTGTTAGGCAGTGTTGATGTGGTAGTAGGAACTTCAGCCAGGGCACTGGGGACATGCATTCAGCTCCTTGCTTTGCCTGCTTTCTGGCCCTATTAGTATCTCATTAGTGAATCAAACAGGGCAGCACATGAACCAGCGTCTCCGCTCCCCTGTGCCTTCCAGCCTGTCTGATACTCAGTGGTCAGGATTGTAGCTTCTCTGAAATACCTCCATGAGATCTTGGCTTCATCCCACTGGGAATGAACTGGTTAGAGATCTCAGGAAGTACAATGAGCTACAAACTCTCTCACATTTCCATCTGTGAATTCAAGTTGTCATCTTGCATGCTGATTTTTGCAGAGCTGGAACTGCAGGAAATGGACTTAAACTAATGGATGAGGACACGAAGAGATGAGTGCTGTGGGGCCTGGAACCACTGCTGGGGCAGTTGGGCAGCACACAAGTCTCATATGAGAGCAGGCAGAGGGGGCCATAGAACGACAGGAAAAAGTCTGCAAATTCAAATTAGCATTTAAGAGGGTGAACAACCAACCAAAATGTTACCTGCTTGGGCCTCTCGTTTGGGGTAGAAGAGAACGGCATGAGTTGAGTGTCAGGGCTGCAGCTGGGCATGTGCCAGACTGCAGGCTTTCAGAGAAGTGTGCATACACCTGGCACGCTGAGATGTCCTCTCTCCAGTTTTTCTTTAACCCTTCTGTGAGTTAAGCATGCACATTAACTCTGTGGAATTGCCAAGGCCAGCTGTAAATGATGTATGAAATGGAAAATGCTTGCCCACTGCACAGGGCTGCACAGTCATTGCTGTAGTGTGCTCTTCGCTGTGCTAATCAATTCCGACAGAGCCACAAAACCCCACCAAGCTCAGAAGTTTTGGATAAAAGGAACTAAAAAGGCAGAACACCAGCATTCTATTTTGTGGGATGATTTAGTGGTTTAGGCATCTGATCCAAAACACAACGAAACCGTGGGTTTAAATCCCCGCTGGGTTCATTTCATCCTTTTATCTCTCAGGAGGAGAGGAACTGAGCACTCTGCCATCCTGCTCGGGCAGACTCCCAAAGACAAAATCTTCTACAAACAAACAAACCCAAATTCTTCATTCTGTAATATTTCAATGCCCTAATTTTAAAAACCACTGCTCATCTTTATTGCAAAAGCTGTATCAATGAAAAACTAAAGACAAAGAAGTGTGCATACAAAACTCTTCCACTGCTTTGTAAGTTTGATTTAAAAAAAACAACAAAAAACCAAACAGTTGGAAATCTGGAAGATGACCCATCTGCAGCACAGCATCCCAGGAAAACTGAGGCACACTAAGATTCAGTGCCATAGTGAACTGTGTAGCTTAATTCCATCCTCAGTCAGGTGCCATTCAGATGAGGAGAGCAGCATCATTGCACGTTTGAGTTTCCACATCCTGTACTTCTCCCCTTACTCGTCCTGTATCCTGCCTTCCATTTCCTTCCTGTTGAAACTCTTCTTTTCCCTTCTGGCCTCATGCTCCTGTGCTGGCATGGGAGCGGCTTGGACAGGAGAGACAAACTTTGCTAATGACAAATGCAGCTGTGCAGATAAAGACCTGGTAACAGAGCAGCCAAAAGCTTTGTCTGCAAGGCAAAAGCTACCTGTGCCAAGGATGAAATGAAAAGTACATCCTTGTGCTTAGCACTTCAGAAGATTTCCTTGGGTGGAACAGCTTTTGTCTCGGCCAGCAGCAGTGTCATCCCCTAGGAAACAGTCATCCTCTTGGAAATAAAGATGTATTTAGATTACAGACACTTGTAGCCATAGAAAGCCAAATCACAATACGAAATGTTGAGGTTAGAATGTGATGTCTGCTTCAAAAAAAAAAAAATAGATCAAATACTTAGCAGGGCTGAGAGTGTTCTGTCTGAAAGGCATGCCTTTGCAAGAGGGAGAAAAGCAATAAAAATAGCCAGTGCTCACAGAAAGGGTAAGGAATTAGTCTTTTTCTGGGAGAAGATCTCTCTGTACGTCAGGCTACAATAAAAAAACTGAAGCAATCAAAGAGGATTTTTCCCTCCAGTGTGCATTTCCTTGGCAGCTGTGCTCGCTTGTGGGTGGTGTTAAAGTGCTTTACTTTTCATTGCAGGGAAGAGAGAAAACGGGAATGGAGACCTCTGAAGGTCACCTAGTCTGTCTCACTGCCCAAAGGCACAGTCATTGGTGCTGACATCACCTGGAGAGTTGCTTTGCTCTTCACACATCCATTAAGACAGGTTCCCAATTAGACTACATTACACTTGAACTTCATTAGAAGTAGTACAGCTACACTGTCCTGGGAACACTTGGGAGGCAGTCCTGTCAGGTTTTGATTTCTCCTCTGATTTCCTGTGTTGCTGTCTGGAAACAGATGTTGGTAGGCAGCAGACAGAGAGGCTGGGATGGGCTGAGCAGTGCTGTTTTCCCCAGCAGCAGAGATGGGCAGAGCAGCCAAGCGGTCTGCAGTGGGAGAGCTGCCTGCAGTGCCAGCATGTTGATGCACATAGATACCAAAATTAGCACCACGGCCCCAACCCACCAGGAACTCAGTCTGAAAACAAGAAGTGACTGAAAGGAGGAGGTAGCTGAGAACTGACATAGAGATGGAGCTGCTGGGACATTTGGAGAGGAGACTTTCAAGTTGCCTTCAGACGAAGCAAAAGGTCAAGCAACTGCACTGGCATAGCTGTGCACTCTGGGACAGTTGTGACTGACTGGAGTCTGCTTTCTGCTACTTGAATTGCGCACCTCATGCACACGTGCACTGTATTCATCTTTGTCCTCTAAAGATTGCACTTCCTGCTGCTTTCTGTGCAGTAGTTTGTTGGGATCAGATATGAGCAGAGAAGATCTTTTGTGGAACGGAAATAATTAGGGGCAATGGCTTTAAACCTGAGCAGGGGAGACTGAGGTTAGATGTAAGGAGAAAGTTCTTCACAACGGGAGTGATGAAATGCTGAAGCAGGTTGCCCAGTAAGGTGGTGGAGGCCTCATCCCTGGAGACATTCAAAGTCAAACTTGATGTAGCCCTCTGCAGCCTGCTCTATTTGGAGTCCCTGCTGCCTGCATGGGGATTGGACAAGATGACCTTTGAGGGTCTTTTCCGAGCCAATGCAGTCTGTGATTCTATGAGTCAAAGGTATGAGTGACAGAAAAGTGACACAATTGCAGTTTTCAGCTAAGTCACTTTGCTTCCATGGAACTAGTTAATTATGGTGACGATCCTGCTTCCTGTTTTGAAAGTTATCCTGTCATTTATTTAATTTCTTTGGGTAACCTAAGCTGTGAGTGAGAGGATCTCACACACATCCTTTGCAGCTGATCCCAGATCCGAAAGTTTGGAAACAGAAATCCTTCCTTGGCTTTGTGGATTGTAACCAAATAAAATCAGCACTGACTAAAACCTTAGGAAATACTCCGAGGGACTCCTGATGAAGTGCTCTCTGAAGGGACATCTATGACAAAGGCAATGTTTTGATCCTGTGTTTGGACAGAAGGTCAGAGCCACAGTGGATATAATTTCTCCTCATGCTACTGTAGGATTTTATGTAGACCTCCTTTCAGCTACAATTTGTGAGTCTGTGTCTTAATGTCTGCTCTAATGAGAAAAGGGCCCTCAGGATGGTGTTTCCCATCTGTAGCAAAGAGAAAGTTCTATCTTGGACACACATTTGTGCTGCTGTTGTTTTTTGTTAGGCCATAATCCAAGCCCTTTTAAGTCACTGTGAAAACTTTAGTTCCTCCCTGGAGACGAGAATCCACCATGTGTAGAATGCCTTGGGATAATTTTACTGTGTTTGTTTCTGGTGAGGCTGATCCTTTCTAGACTGAGCATCTTCAGGAGTATCTCCTCAAGATCCTCCTCTTTTATTGTCAAGCCTTTAACCTACCAGAATCACAATCTTTCTAATATTTACTTGCATAGAAGACACCTTTCTAAGTATGTTTCTCTGCCAATAACAGCTTTGGAAGACAAGTTGGAATGTTGATTTGCACAGCTGGAATATGGTGGTGCTTTTTGTGGCACCACAGTGCTCACTCACATTATCAAAACTGATGCTTAACAGGAAAAGTATGAGGGGAGAGAGGTTCTAGTGGGGACTCCAGAGGCATGGGTTCCGGAGTTGTCTCAAGGGATTTTTACTGTACATTATTGCTGCCAAGATGAGTTAACTGAAGCAGGGTGTACACAGAAATGCCTTTTCCACTTAAGAGGTATAGGGGAAATAGATGTGTCATATCAGTGGAAGATTTATTGCACTGCTGCTACGTAGAGACTAGAGGAGACCGGAGGTAAGATTCTCACCTGCAGACCATTGCTCTCAGAGCTGCCCAGGGTCAGTTATTTAACCCACTGGTACTGAGGTTACAGTTTTGTCATTACTGGGTGTTAATGAACAATTTTAACATTTAGTCCATGGATTGTTCCAATACTTTGCCCATTTGCTGGTGAGGAGACAATCCCAAACCATTAGGAGATCAATTTCTTTCAGTCTAAACCTTTTGTATCTACTGAGCTGCTCAGAAAAAAAAAGCAAACCCTCTTCAGAACATTTCTAAAGTGCAATCTCTGAATTTGCTAGGCCGCTGGCCTAGCATCTGCTGTGGTGCGGGAGCGGTGTCTTTAGTTCTGGATTCAGGAAAAAGGCTCTGGACTAAACCTGGTCTCCAAGCCTCGTGGCAAATGTTGCACACATGCTTCTGCTGGATTTCGCTTCCTTCACGCTGCTCACCCAGCCCCACAGCTGCACAGCAGAGACTCCAGACCCTGCATGCATTTTACTGAGATTGCATTTGTAAATGCAAAGTAATCTCCTGACCCTCACGAGATCTGTAAGCCACTTGCATCCTGAACTGTCATCCTGGTAGTGCCTTTTGCACAGCACTGAGCTTTAGCACTCTCAACAGACTTTTAGCCTGGAAGGATTTATGTACATGAACTACGGACAGGCCTATAAACCCCAGAACTGCCACAGTGCAGGGCATCAAACACTTTGTAGGATCAAGGCCCAAGATCCCTCCAAGCACCAGTTTTCAGTTTGGTTTTTTTTGGGGAAAAACAAGTATTAATCCCTCTCTTGCTTCCGTACAGTGCTACTTCAGTGACTTCAGTCTGCCTTCAGTCTAGCAGAGATCTCTGCTGTCAGGGAACTTTCCAGAGCCAGAGCATAGCAACACAGAGATGCTGGGAGGAAGATGAGTTGCAAGGCTGGGGAGGGTTGTGAAGGCAGCTGATACGCAGAGAAGGGCAGGTCTGAGTGGTCCTCTAAGCAAGCAGAGAGAGGAGAAGGAGCAGAAAGAGTCATAAATAGTGAACGCAAGGCTCCTGAGAGAGGCAGTGCTGGAAGGTTTTGTAATGATTAATTGGAGAGTTGGCTGTTACTTGTGAGGTGATTCTACCATCTAAAACCCACCCACACAGGCCATCTAACCACATCTAAGCATATATTCCAGATCAACCTTCTCTTCTTGGGTTGAAACACCTGCAAGGTATTTAACTTCAGAGTGAGCTTCTTTAAAGCAGCTTTTCAGGGTAAGACCACTTGTTTTTTGGAGGTTTTTTGTGTTCTTCCTGAGGTTTTGCATGGGATTTGACTCTTAGATGCCCATATTTTCTAACCATGCAGGCAGAGCCCCGTTGTAGCTGAACTGCTTTCCAACAGCCAAGAATTCATCCATAAAGCCAAATCAAACTTTAAATGAAGCTCAAAAGACATACTACCAATTACACTTAGTCTGTGACCTCTAGCATTGGTTTAACAAGCTCAGCATATTATGGATTTCAGGAGGGGAAAAAAATCAATTAAATGTTACAAAAGAGTCAAATCCCCAAAGTCTCAAATTTGACAAAAGTGGTTTAAAGCCCCAGTAGCATCCAGCTGTTTCCATGGTTTCACATCCTGTGTTCCAATTTTTAGGGTGCAGTATAGGATGTGAAAGCAGTCTGGAAAAAAGCCTCCATGAAAAGTCCCTCTCTTTTTTCAGTTCCCTTTTGTTTTGGGTTAGGTTTTTTTTCCCCAGCAGCAGGAGCTGGAGTTTTTTGTTTGATTGGATTTTGGTAAGGTCTTTCCCTCCCTCCTCTCTCTGAAAAAGCTCTGGATTTTAATTTGAATTTGAACACTTCAAAGCCTTCAGAGATCATGGGACTGTTCCCACTGTAGGCCATAGCAAAACTCTCATTGCCTTTGGTGGGAGCTGCATTGCACCCTAAGAAAGAAACTGAGGTGGGGGAAAGCACCATCTTTTGCAGCCTCCCTTTCCCCCAGCAAGGAGCTCACATAACCACCCTCGTGCGACAAATTTATTAAAAGCAAACAGTGCTCTTGTGCCGTAAATCCTTCCGAACACAGCGGTTTGACTAAATGACATTTAGCAGCGTTGTAGCTTTAATGGTAAAGAAAACACTGGCAGCTCATGCTTAAACCTCTGTCCCATGGTGAAAATCATTCCCAAAATCCTGTGAAAATTCTTTGAAGTGTTTGTATCCAGGCTGCCCCGATGGATTTGCTCAGAATTAGTTAATAGTGCGAAAGCATTGAGCTGAATTTATCGGTTACGGTCTCTCATGATCACATAGAAAATAAAATTAAAAGGAATCCTCTCTAGAATACTTTATCAGGCTTGGTAATGGCATCATCTCTGACAGGGAGGCAATAAAAGCATATTAGTGCCCCCCTGATGGAACATGTTTACAGGCAAAGTCAGAGATTGATCAGTCTATCTGCAAAGTGGCATTTTCCTGCGATGCACTGATCCTGCTGCTTGCAGGAGCTTAGTGACTGACTAATGCATGACGAGGGAGGAAGGTGTGAAGGGGGATGCAACCATCAACTCCTGCTCAGCTTTGCAAGGAGATTTGGGAATCTTTTCTACTCCCAGGCTGAACTCACTTGTTATACCAGAAAAGCTGCTATCCCAGAAGGTCAGAGCCAGGGATGCAGGTGATGCTGTCCTGGGCTTCATACATTTCTCCCTGAGCTGTTTGCAGTGCAGATGGGTGGGGGAAACAAGAATAATGAGAAAAGAAAGAACAATTAAGGCAGAGACTTTCTCAAGATCATAGCAAGGCCAGGGAAGAATTCATCTAATAGTGCCATAAGACCACGCTGAATAACCTCTCCTTAGCAGCCATTGTTGGTTTGCTTAAGGTGATCTTGGGATGTTTGGGATACTTTCTTCCTGTTCATACTTACTTGTTCAAAATGCCACTCCTAGTGACAGTTTCCTTGCATCCTATTGCAGAGTCCTTCTGACCCGTTGCAGTTTTGCTGATTCCAAATCTTTTCCACCCTGCCATTCTACCTCCTGTATCTCTTCTTCTTTCTCCAGTTGCTTCTTCCACCATTTGGGCCGAGGTGACAGACTCTGTGTGCGTACCTGGCAGTGTAAGCTGCACTGTGGCTGCTTCCAGCACTGACCCAGTGCTTCGTTAGGAACAGGCTGACCTTGCTCAGAAGCTTCTCTGCTTTTAGTCACTCTCATTGGTGTTCTGTGTAAAATTGAGCAAAACCAAATGATGCCTTTCTGAACCACTGTCTCAATATGTAAGTCAGGCATCACCTGGAGAGTTTCACGGTGCCTGTGAGCACAGACCAGGACCTTGCACTTCCCTGGCCCCATTTCTCACCTTGTCTGTCCTTACACACTCAGTGTGGCAGCGTGGCTGCAAGAGGGGGTTCTTCATATTTTTTTTCTACTACAATTCTCACAAATAATAATTTCCCTAAGATTAGCCAAGCAGAACAGAGCTATTACTGTTATAAAGCTCTTTTTTTTGATTTCCTCAAGCCTTCCTCTTCCCCCATGGAGAAACCTTCTGCCTTCCCCTGAGGCCATGTTGTGGGGTGACGAGGGGAGGTGGGCTGCCAGAAAAGGATGGACTCAGGGGAACAATCTCTGACACAGTATGTGACACCAGTATGTGGCCCAGCAGCGGGAGCAAGACAGGATGATGTGTGTCTCAGAGCTTAGCAGGACTGAAGGGGGGTCAGGAATCAGGGCCCAAGAATAGCACTTCGGGAACTGATGTGTGTGGAGGAGAAGCTTCCAAATGTTCAGCATTTTTTAATTCTTCACTTCCTGTTGGCTTTCTGAGTGTCTGAAAAGTCAAAGGGATCACAGCTCTTGGTTAGTCATTCCTGTGTGACTGTTTCTGTGTTAAGGTCCAACTGAATCGCTGCCTGACTGAAGTAAATAAGACATTAAAGACGAACCAGGCAGGAGCAGGTGGGAAGAAGGAAAAGCTAGAAAGAGCTGATTCAGACAACAGTTTAGCTTGGCTTAACGGATCCGTTAAGGATTTGCCATCACCTCATCGTGGTTGCTTCTGAGTACTCAAGGTAATGTCTAAGGTAGAAATGTCTTCTTCTAGCTAACCAAGAGGCTGTGTCTTCTTCTGCCACATGGCAGGAGGATCAACCAGCCTGATGATTGTCACCTTTCATTGTGGGTTTAAAGAACCAACAGAGTAAAGCTCTCAAATGAATTGGAGAAAAAAAACAGAATTGTATTTGGAGAGAGTTACAGATAGAAATTACAAAGAAGATACAGAATCCATAAGTGAACCCCCTGAATTTTCCCCCAACCCAAAACTAAATCTACAATCCCCAGTGCTCCAGTCCTCCCCCTCCCCCAGCCTCTGTCATCCAAGAGGCCTAAGCACAGCCTCCGGAGGTCCCAAACCAGGCCTGTCCTTACATGTTTGTCCCGATAGCGCAGCTCCTGCCTGGCACAAGACTGGATGGGGAGGAAAGGAGAACAAGCTGGCCTTGACATGAGCTTATGAAGAGATAGCAGAAATTATGGGATTGAATAACAATCTTCAAGTCCCCAGAGGACTCTCTTTAACCTTATAGTTCCCAACCTGGGACACCTTTGCATTAAATTACTGACCATTACTGTGCAAGGGGCTGATGGAGAAAGTGATGAAGAGGATCCAGATGGTCCAACACATGGTGACCTGTCACATCAGCAACACAGACTGATTAGTTGATCAGTTTAGTTCATCACAGACCACCCTGGGCTCCTCACTCAGGGCTGTGTTTTATAAGACCTTCATTTTTGTGGCTTTCAACTTTCTGGTTCTTGACTCTTGACTCCATTTCTCACTGTGCTGACCACTTGTGGCAATAATCATCTGTGGTAAGAAGTTCTCTGAAACAGCAACTGACAGATACCAGACAAAGGCTTCAGTGGAGACGACAGGACCTTCTAAATGGACCCCAAACAGGAGTCAAGGCTAAACATCAAATCAACTATTCTCCTGGTAGCATCTAGAGTGAGATACAGAACCATGTAAAATATTTATGTCATGATGTGACTTTCTAGGCTCACAATCTGGAGGGAAATGAAAGAAGAAAAGAACAGTGAAAAAAAAATACATATGAGAGAAAGAACCAAAATTCCAGTTCTACTCCCAAAATAAAGGGGGGTTAGAAGGACATAAGAAAATCTGCTGCCTTCTAATATTTGCAGACTTAAAGCTCAGGTCCTTTGAAACAGTGGTTTGATAGGGGAGGATCTGGTGCATTTATCTCAATAAAGGGCTTTAGGAAATGTAGAAAATAGAAGCCTTGAAAACATTTTTTAGATAGAAGCTTCCCAAAGACTGTCATGAGGCTTTTGCTTTACTGTTTTATGAGTAGCCCACAGTGTTGTTCATCATCTGCAGAGCAAGGTTGTTGGCTCAGACAAGTGTCATTATCAAAGACAATTTTCACAATGCATTTAAAAGCTTCATTAAGTGCATGCCTGACAGTAATATTTGCCCTGCTAGGTTAAGGCACGGGAATACAGATCCATAGCTGACTGCTCTTTCAGGCACAAGAGGTGAACATCCATCTCTGACCTGCAGGTTGTCTGAGTCCATCACATTGCCTGCAAGACACAGGTCAATGTGAGCAGGTCTGTGTGGCAAGATCCTCCTACTACTGAAAGCTTTTCAGCTAAAAAACAAACACAAAATTACATCAGAACTGGAAAGTAAAGTGATCATTTTGTGAGAACTCCTTCAATCAGCAGATAGCCACAGAAGAGAAGGGCAAAGTTATTTTAGTAAATCAGATCTTAAATTTTTTCCTCCCTGGCACAAGATGACCAGAATCACAGAAAGTTTTTTCTTCTGTTTGACTGTGAAAGCTAAAAGGAATTTAAAAGTCCGAATTCAAAACCATTTTGGGGGGATTTGGTGGCTGCAAAGGAGATGAGCAAGTCTCTCTGAATATACATTTAGTTGGGATTGTGGGCAAGTATAGTGGCTCTGGGAGTTACCCATCACACACACACAATGAGTTCCACCCAGACTAGACTCAGCCAGCTACAAGTTAAGGAATGAAGTTTTGTATTCACAACTTAGCACAAAACACAAGCAGATATTTACAATGTGTTACAAATATTTACAGCTATACACAGAAATATACAAGTTAAAAGTAATACAGAAACACAATACCCCTCCCAGCAATCAGAACGCCCAGGAGGGACTCCCAACCACCTTTGTACCTTTTTTTCACTGCCCTCCCTTATCCAAGAGCCTGCCTTATGTATGAAGTGAGTTGGAAGAATCATCAAGTATGCCTAAGAAAAAGATGTCATAATGCTTAGCAGCAGTGGTACCAGCCAACCCCCTCCTTTTTATAATTCTATTAGCAGCATTTCCCCTTTATTTTTCTAGATCCATTCAGTACATGCCTTGCCTTTGACTCTACCTCTAACTGCAGTGTCTGCTACCATTGCAATATGAGGAGGCTGGAGAAAAGCAGCAGCACAGAGGATGACACAGAGAGAGCTGTGGCAGCTGATGTGACAGTGCTAATCCACTCAAATGACACCAATTTGTTGCCCTTTTTTTCACAGTATTACCAAAATAGCCTTTGCTGCCGTTTGTGAGGGAAGAGGCCCTGCTCAGGAAAGCTGCAGGAACAGTCCGTCCATGGCCTTTGCAAATCTTTATAAGCCGAGTTTTGTTTTCTGAGGCTCAGGAATAAACCCACCAGAGCCTTGTCAGCTAAAGGTCATCTGTCAGCTAAAGGTGCTGGGCCTTAACTTTGCTGTCACGCTGTCAGAAGTTGGCGCTGGGGAGAGCTGCAGTTGCAGGCTGCCTTAGCAGTTTGTCACTCTGGCTGGTGGGGACGCTGTGATGTTGCTGCCCAGCTCAGACTTTGGTATGGGACACTGGAGCAAGTGTGACCTCTGCTAAACTCAGCACTCTGGGTGCTGGGGTACCTGTTTGAGATGCTCATTGTTGCCCCAGCTGACAAAGATGGGACCCAGCTGTCTTGAGATAACACTGGCTGAAGTCATTCTTGGTAGCCAGAAGGAACCTGGGCAGGTATCCCTGGTGCTGAGTGACATCAACACTCAGTCTTTCACCTCATTTTAGATGTCCACACTGGGAGTGTCCCAAACTGAACTGGTGTCCCTTAGTGTTGGGTGACAGCTCATCACAACAGTCAGTCGAGAGAAACAGGCACTTTTCATGTGGGATTTATCTATTTTAATTGACTTGTTTGACAGGAGACCATTTCTGACTCTACTTGGAGCATGTTGACTCTTAGGTGAGAGTAAATGGAGCATCCCAGGGTGCTCAAATCATCTGCATGGGATCAAGCTGGAGATGAGGCAGGAAAGACTGCAGCGCTCACAGCAACAGTGGACACAAGTTTAGAACACTGCATGCCACTCAGTTCTCACCTCTGTTACTTACTGACTGCATGATAGCATTGCTCTTTATGAGGATTTGCCAGTGAGAGCCCCAGCATGAATGTCAGTCTCTCCTGAGCAGCCAGGCTTGGTCAGACCAGTCATTCATCCTCTTCCATAAGCTATCTCTGACCTCAGCTTCCTGTGATCTGCAGCTCCAGATCATGGGTATGACCTCAGTCACTCCTGGTAGAGCAAGGAGACACAGACTTGCTGGAGAGAGTGCAGCAGGGAGGTGGGAAGATGACTGGGGGACTAGAACATCTCTGCTGTGAAGAAAGACTTGAGGCTGTTTAGTTTGGAGAGAAGGCTGAGAAGGGGTGTTTACAAGTATTTGAGGGGTGGGTGTCCAGATGAACATTTCCAACGAACAACTCTAGCACAGTGCTGCTATCAAAGCCTAATAAGTGTGCCTCCGTTCATTTACATGGAGACTTGGACTTCAGAACATCACCTGCAAAATTCCCTCCTCAGCCACACGTTTGACAGAGTGTGCAGGGTGAGAACATATCTGGCTGGGCACACCAGGTTCTGTTTGTGGTTTTCTGTCTCTGGTAAGCAAAGGATCACTTGGGAGGAGGAAGAAAAAAAAGGGAAGCATGGGGAGGTTTGGAAGGCAAGCAATGAATGGTGAATGCCAGGGAGCCTAGCATGCAGTGTCGGAGTGCTGGGTGCAGGGAGAGCAGCTTGTGCTGCTCAAGCATATGCTGCTGTAACGACAGCTACAGCAGAGACAGCTCTGCTTGAGGCACTGCAGAGTGGCAACCTAGAGGGCTGCCATCTGTCCCCTCTCAGGCAAGGGAAGCTTATCTTTGTACAGGAATGGAGCTGCAGCCATGTGGGGCTGGGGTTTCCTTGCTGGGTTATGTTTTTGAGAATGAATGGCTCCATAACCCACTGCTTTGGATCAAATTCTGAATGTTCACAACTTGACTACAGCATTCACATTCCAGCCATCAGCCTTACACAGGTACCCAAGTCCTGCTGAAACAGTTATGATCTGTGTGGCGTTATGCAGAAGTCCTACATTGACAATGTGTTCTGGCTTCTGGGATTAGTTTTTATTAAAGCAATTTAAGGAAAAATAATTTTTTCTGGGGTAGGAAATGGCAGAGAAATGCACTAGGTGACCTCCCAAGGTCCAGCTCTCCCACTCCGTGGTTATACAATAGCTGGAGTTCAGGTTCATGGCTCCTTCAGCTTTTGCCACAAAATCTTTCTAAGGCTCTGAATAAAAAATGGCAGTGAATCAAAAACGACCAACATAATGCTCAGAATACAGCTGGTATTTCTGATGTTCCTGTACCAGTACCCAGGTCACCGCTTACGGTGAACTTTTGCATGTTTTTCCTGCCGCCTTCGCAGAAACGTTTACTGTGTTCAGACACCATCAGTGACTTCCCAGCACCCTTCTGCTGATAAACACAGGGTGCTGCTGTCACAAAGTACAGAAGAGCTAGAGGAAGATTAAATACTGCAGCTCCAATTTACTCCAAAGTAACAAGAATTACACTTAAAATAGGAGTTGTAATATTTCTGCTTTCAGCGCAAACACTGTCTCCCTAACCAGGTCATCTGAGTATACAGAGAGGCTCTCTTCCAGAGGAGATACAAACCAGTGGGGGAAATTAAGGCACAAAGATAATAGCACACATCAGGGGAAAAGAACTAAGCTTTTGCTTCAAAAACATTCCTCAGAGAATGTTCTAGTGGGATTTGAAGTTTTCTTCTGAAAGTAGGTAAAAGTTGAAGCTTTCATTTGAGCTGCACTTTGTGTTTCGTCTTCATTTCAACCCACGGCTCAAAGCAAAACCCCAGGATTTGGGCAAACGAGCAGAAACCTGTTGATGTACATTAAAATATCACGTGCAGAAGTACTCCAGTGAGGGCCTCAAGGGACCATCCCTTTTGAGACTCTGTATGTGACCTGCAAGGGCTTTTTAAAAATGGTGTCCTTAAACATCCTGTCTGGTACCAGGTAACAGCGAAGGGGCAGGACTTCTTCTGCAGATGTGCCTCATGCACGTTGATGCTAGGGCAGGACATGCAATAAATGCTACAACAGTTCATCTCCTAAAAAAAGAGCTGTCCAGTAACAATACAAATGCTACACAGGCATGAAGGTTTAGTTAGTTATTTTAGAGTATCATGATCACGGCTGCACTAGAAACGTGTTGGAGTATGACAATAGAAATTGTATGGATGTAGAGATAAAGGGTAAGGAGAACAAACTCTGTGGGGGAGTCTCCCAGTTCCCCAGCAAGGGGAAATTCAGAGAGATGTAGAGAACAAAGCTCTCTGCGCACTCTATTAAAGAGTACAATGATCCTGTTCCAGCTCAGGAGCCTGAACAACCACCTCCAGGAAGCAGCTGGGCTTGAGGAGTGCCAGGGTGGGTTGGAGCTGAGGAGGGCAGAGTGGCCCTTGGACACTGGTCCTCTTCCCATGTGTTGAGCTTTTCAAGGCATCAGGCGTGTGCCTGGGTGAATGGGAATGTCTTAGTCTTGGGTCCTTGCCTATCTCTTGAAGCCTACAGGGGTGTGGGAGGTCTTGGTGCCTTCAGCAATCTGAGATTCAAGTGCAGGAGTGCTGTTTCTTACAGCAGAACATCTCATGAGCTCTTGTCCGACCAGGAGGAGGCTGATAGGACTTCATACATCAAAAAGAGGAAAGGTTGTTCCTCTTTAGAATGGAAGTCGGATGATAATTTGCCGTTTCAAAATGTAAAAGCAATGCCTCTGTGTGTCCGTGAGCACACACTCATGGGGTTTGGGTTGCTTTCCAGATGTTCAAAAGGTGATGAGATCTGGGATGATTTTTGTTTATGCTGCCTGACATCTGCTGGAAACAGAAGTTGTTGGGATTTTATCTGCAAGCTTCTTTGCTTACAAAAAGGCTGAAAGGGAGTTCTACTCAAAACCAAAGCTACTGAAACAGTACAGGAGGAAGACTCAGGTCCTGTTGTGCTGCCTTTGGCAAGATCTGTTTTGTCCTGTATCTGAAGAGAAATGATCTGCCCTGTGAGAGCAACTCTTTCTGTCAGTAGTGCCAGTCTGCCAGTTCCTGTGCCTTCCTTCCACTGCTACTAAAACTTCTTTTCTCCATTTTCCCCTAGACCTATGTTTTCCCCTTTGTCTTTTTTTTTTCTTTTTATTCTCCCCACCCAAAAAAAACAAAACAAACAAACAAACAAAAAAAACCAAACAAACAAAAACAAACCCATCCTACAATACTAGAAGCTCTTTTCAGTTTACTGATTCCTTTAGTCTGCCTAGTTTTAGGGAGTTTTCCTTTTCTTTTGCCCTCCTGTTCAGGCAGATAAAGAAGTCCCAAGTCAGCGGAGGCTCATACAAGATGGGAACACCAAGAGTGGCCCCAGCCTGCATGGTTCCCACTGATAGCACCCCTCAGCTCTCGTGTTGGAAGCTTCCTTGGAGTTATTCAGTGAATAGATACTAATAATTTCTCTGCTACTCTGGATCTAGGCTTGCAGCAGGGGACAGACAGAAGAAGGGGCTCAACATTGCCAACCACAAATCCTTTCCTGAGTTTGAAGTCACTGGCCAGGAGAGAAAGTCTGCAAAGCAGAGCATTCCAGGCTGGCACAGAGGCTCCATGTCTTTGGCATGGCACAGCCCTCATGACCTGCCAGGGTGGGCTTAGAAACCACTCAGTTTATGAAACCAAACCCTCCTGTTTGTGCTTTACTTAATCACTGCAGACCTGCACATTACTGTTGTCACATGACTGTGCTGAAAGGAATATTTAAAAGGAAGCAGAGCTTAAGGGTGAGCCAGGGTTTGGTGATCTGCCAAGCTGAAAATAGCATTTAACAGGCTTTTAATCTATTTCATAGGTTATTGTCCCCATGAGTGCTGTTAGAGTCCACAGATAAGAAAAATGAGAACAAAGGGTTATTTTCACTTACAATTGGGCAGCTGCTGGTGTTGTTACTTTGTCATTGGTAATCAAACAGAGGTACACTAATAATTGTGTCCTTTAAAATGTAGTATGCAGTAAATATTTGTGGATTTCAGAAGAAGCAGGCTGTAGATATCAGCCACCTCTTTCTGTCAAAGGTAGCAGGTTAGATGCTCTCAGAGCCAAGCAGCACCATGAGAGATGCCAACATTTGTGGAAGAGTTTGTTGATCTCTGCAAGATTGCTCAGGTCTATTTACACTGGGGAGAAAAGTGGATGTTTGAAGTACAAATGCAATTGAAATCAAACTTAAAGACCTGTTTTTGCTTTTGAATCTTAATTTGTAGGTAGTATACTGGTTTGTACCTTATAACGTCTCTCTGACTTGGGGACACACACAAGGGTGAGAAGTACATCTCTCTGCTCCTCATTTCTGCTGAGGACAGGGAGTGAGGCTTTCCTCACAGCCTGCAGAAGACAGGCAGAGCACCCAACAGGATGTTTTTCTCCACATTCAACAGTGTAGAAAAGCTGCTAGAGACTTCCTTCTGCTTTGTAAGGGCAGGAGAAGGGACAAGAGAATGTCTAGAGGCTGACAGGTTCTTTTGCTTGCAGTTCGCCCCTCCTGTGGAGAAAGTGATGGAGTGTAAGCTAAGATGGCAAAAGGCTTTGCCTTCCTCTGTGGCTGGTAGTTGTCTTCTAAGACTTGCTCATGCTGCTTTTGAGTGTCACATCCTGGAGAACCTGAAGCAAGACTGGATCAGGCTGTGCTCGTGGTGCAAACTTAGAGGGCCGGGCAGGCCCTAGCAGAGAGCAGTGGTGCTGAGGGGGATCTGCTGTTACCTTTGTTGCACAGCAGGACATAAGGTGTGTGAATGTTTTTAACTTGGTGCAGACCTCCCCACGGGAGCTACCTAGAGTCAGCAAGGAGAATCTGGCATTTCTCGTGCCTGTCTTGGCACAACTTCATGCAAAGAAGGGTCTCAGAAGAGACAGATGAGTTGTTACACCCACACTGTCCAGTAAACTGTAAAGCAGACACAGAGTTTTGGTGAGTTAATTAATTCTAGATGTGTCAAAATTATTTAGGACACTTCCATTTTCAGAAATTACTTCAGCACTTAAAAGTCTTTATGTTATTACAAGTCAGTAGGATTAAGGTTCTGAAAATGGCATTTAAACATGGGAAGCACTGCGTGCTTATGAGAATGTTCTCTAGACCGACTTGCCTTGGTGGCACAGCAGCACAGGCACAGCTCTGAGCCACGGCAGCCTTGGTGCCAGCCTGGCTGTGGTTGCAAAGGATACCCACTGCCCACTTTGGGACAGCAGATATTCTGTCTGCCTTGAGTTAGGGAGGTTTGTTTTCTTCAAAATAACTATTATTGAGATATTTTGAGGTCTTTGAAATTCAATGTGACATACCAATGCAAATGCTACTAAATAACAGTAACACAGCAGCAGGCTGCAGGAAGCGCTCCTGCTGCATTTCAGGCTGCATGCGGCACCCACTGCAACTTTCAGTAACCAGGGATTTTCTCCCTTAAGCATGCTCTGGTTTTGTGAGTGAGGAGGGTTCTGACTGCAATAAGCTGAATCTGAGCTACACATCTGCTTTCTCAAGTAGTGTTTGGTTCAGGGGCGTCACTGGGATTTCATTACAGCCAGCTCTGCAGGCGTTGATGTATGAACACTGTCACCCTGCATGCATGGGGAGAGAGCCCTGAATGAGCCGAGAGCGGCTGATACCCATGTGGCAAATGATTCAGCACAGATCATTACATGCTTTGGCCTCTTATCTCCTGCACGATGTGTGAGGCTGAGAGTGAGCTGTCTCTATAGTCCATTCTTTATTTTTGCTTAGCTCGGGGTTCTGCCAGCTGAGCAGCCTGGAACAAAGCCTTGAGGAGCGGTTTCAGGTGTACAGAGGAGGTGATGCAAGCTAGCAGCACTCTCAGCATCTCCTCTCCTGATAGAGCACTTTCCCCATCCCTCTGCAGTGACAGGAGGGCAGGAATGCTGCAGGGCATCCTGCTGGTAAGCAGGGGTAACTTCCTGTCTGTTTTTCCTGCTGAGGCTTTTGCTGGGGCCATTAGCAGGCTTTGCAGTACAGTGCTTTAGAGGCAAGATCTGTCATCCTCATCCTGTGCATCTGCTGCATCTTGCATCTGAGCAAGTCTGAGCTCCGTGGCAAGCATTGCACCTTCCCCTGCTCCCCTTAGCTAAGCAAAATCAGCTGGTTTGTAGGTCAGGAAAGTGTAACAGCAAGATGAGGTCGTTTTCCTAAGGTCATATTTGAAGAGCAGCAACAGAAATGGGAATAAAAAGAGAAATTGTCCCACCTGCTGCTGCAGTGTCTCAGCCACCTGAGGGATGAATTCTGTCAGGCTGGAGACTCTGGGCCTTGTAGATGATGTCTGTTTCTGAAAGAGCTCCAAGCACAGTGCATTGGAACAGTTCTGTGCAAACCACTTGGGCAGGAGCTGGTGGTCTGAGCAATGCCTGTGGTGCATTGTGTGGAGCTTCAAAGGCCACCCAAGGGCTGGTGGCACCCATACCAGCAGTGCCCAGCATGTCCCACTGTGGGGTTGGAGCACAGCCTAGCTAGTTGGGCAGCACAGGCTCCTCCATACATGCCGTGCTCTCAGGTCCTGGGCTGCTGTGCTCCCTGGCAGCGTAGTATCCTCAGTGCAGCCAGGCCCTGGGCTCCTGCAGACTGCTGGTGCAGGCTGATTGGGGCGGAAATAGGCCGGGTGAGTCTGGGCAGAAGTCTGGTTTGTGTCTCACAATGGGCTTCGGCTTTCAAAAGCTGGGGGGTTTATGCTGTCAGGAGAGCAGACAAAAGCTCCATCTTTGATAAGAGCTCTCTGTAAGCTCCAGCAGCTGTTTCATTTCAACTGTGCCCAGGAAGAAAGCTGTATTGTGGAGCAGGGTGGGGATAACTCATGTCCAAAGCTTTTGTAGAGTTACTTTGAAGGTATATTTCATCTTCAGCACTTAAGTGGCTTATCCAACTTGTGGCAACCGAATTCAGCTTCTCTTATTTTACTGTGTGGTGTCCCTCGGCCAGTCACCAAAACAGCTCAGCTGAGGCAACACTTCTGGGGACATCAGAGGAGCCAACCTGAAAGCAAGGCCACCAGGAGTGTGTGTGTGGCATGCTGCGGCCTCGGGTAGGGCATGGGGGTGTTGGCACTGCCTGTCTGCTCCTGTTGACTGGAGTTCCAATTTAGGCCTAGGCAGACACCAGGAAGTGAAGCTGGTGCCTGTTTCTCAGTCCTTGCATGACCACTGCACAGACCTGCCGAGAGGTTTGCCAGCTGTTCTGTGTGGAAGGAGAAAGAAAAGCTCATGTCTGGCATCATAAAGAGTGTCAGCTAAGAATGCACAGCAAGCAGCCTGGAGACACTTGGACACATCCCACTAGCATCTTGCACAGCTGTAACTACTGTTAGAAATCCTCTAATGTGGGTAGGGTTAATTTGCTTCTAAAGTGCTGTCTGCACTTCCCTCCTTGCCCAGCCAAACCTGCCCAGACACCACCGTGTGTGGGTATGGGCATTACTGATGGGGGCTGGAGCAAGACACCACCTGTGGAGAGCTAAACAGGGGGATGCGAAAACCACGAGTATCCATGAGCGTGATGAAATATGGATGAATAGAGCCTAGGGGAGCATCTTCTCCAATTAGACATGTAACTTGCTCTGGAAGTAGAGGAGAAGCTGAGCAACCGAGCTCTGCAGGCAGATGAAATCTCTCTGTATGCACTGAGGCTGATTGTTTGCTGCCAACGCCTCCCAACTCACTGAGTGATAGCAGCAAATAATCATTGTTTGTGTAGCTGAGCTGGGGAAATGCACATTTAACACTCTTCCACAACTCCCCTAATGCTGCTAGGGCATTTGTCTATTTTTACACCAACTCACAAAGGCAGTCCCTGAAGGTCACTCTTTAGAAGGCCTTAATTAAGATTTCTGCCTGCAGCAAATGGGATGAAGTACAATGCATCATGCCGTAACAGCCCAGATACAGATCACTGGCTACCTTGAGCCAGTCATGTGCTATCAGCAGATATTACCATTTTCTGATCATCAAGGATCGTTTTACAACATGAATAAAAAAAATAGTAGCTCTAGGTTTTCTTCAAACGTCCATGAAAAGGCAGAAAAATGCCTGCCATCGAGGCTGAAAAGTGTTCACTCAGGGAGTGAAGGTCAAATGGAGACGTACACTCTACTGACAGGGAAATGCAAATCTTCCTGGCATCATAAATATTAAAAACAATACTGTTTAAAAGGTCTAATTTATTTTTATTGAATTAATTTCCTTCCATCTGTGTTTCTGCTCTGTCCCTCTGGAGCTGCAAGGGCTATTTTTCTCAAACCAAGGACAAATCCTCTGCCTGCCAAGCCTCAAAGTTCAGTTTGGATGCATTTCCGAATCAGAACTTTGAAGCTCTTTCTTTCCAGAGCTCCAGGTATGGTCAAAGGCAAAGCTCCTGCGCAGTACCACATTGCTGTGTCCATCTCTTTAACCCCTTCAATCACTCCCAAACCTTCCCTGCAGATTTTTCTGGGAGAACCCCTGTGCACATCCATGGAGCTGCACAGACACCCAATAAACAGCTGCTCCCTCAGAGACAGCTGCCATGAGTGCCATAGTAACCAAGGTGGCCCTTTTCATTTCCATTTCCCATTTCTATTCAGGAGCAAATACTCAATTTTTGCTTGGAGTATTCCTGTCTGTGCACCACCACCCAAGTAACTATTTTAATTCCTATCCTAAAGAAATTATTTTCATAGTTAAAAGGAGCTCTTTCTTCTCAATAATAAAGCCTTTCCTGTTCATATATACTCAGGAATGCTCATTAGTTGGAAAAACAAAAGCAATTACCTGCTGCTGCTGGCAGCACCTGTGAAAGCACGATCCTGTTGCAAGGAGTGAGGAAGACAGAGGTGCTTATTAGTGGAATGTGAGAGTGGTTTCATTAACCAGGAGCTGAACCCAGCCGTTGCTCTGAAGTGTCAAAAGGTTGACTTGTAAAGGACACTCGACTCAGGGGCAGGGGCTAGAAAAATGCACACAACTCCTGACCCTTTCTCCCAAAGTCAGATGGCAAGGCAGAGTCAAATCAAGCCTCTCTGGCAAGTTGGTCATGGAGTTTGTGTTCAAGGGGAATTAGCTGCTGGCAAAACAGGACAACGTCCATCTCCTCAGCTGGAAACTAGGCAGGTTTCCCGGGGGAGGAGGAGGGAAATCAAAGTCTTTGGTAGCTGCGACCTGTTCCTTTCCAGTGTCTCCCACTTGTTCTCAGCAGCACTGATGTCCAGTTCCATCTCGAAGCAGGAATTACTCAGAAATAAAGAAAAAAGACTTTTGTTGCACATCGTTCATCCTAGGCAGAAATGTCACTCCTGGTAGGATTTCATATCAAATCTTTACAAGGCATGGCAGCATATGTGGCCTTCAAAATGTGAGGGTAAGTACCAGCAGTGGGCATTTTCGAATGCCTGTCTGGAAACACAAAGCAGAGAGTTTTCTTCCTTTCCCAGCAGGCAAAAGACTCTCGCCATCCACAGCACTTAGAGACGGACAGCAGCAGCCTTTCAAAACAGTCAGGAGCACGGCAGCCTAACTTTCATTATTTAACTTCACTGTCATGTCAAGGGAGGGTTTTAGTAAATGATGTGCTGCAAGGCTGATGGATGATAGATAGGTTAATAGATAGATAAATAGATAGGAAAGTCTTCATGGGAGCAAGAGGCAGTTCACCTCTGGCTTTCTTGCATGTCACTTTTCAAACAGATTTTCAAGGATTTTTCCTCCCCTTCGCAGCGCAAGAGCGAAATATAGCCTGCACATGAGAGATAATATTGTCCTGGGAAATATCCACGGGATTAATGCATTTCTACTGAAGCTAGCAGGAAATTGTGGTGCAGTTTGTGCTTATGGGCTTATTGCCAATACGTCACGGTGAGAACAATTTGTTAAACAAGAAACACAGGGTGTTGAAAAAACCAAGCCCACGGTGGCAGGTTCTGTAAGGGGCTTGATGTGTATCTGAATTGCCAATAACCCTGGTGCCAGCCGCTGACTGCCTTTGCTCTTGTTTTGTAATGAAACAAAGAAGCCTGGGGGGGTTGGGAGTTATTTATGGTCCGTCTCTAAGCTTTTCTACATAAATTATTCCTGTGCTGTATTCTAGCAAACAGCCTTTTAATGACATCATTATAGACACTTACTTCTGTACCTTAATTAAGTAACAGAGCTTTAGCTGTAAAGCAGTTACTCCTGAACGAGACTCACCTTTGGGACTGGAAAACTCTGGGTGGGAGCAGGAGCCTTGAGAGTCAGGTCTGAGTCAGGCATGAGAGGCCACAGTGGATGAATGGTCCTAGTGAGTCAGAGCCCAGGGAGACTAGGTCAGTAAGAGGTTGAAGTAAAAGGTGTACACAGGGTCAGCCTCTTAGGCATGGCCAGGATTTGATGGGAAGTGGCTGACAGCTTGAGTTGGTTGCTCAGGCTGTGATAGTGTTCATTCCCCATTTGTAGAGCCTGCTATAGATGGGATCGCAGACTTAGTCACTGCTGCCTCTGTTCAGGAGCCTTCCTAGGATTTTGGCAGCTTATTCAGCAGCAGGTGGGCTTGGCAGCTTGTGCTTAGAGCCTCTCCTGGTTACCAAAGCAGACCTTGTCCTCTTGGTGGAAGCTTTATTTGTATACATGTGGTATGAAGCCAAGGCAACTCCAAGTAAATAACAATGCTGGGCATCTATGTTTCTTCCTGCCTAGCAGGAGCTGTGCCTAAGAGGTTTGAAGGGCTTGCTTTGAAAGTTTAATGTTTTGCTTCAAGCCACTGACAGCCAGTCTGCTGGGGTTCATGCTGGGGTGTGTGTCTGTGTTGGGTACCAGTTCCTCTCTGTAGGTGACAGCTTTAAATGAGAATTCTTCCTTCTACTGATGTGTCTGATCCTGTTTCCATGGAAACCAAGGTCAAATAATAGAAGAAAAGGTTAAGGGGTATTTTTTTCTTAATTATTTTTAACTCTTCACTTTATTTTCCTCTTTCTCCTGTCCATTTCCATAGAAGAGAAAGACAGTAAGTTCTCTTTCTATTATTTATGCAGTACCACCTATATGTGGACGTAAATACACAGAGACTCTTCCTCCAGGAAGGCTGCAGAGGGACTTTTCGTCAGGGTATCTAGAGACAGGCCAAGGGGGAATGGTTGGAAGCTGAGGAAGGGCAGAGTCAGACTGGAGCTGAGAAAGAAGTTCTTCAGTGTAAGGGTGGTCAGAGTCTGGCACAGGCTGCCCAGAGAGGCTTTGGTTGCCTCCTGCCTGGGGGTGTTGGAGGTCAGGTTGGATGAGACCTTGAGCAGCCTAGTTGAGAGGTGTCCCTGGGCATGGCAGCTGTAGATGATATTTGAGGTGTTTGTGATGGGCTCCGCCTCAGCTGACCTTGGGCATGGGGGCTTAAGCACTTCTTTCTGCAGCAAAATGACAGGGGAGGGAGGCATTTCCAGGGGAGTCTGCCCTGCTCTGAGCCTGTTCAGGGCTATTCAAGGCAATTCACTTAAATATGGATCTGTTAGGAGAGTAAGGCCAGATAAAACAGTAAGATAGGAGTGCAGATATAGACACTGAACAGTGCGTGGAAGAACTGCACAGAGATGGCTCCTGTGTTGGAAAACCTTCCTTACAAATGTCTCTGAAGTGAAAGCAGTTGGAACCAGTGGAACCAAGCATCTAAACAGTAGCCAAGGTTACATACCAGAGCTTGCCCTGGTAGATGCAGTGCTTTGTATTAGCTGCATCTTATGTCCTTTCTTGGCAAAAGTAAAAAGTATTTTTCTAGATCTGTCCATACAGAAGATTTTCTTCTCCTGAGTAACAGAGCAAAACACCTTTTCTATGACAATTAACTGGTTTGTGGGGGGGAAAGAGTAAAAGGAAAGATGAAGTTTTGTCTCTGCTTTTCCTTCTTGATGGCAGGAATTTCTATACCTTGACTTTTTACTCTATCCTGAAACTCATATTGCCACCAAGGGCACACTCACACTGCAATCAGTGTGTAAAAAAGCAATTAAGTTCCTGCTGGGTGTCAAAAAGCAGACTGGCTGTCATCTGGGAATGGTCAGTGACACCAGAGATGTGACCAGGTAAGCAAGGTAGAGAAATAGGTGTGAGGGGTGACATTAACCCCTGTAGGTCCCTCAGGTTTGCCTGAGTTGAGGACGTTGCAGGTGACTGTGGGTGTCACCACGCTGTGTGCAGCAAGGAGCAAGCAGAGTCCTGGGGCAGTGACACCAGGAGAGTGCTTCACCTCCTTAGCATCTGAGCCCTCCAGAGGCTTCCCCTGCACCTCGGCCTCGCCAAGGCCTAGGGTAAATGCAGTCACAGACAACAGCACGGGTCAGAGTCTGTAAGTGTCCATTAACTGCTGCAGACAGGGCTAAACAATTCCCTGTGTTTCTGGGTAAGTGTGATGGAGTGCTGGGATCTGCTGTCAGTCTGACCCGCAGCCCCCTCCCTGTGTTTCAGCTTTCTCCCTGAAAATACTCACTTGGGTCAATCTTTGATACAAGAAACTAGTTAAGGTGAGTGTCATCAGATCACTGAGCTGGAACAGTGCAGAAAACCCTCTTGCCTGCTGAGTGAGCATTAGAAGGAGCAGTGCAGAGAGCTTATGATGGAATCGGCAGCACTTGAATTTTGAGCTGGAGTCTGATAACTAATTTGATATGCAAGTCAGGGTTTCCCAGACACTAAATCAACTTCACAACAGGTTATTCATTAATAATTTCAGAGTGCTTTTCCATTATTAATAATTATTTGTACAATAATATGACATCAAAAGCCTTAATAAGTGTAAGACTTCATTGTACTGGACACTCCACAAACAACACAATAAGGGACAACCTGATAGGTCCTGTTAGTGGGCTGAAGAAATTGATCAGCACTACCTGAAAAGACTCTGTAAAAGGACTCAGCTGTAGAAGAATGCTCCTCATGTTTCCCACAGAACTGTTTGAGAGTGCAGAAGAGTCTCAACCACAGGACACTTCAGGCTAACCAGAAATACCAAAACAGAGGAGCAGGGACAGGGTGAGCATCACCCTTGAGTGAAGGGGGAAGGAAGGTGTTGGTAAACCTCAAGACATGGCATTACCAAGCAGTCAGCCTCAGTACAGATCAGGAAGGGCAAACTCCAATGTAAGGGATGTCTCCTGCAAGAGAGACATTGCTTTAGCTGAAGAAACCCTGCTTTTCTTCCATAGGAGTTTTCTTCTCTCTTTGACCATGAACTCTGCAAAAACCCACACAGCTGCTGTCTCTGGAGCTAAATGCACAGCAAATGGAACACACAATGCAGCTAATGGTGAGCAAGGCTGTGACCAGAGGAAACAGGAAACAGGCAGGAGCCCATCCCTGAGGCTCATTATTAGATGACTGCTGCAAAACTGTAGCCAAGATACTGTATTTGCAGAAGAGTTTGACCAGTGCTTCCCAGTGACGTGGTAGGACTCCTGGGGTGGTGTGAAGTGCTTTGACTGTGCCAGACAAGTCTTCAGCCCAACCTCCCATCTTAACCTTGCTGCACGTCGCAGTGCTTTGGGCTTTGTGGGCTGTGTTTAACTCTGCATATCTTACTCTGATATTCCTTATGACAGAGGAAGGACCAAGGCTAATCCTTTCTAATCCTGATAAATTTCACAGGATCTTTTCTTTCCTTTAAAACTACTATATTGCTGGAAGCTTCAAACAGAATCTGTATTTTTCAGACATTTCAGGGAGTCTGTGTTTAAAAAAAAAAAAAAAGAAGAGGAAAAAGGATTGTTTCTGACAACCATCCCATCCTAACATATTAAAAACATATTGCCTGAGAAGCGATGATTATAACTAGCTGGCAATGTAGCTCGCTACATTAGTGTACTAGTCTTTGATTCCTCTATAATTATAGAATGAAAGCGTCAATCCCTGCTTTGGGTAAGCACTTAAAATTACAGCTGAGGTAGTAAATTGCTGGTCCTCAATGTCCTAGCCAGACAGATTGCTTTCAGTTCATAAAGAGAAATTCAGTGTTGTGTCAGAGGCGGATTCCCCAGAGACCTTACTGTCTTCTATTTAAACCAGTAGCTGAACTAAAGGAAACACCAGCATATTTTACAATGTTCCAACACGAGGAGCAATTCTTGTTTTCAAACCCAAGCAGCACCAGTGCTGCCTCAGACTGCTCACATTGTTCATATTGATTTTCATTTTACACATCCCCAGGAACAAAATGTACCAGCTAATAGATGGGTTTTATTAGTTTTCCTGGATGCTGCATCCTTAATGGGTTTAACTCTTCCATGAAGGTAACATGCCAGGCCTGTTGAACCTGCTGATGGATGCTGGATTCAGTCATTCTGTCTGTAGGAATCCTGAGAAGTACACCGAAGAAAACAACGCAGGGCACACTGAAATGAGTTCTCATTCTGGCAAGTCTGTCCTCACCCAAATTATCTTCTAAGGACCGTTTCTGGAGCATGAAACAAAAACAGGTACTGGTCCTAAAGGTGATCTTCGTCCTTTTGAAGCACTGCAGAACACTCTGGATGAGATCCTCTTGGCATGGCGTAGGGCAATACCTGGCAGTGATGCCCCTGCAGACTAAGCAAGCCATGTGTGCTCTGTGTCCGCTGGGGCAGAACAGGCTCCTGTGCGGAACCAGAAGTGTGTTCTCTTAAGCCCACGTTTAGAGGTGTCATTAGCTGCCTGATCCCAAACTGAGTGCATTCAGGGGCAGCTCCCCAATGAAAGTCTTGGCTCCCAGTCTAAAATGGTCTGGATTTTCACAGCAGTGTGAATTTGAGGTCAGCACAACTTCAAAAGCCAGAGGACATGGGGCTGACTCACACCTGACTTCCAGCATCAAACTGAGGTGCTCTGACAGTAGCTCTTGAAGAGGTGATGCATCCCCAATACAAGCCTGTGCTCTGCCTTGAGGGCACAGACTTGAACTGATCATGGAAGGCAAATGTGCTCTGGGTCTATTTCCTGGGGAAAAAAAAAAAGTATTTCCACCTTGTTCTAATTAGGATTCAGCATCAGCAGAAAGGTCAAGAATTAATTGGGTGATGAGATGAAATAACTTTCAGAAACAATCAAGTTGGTGCTGAAATATATTTGTACAGTGCTTTGAGGAAGCATATTAAAGAATTCTTAAAGGACACAGGAAAACTTAGGTACCAGTGGAGCTTGCCTGGGAGAGTTAGCAGTTGCCTGGGAACTGGGAAATACACCAGTACTGGAGTAGGCAGGCATCTGCCTCGTGGAAACTTCTGGCAGGTTAGGTTAAGTGAGAGCTCAGCTAAGGACACTCTTTACAATGCCAGGTATTTCTTCACTGTCCTGTATTGAAATGAAGCTTACATGGCAGAAGCAGCTGTTTCTGGCTCAGAACAGCTCATACATTGAATCTTTCACCAGGATTATGTAGTAAGTCCAACACATAACTGTAGGGATAATGCAGAACAGTCTTCAAGGAATGAAAACTCCATTTCGGAACTGCAGAGACCTTACCTCTGATCTTAGATTCACAGGGTGGTGCCTTTTAGCAGCAGTGAGGAGACTCTTTCAAAGAGGGCAACTGGCAGGTCAGTGTGGCCAGTCTGCCCTGGCACCATTTCAGCCATGAGGAATAGCTTGGTGGTGTCTGCTGTCCACTCTTCACAGCTGGGACCAGTGAGGTGGCTGGGCCAAAAACATCCACACACATAAACCCTGAAACTTGCCTCTTCAGTCTTCGTGTTCAGATGCTTGTGGGCAAAGACCACTCCAAGGAAGCCTGCAGTCAGCCTGTGCAGGGCCCAGGTGCACACTTGCATGCAGTCACAGTGGCTTGCTGAGGTGTTTTTGTGTCCATGTGAAGTGGTGTAACAGGGAAGGTTGAATACTTTGCAGGAAGAAAGTACAGTAACATTGCTCACTGAAAGATTAGTTCAGCTCTTATTTTCCCCTTATTTCTCCGTGCAAACATTGGTGGTTGTATGCAGAAATGAAACAGTACTGCTCCGAAAGATTGGAGCATCATTCTAGGTGAAGGTAACTGTAGAAGTTACACGAGAAAGGAAACAAAAACCCTTATCTTTGAAAATCAATATCCATTGGTTTTCAACATATTAAAATGGACTTGGGAGTTTATCTCTTGATGTTAGACTGGCTGGGTTTTTGCAGTGTGCTCCTAACCTCATTGTTCTCCTAATCTGGCCTGGTTGGAAGCCTGCGCTTCCTAGCGACAGACAGAAAGCTGCTGCCTTCTCCTATAACAAAACTGTATCTGCCAGGGAAAGCTTTGCTGCTTTTCCCTGGACATGTGTCAGAGCGCTGGGAGAGGACACAGGAAACCTGATCTTAAGTCTGTAAGTTCTGAATCCACAAACAGGTGCATTCCAGGCTCCTGAGATTTCTTGACACTTATGATTTCTAGTGAGAGAAAAATACTTAGTGCTCAGGTAAATGGACTAATCACACTTCTGGGATCAGTGGTTTGGGGACTGCTTTGGATTTGTAAGCAACAGCTTACTGGAGGAAGGAACTGCAACAGGAGAGCATCTGTGTTATCATTGCAGGCAGAAACATCCACTCTGTTGTAGCCTGTTCAATGGAGTGAGTGAATGAGGGAGTGGGGAGGAAATAATGAGATCTACCCATGAGGTGAATGACTTTTTACCTATTGAAAATGCCTGCTTTGGGTGATGAAGGCAAAAGGTGATCACTCTGTATGGCTAACCCTGACTTCCTAGCTGCAACACATACCCCAAACTAACAGAACCTTAGCACAGGGTAATTTAGGTTGGAGGGAGTTCTGGAGATCATCTCGCACAAGCCCTTGCTCATGTTGCTGAGTCAAGTTTTGAAACCCCCCAGAGTCAGGGTTTGCACAGCCTGCTGGGCTGCCTGACCCAGAGCTTTCCAGTCAGATTTCCCTTGCTGTAATTTGTAACCCTTGCTGTCCATGCCTCTGCTCTGTAATCTACTCCATAATCTTCTCTTTATTTTGCATCCATGAAATAATGTAGAATACCACATTCTTTCCAGTCTCAGGAGGCAGCTATTACAAATGATAATTTTATAATTATTATAAATTAATATTTTTAGGGTGTACTTCATCTCACTATAAAATGGACATCTTAAGTAGTTGAAGGAATCACACATGAACATTTCCTCTGTCTGCTCTGGTATCTTCATCATAAGGAGTCAGAGCTGTTGGAGTGAGTCTACCTCTGCTATGAGGACGGGCTGAGGGGGCTGGAGGTGTGCAGCCTGTAGAGAAGGCTCTGGGGAGACCTCAGAGCTGCCTGCTGGTGCGTGAAGGGATCCTGCAAGAAGACTACAGAGGGACTTTTGCTGAGGGTGTCTAGACACAGGCCAAGGGGAAATGACTTGAAGCTGAGGCAGAGCAGGATTAGACTGGAGCTGAGGAAGAAGTTCTTCAGAATGAGGGTGGTGAGAGTCTGGCACAGGCTGCTCAGGGAGTCTGTGTCTGCCTCCTGCCTGGGGGTGTTTTGGGTTAGGTTGGATGAGGCCTTGAACAGCTGAGTCTGAATTGAGAGGTGTCCCTGGGCATGGCAGGTGAGTTGGAGTAGATGAGGTCCTTTCCAACCTGGGCCATTCTAGGATCCTGTCATTGTGTCTTCAGAGAGTTAACGAGTTCCTGTCCCTCCATTAATTTCTGTAGACAATAAACGTGTGTCTGTGAACAGCTACACAGGTGCACATGCAGCACCAGGCAGCTTCCTGGACACACATGGGACTGGAAAGTGCTGCCAGGTCTCGTTGCTGAGCGTAAAGACAAACATTTGTGCTAAGAGCTTCTGTAAGCTTTCCTAAGTGCAGCAGCCATATGAGATAGGCATCAGTTTCATCCCAGCACTTACTATCCTGTGAGCAGCTTGAGCTGTTAATATGCTGAAACAAGTGATCCAAAAATATACCTTAATCCTCCCTGCTCCCTTTTCTTTAAATGACCTTTAGCTAAGCACCTATTAAGTTCATCTTTCAACTTTAAGTAAAAAAATAGTAGGGGAAAAGTACAATTATTTTTAATCTCAGGTTTCTAATTTCAGAGAAATGAGGTTAATATTTTGCTATCATTCTTCAGATCTGCAGTTTTTTCAGTTTACTTTATTAGAACTCTGTAATTAACAGCACATGGAATGAGCATTAGAATATTTGAATGAGCATATAGAAAGAAAATGCCTTTTCCAGTTTGAGCTCTGTCAGAAGCCACCAAAGCATCTCTAGTACTGTTTCAGTTCCAAGTATTTCAAAGCAATACCTTCTAATAATGAGTTTACTGTAGAGCAAATCTCATCGGCTACTCCCTATGAAGACCAGTCCTGCTTTTCCTACTGACAAATTCTTGCTAGTGACTTCCCTGGCAGCAGAACTGACTCCTGTAAACAGAAGCTCTGATTCTGCAAAGACATTTCAAATAACAGTGCATGAGGAAAAGGCTAAATTAGACAAAAGAAATGGTGTGGCTGGCCAGGCTTTGTGGGGACAGTAATAGTTATTCATCTCTTAGTTCAGTTTATCGGTCTGAAGTGCACTGTTCAGGCTGCTAAATAGCTGTTTCTCCCAAAAGCAAAGTTTGAAACTGGGGGCAGGCAGCAGCTAAGGCTCTGTGCAGTGCTGTGCTTCACTCCAGTTTTCACTTAATGCCAACTCTCTTTTGCTAGGAGGGTTTGTCTGGCAGCAGGTTAGTAGCAAGTTCTTGCTTCGTGCACAGGGTCTGGAGTGGAGGTGCAACTTCTGCTGTAGCGATGGAGAGCTGCAAAGGTTTTGGTTGAGGACGTGACAGGGAGTCTGGGGAGGCAGGGCTGTTGCTGTGTCTTTCACCCTGAGGCCAGCCAAGATGTTCTGCGATGGTAGCATGTGAGAGAAGGAAAGCAGAAACAGAAAGCTGACCTTGAGAAGTTCTTCTGAAGCCAAGACCCTTCCTGGCTGCCACACCAGAAACACCCTGGGGCACCTTCACCTCTGTCGGTGTTGGTGTCAGTAGTCCCCGGATGTGCTGCCCCATGGAGCACAGTGCTGAGCAGGGCAAAGCCATCCCACACCGCACACTTGGGTCCTCCCTTTGGCAGTTCTGACTTCTGTGTCTTCAGTCAGGAGCTGCCTCTGCAGGCAGCACCCCCGGACAGGCCCTTTGGAGTCTCTGACTCTCTGCCTGCCACTTCAGCAGCGCTATCAGGCTGGCAAGGACCAGAGACAAAGCAGCTCCTCACTCCTCCTCTCCTCTTGGCTCTGGCCAGCCTACACCTGGTGAACCAATGCGCAGTCATGGCCTCCTTTCCTCTCAGGCTGGGCCTACACCCATGGACTTCCTGGGGCTTTACAGCCTCAGCTCTCCTCCAGCAAAAGAATTTCAGTAGAAACCTTATCCTGGCATCACTTTGCCTGTGGAAGTAAGGTTTCTTCAGCACACATCAGGACTATAATAATTCCGAAACTAAAACTTAGTTGGTGAGGAAAATATGCTGCCTGGAGCTCCAGCCAACGCAGTGCCCTTTACTCTGTCCCTTCCTCCTGAAACCTGCAAGAGCTGGTGCCTTACCCTGTGCTGAACCTGAGAAGATCTTGGCTTACTTGCAACAGGAAAAGCTGATAGGAGAAGACTCAGTGCCCCTTGAGAACCTGGGGCGAACTTTTGCCTTTCATGAGCCCTCAGATTTTTTTTAACCTTGATTTTACATCATGCTCAGGTACCTGCTGGCTTTGCTGTGGTGCAATACCTGAGTGATTCCAGTAGCTGAAGGGATCCTGCAGGAAGGCTGCAGAGAGGCTTGTGCTGAGGGTGTCTAGACACAGGCCAAGGGGGAATGGTTTGGAGCTGAGACAGAGAAGGGTTAGAATGGAGCTGAGGAAGAAGTTCTGCAGTAGGAGGGAAATGAGACTCTGGAATAGGCTGCCCAGGGAGGCTGTGGCTGCCTCCTGCCTGGGGGTGTTGAAGTTCAGGTCGGATGAGCCTGAGCAGCTGAGTCTAGCTGAGAGGTGTCCCTGCTCATGACAGGAGGCAGGAGGAGATGAGCTCTGAGGTCTCTACCAACCTGAGCCATTCTAGAATTCTGTGATTCTGTGCTGCAGGGCACCTCTGAAGTCCCATGTCTCTAAGTTACAGGGGGTGCTCCTTAACTTTCAGGGGTCTGGTTAAAGAGGAAGGCGACAGTACTGTTGTATTTAAAACTTCTCATGGATTGAAGCCCTGGAGCTACACTGCTACTGTAAATAAATGATAAAGTCTGTGTGACTTTACCCACTTCAACAGAGCACACAGGACATGGACAGAGAATAAATGGACATGACAGTATCTGTGGAGTATCAATTAGATAAAGGGAAGGTAGAACCAAAATAGACTTCCTCTTCCTTATAATGGACTCCCATGTATAAAATACTGCATCAATGTATTAGATTGAAACTCTTTGGTCTTCTTGTAATTATATGTTACAGATTATGCCATCTCTTAATTATCCATGAAGAGATCCAGTAATATAATAATCAGAACTGAGTTATGCTCTGTAGAAGCTGAATCTCAGTCTTCCAAATGAACTCTCTTCCTGGAAATTGTTTTTTTTTTTCACTATTGCTGATCTATGGATCCAGGTAAGTGCTGTGGGAGGGGTAAGTGATGTTTTTTAAATGGCAGAGAACACTGAAACTGTTAATGAAGTCTGCTCCTTTGTCCCAATTTGAATACCTTATACAGGATACACTTCACTTAAATCCAGATTTTATATCTTGGATCATTCTCCATGACTGAGTTTTAACACTTAGATGACATTTACTTATGCTTACAGATTTTCATTCTCTCCTACAATACCTTTTCTTTTTTTAATTTTGCCTCATTGTAACCTCATTAACAATGCAGCCCAGGGAGCTCCAAAGGAGGCTTTGCAAACAGCTCCCTAAGAAATCTCAGATTGTCACCATTGTGGTGAGACCAAATGTTAATAGTGAGAGCACAACCACTTTCTCCAGCCCTTCAAGGGAGCTTAACTTTCCTTCAACAGCCTAAGTTGAGCTGAACCTCTGTGACCCAGAATCCATCACACCCTTTGTTTACTAATAAACATGGGAAGGGATTGGTGCTGGCTTATCGTTTTGGAATGGCAATGACTCTTTCTTTTGCAAACCTAGAAAAGCAATCAAATATTATAGCCACTGGCAGCACCAGTCACAGTAAATTAGCATTTTATTTCCTGATCCATTACCCAGTCCTTAAAACATTCCAAATTAACATTTTAAATTCATCACATTGCTGTTTTTTAAAGTAATACCTAATGAATAAATTCCTGCCAGGTGGTGTCTGATATGCAGCTGGCAAAAAGAAATATCGAAGCAGCTGCACTTTAACAAGTAGCCTTCTTTTCACCTGCTAACAAGCATCTGTCAGCTGGCCGTATGGATAAGCAGGACGTGGGCTTTGCTTGTAAATAAATTGTACCTGTGAAGATCGTGTGGTGCAGCTCTTCCCTCTGCAGGAGGAAAATGAAGGGGAAGGACCCCGCTAGGAAACTCCTTCCAAAGCGCTTCGGGTTTGATGTAAAGTCCTACTAGCCTAGATCTTCTGCAGCCCCTCTAATGAAGGGAGACCTCTGGTGTCAAAGCCTCCAAAGGACAGAGGGCACTGGAGAACTTTGAGAAAAGAGGAAAGCAGAGGTACCACTGCTTCCGGAGGGAGGCGAGGCAGCAGCTGTAGATGTAAAAAGGGGAATCGCTAAAGCAAAGTCCTTACACTGGAGCAATTGGATTTGATCCTTTATGAAGACCATCTCAAAGCTGCACCTTTTAAGAGCTGTTTCGTGGCTTTGCAGTGGATTGGAAATTTTGCAGGAATTATTTGAGCATCCATGTTTAAATACTAGTTCCTATCACAAGGGCACTGTGGCCCAAACTCCTCATTTGCTGTTAGTGCCAGCACAGTCACAAAGCTTCCCTCCTTATCCCAGCAAGCTGTGATTATAGGCAGCCCGTAGGGATCTTTACTTTCTGAAGCTGGCTCCTAGATGAACTGGGGCAAGCAAGCATACTCTCAGAGACTGGTCTGGTTGCTGCTCTAAGCTGCCAGACTTCTGCAAATTTTGAAGGGACAGAAGACATTTACTGGAGCAAGCATTGTGCTTGCTGTCTCCAAAGGCTTTATTTGTAGTTACAAAACCCCAAATTCTGGGGACAACTCAGAAACTTAGATAATGTCCACCACAGGTGGAAAGGTTCAAGCCCTTCCTGCTTTTCTTTACTCACCTGGAGCCTGGGGAGCACTGCCTGCAATATATACATCATGGGATTCTGTGAGATAAGAACTAGGGGCAGCTGGTTCTGCTTGCCTGCCACCTCACTTGAATCCCGCTTGTCCACCTTCCAGTCTGACATCCCAACATGCAGCCAGCCACCAGCAGCAGCAGCCAACCTGGAAAGACCTTCCTGCAGTGCTGCAGGGAGCAGGCCTGGCTCTGGCTGGAGAGCACTCATCTGGAAGCACCACCGGTGCCCTAGAGACAAGTGTCACAGATTTGAGAGGTGCCAGCGGGCTCAAGGCTTCCACAGCTCCCACAGCTCCCACAGCATGCTCTCGGGGCACAGCAGCCAGCTCAGAGCTCCTGCACTCACAAAAATTGTGGCACAGAGAAGCAGGTTCGAATGTGTATAAAGCAAGAACAAAATAGAATGGGAAAAGCAATCAGACCACAGAGCAGGTTCCCAAGTAATTTCCAAGGGTGATACGAAAGGGCTGGGAAAGCCTGGTTGTTCTCTCCATATGGCAGGCACCTCTGCCTCAGTCCTTGGCACCCTCCACCTCCTTCAGCCCATCTCATTTTGGCACCATCACTCCAGGCTACCTGTGAAAAAGTCACACTTGAGAAACAGGAAAGAAAAGTTTCCAGCCCCCAGTGGTGCTCGGCTGGGAAGCTTCCTGCCTAGGAGTGGGACTCTACCGTTGCAACGTGGGAAAAGAGAAACCCAGCACAAATTCCAGAGGCAGCTCTGCGAGGCACTCCTGTGTGCTGTCCTTAGCTGGTGCCACAGCTCACAGCTGACTGAGGGGAAATAGTTATGCTTAGTCATTTTATTTAGGGAGTTTTTCTGTTGGCAGAGAGGGTTCAGCTCCACGAGGATATGAAGCTGTCAGTGTTACAATGGGTAGAAAGCCAGTGTGAGCTTTCTTGTCTTTTTGCATAACAAAACACTTTGTGGCCCCTTCCTTTATGGCGTGCTGCTAGTCGATAAAGCAGATGATAATAAAAATACTACCCTAATAAACAGGAAAAACAGCTGAATTTGTCCGTGTATCCTCACTAACCATGTGACTTCCTTTCCCATGGTCAGTTACATTCAAGCAAAAGTAGGTATCAGGTCTTGAAGGTTACTTCAAATAAATAGATAATTTAAATGCAACAGTCACTTCCTCACTCTTGGTGGTTGGTTTTAAGCAGAGCTCTTATCAGGGCTGTGAACTCTCCCTCCTCTTGCACAGCATCCTAAGGCACACAACAGAGTCAGTAACTCTAACAATGTCATTCAAAGCCTCTCCTGAGTTTTCTAAATCTGACCTGAACTAAACATTCCCTAAAAAGGGTTTCTTTTAGAGGGAAATTGACTGGTGTTTGAGAATCTGGAGAATGCACAATTTTGCTTGCAGAATGAATGTTTTGGGTTGTTTTGGGTTTGGTTGTTTTTTTTTTTTTTTTTTTTTTTTTTTTTTTGTTGGCACCCATGAACGCATGGTTGGATACTCAAAATTCAAGCAAAGAATGGTGGAGAATTAGAAGTTTTAATAGGTTAATGACCCTTGTGCAAGCTCCACCAGCTTGATAAACAGACACTCTGGTTTTCAAACTGTTTCCTCCCAACAAGTTTTCTACCCTCTGCAAGTACTGTGCTTTCTCTTGGCTTATGTGGGCTATAACCCTGCTCACCTCTCCAGGACACAGCAAAATCGAGTTTAACCTGTGTTCAAAAATGTTACATATAGATCAATAGATTCACACACACAGAGCACCCTATTTGCAAATCCCTCCGTGGGACCCTGGGCAGCTTTGCCATGTGTTCAGCAGGGTGAGGTTTTCACCTGTCATGTTCTGAATCTTGTCAAAACTGTTGTGAAAATGAAGAAGTAAAAATGTTTGTAGATGTGAGGCTGATTGTCTCGTGGAGAAAGCAGTCTGAGCTAAGTGTTCTGCAGCCAGAGGAAGCCTCTTTGCTTTATCTGAGCCCTCTTTGAGCTTTGTCTTTCATTAGAAGCAGCTCAGTGTTCGGCAGCAGAGTGTATTTTCTGTACAGTGTCATTTGTAACCACTTAGCGGCTCAAGAAGCTCAGCAAGCTATAGGCATAGTTTACCTCCAGCTTATTAGTAAAGTACAAGCACGGTGCTGATACTCCGTTAGAATGCCACAGAGCTTGGTAGCTCTCCCAGGTGTATTTCTTTCAGTCATCAGAGCTGCACAGGAGGAAGGGAGCAGAGGGAGAGAGGGAGAAGGAGAGGGAGAGGGAGAGGGAAAAGGAGAGGGAGAGGGAGAAGGAAAAGGAGAGGGAGA
>VWZE01017195.1:90991-106111 GCA_013396675.1 Eubucco bourcierii
GAGAGAGGGAGAGGGAGAGGGAGAGAGGGAGAGGGAGAGGGAGAGGGAGAGGTTTCCTTCAGCAGCAGCTGGCAGCAGTGCGGGGCTGGCACAGTCCCTCACTCCCGCAGTCTGCAGGGTCTCCTGGGACAGGTTCAACGTCACATGAGTTAAAGGTGGCATGATCAGCCTTGATCTTGCACTGCCAGGGTTTGCCCACCCGTACTTTAGTGTCAGGGCAGAATGAGGTGATGGATCACCAGATGGCATTTGCAGCACAAGTGTTTTTGACCCAGCAGCATCAGCATGCAGGAGTACACCATGCAGGTCATGCTTGGCCTTTTCTCACAGCTTTACCTTCGGAGATGCCATTAAATTGTCATCAAACCCTTTTGAGGAGAAAGATGCCATTTGTAACTTAGCAAGCGTGAATTAGCACATCCATGAGAGGGATCACAAGCAGAGGGAGATGGGAACTTGTTTGCAAATGCAAACTCATTTGGGTCTTTTGTTTTTCCAGACATTCCAGGATTCAGAGGCCTCCCTAGGTTGATTTGTCTAGAGCTGGGATTATCGACGGCTGAGGGCTTGCACCACTTGCCTGTTCTGTCATATTTCAATTGTAGGGAGCTCTGCCATTCCCCACAAAGCCCTGGATGATAACAGCTGCTTTATCTGAGGTTGTGCCCTCTCCACTTGGTCATTCCTCTTTCCAAGCTCTCCTTCAGCAAAAGCTGAGTTTAAATGCTGGAGTTTGAACATTACTTATGTTGCCCACAGAACCTTCATTATTATTTATGAACTCAAAACTGTAACTTCACCTCAGATAATAATTCAGCATCTCAGACATGTTTCCTAATGCTGTTTTTGTATAATTTATTGCAGCCTTGGTATTATTTTACCATTAAAATATAATATTAGTCTCTACTTTGATTATGATGATTTATATTTCTGTTTTTAAAGCTGCCTGTCTAAGTAAGACTTGGAAGGACATGAGCAGAAGAACAAATTGGTTTATGGCTCCTTGTGATGTTCAGGAGCTTGTCCCAAGGAAATGCAGTGAGTTCCTTTAAGGAGTGTGCTGTTTATGATTTGCAGGAATGCGTTTATCCATTTTTATGCCCCCAGTGCTGCAGAAGGTGATACAGAAATCAGTGCATGTCATTTCCACTCTTCTGAAGGGATTCATGACCCTCCAAGCTCCTGTCTGGCGTGGATGACTGGTTCGCCCACTGGGGAGACAGTTGGCTGCTCAGTTTCATGCCATAGAGTCATAGAATCATAGAATGGTAAGTTTGGAAGGGACCTCAAGGACCACCCAGTTCCAACCCCCTGCCATAGGCAGGGACACCTCCCACTAGCACAGCTCACTCAAAGCCTCATCCAACCTGGCCTTGAACACCTCCAGGGAGGGAGCAGCCACAACCCTCCCTGGGCAACCTGTGCCAGTGTCTCACCACCCTCACTGTAAAGAACTTCCTCCTGACATCCAGTCTAAATCTTCCCTCTGCCAGTTTAAACCCATTGCCCCTTGTCCTGTCATTGGAAGACCTTGTCAATAGTCCCTCCCCAGCCTTTCTGTAGCTCCTTTCAGATCCTGGAAGGCTACTCTAAGGTCTCCTCGAAGCTTTCTCTTCTCCAGGCTGCAGAGCCCCAATTCTTGTAGCCTGTCCTCATAGGAGAGCTGCTCCAGCCCTCTGAGCATCTTGGTGGCCTCCTCTGGACCTGCTCCAACAGTTCCATCATGGTTTTCTCACTGCAGGTAGCTGCTTTCTCACTCTGTGTAACTGCTCTTGCACTTCATCCTCAGGCCTGACTCAGAATTTGGACAAGGCTAGGCAGGATACATCCCACACACCTTCCATGGTCTTACTGTGGCCTTGTCAAGGGGCATGGCTTTAGCTGGTGGTCTCTGCACATCTGTATTACCAAACTGCTCACAGAGGTTGTGGGTCCTGCACTGGCAGCTTCATGCATGTTGAAAGCTGAGCAGTAATCCAGCCCTGGGCTATTGTTTTAGTTCAAGCCTTCAGACAGCTGCCAACCCTCAACTGTGTCATCCAGACAGATTTTGAGACTCTCCAGAGAAGGACATTCCACAAGCTCTCTGTGCAGCCTTCTCTAGGGCTCTGTCACTCTCACCATACAGAAGTGTCTCCACATGCTGAGGTGGAGCCTCCTGTGTTCCAGCTTGTACCCATTGGTCCTTGACCTGTCACTGAGCACCACCAAACAGAGCCTGACACCTTCACCTTGACACCCACCCCTCAGCTATTGATAGACATTGATCAGATCCCCGCTCGACCTTCTGCTCTCCAGACTAACCAGACCCAGGGCTCTCAGCCTTCATGGAAAGCTCTGTGTAAAGGAGCTCTTGTAACCAGTCTGTAGCATTTGTCTGGCAGCCTGTGCTCTGTGCTCAGAGCAACACAAAGCCTTTGTGTTTCAGTGCATCATGTTTTATTAACAGTATGTGTGAACTATTTCCAGTGTTTATCCTAAAATGCAGTGGCTCAGTAGGTGCTGTGCTGGGATAAATTTTGGTGCAGATATGGCCAGTCAGAGACATGTTTTGTGTGGAATCTGGATCTCATTTATCTTTTGTAAGTGATTTTTTTTTGTTTGTCCTATTTAGGCAATAAAAGGAGCAAATTGTGTCTTAGCACACTGGTATAATAACATTTCATCTCAGAAATGACCTCACCACATTCCAACAACAGACTTCTGCAGGGAAATTTTACCCTTTTAAATTCAGTCTCCAGGTGAAAGTAGCGAAAAGGCAGATTGAGTGAGATTGTAATTTCAAATCGATAGCTAAAGTGTCATTTAGGAGCAGCTATCAGTCTAAGGTGTGTTTAAGTTTTGTTTCTTTCTCACCATTCAGCTGCTTTTAGGCCAAAGTAGCCGTTACTGTCAGCAGCCGATGAATCCTCCTGCGCTATTGATCCTGCAGTAACAATTAGCAGCTCCCAGAGTGTTCTGTTGTGCAGACACAGCTGCAGCCCAGGTGAGGCCTGGCAGTTAGGCAACCTGGAAAAGTCTTGGTCCTTATTTGCAGTGTGGCTCTTAGGTCACCGTGGGAAGCAGACCAGAGTGTGCTCCTGTGCAGCAGCAAGGAAGGCTCCCTGCTTTCGCTGAGCTGCTGATGTTATTAATGACCTGTATCCCATTTTACCTTTTCTTATTATATATGAGCACGAATTTAATGAATTTCAGACTGCCCTATTGGAGAAAGACCTCAGGTCATTTGTTTAACTGCATGAAGCCTTCTCTCAGGGGAGAAATGGGATCCAGCAATGAATTATGTGCTCAGTCAGTGTGAGAAATCACATCCAGTCATCAGCCATCCCTCCTCATCGCTGCTTCACAAAATGTTTCCTTCAGAACCACAGACAAGGGAAGGACTGGTGTCCAAGGAGGACAAGTGGATTTTCCTGCTAATGGGGTCTCTGTCTCCTGATTCCCAGCAGGAGCAGGAGTGACAACATCGGTGTCCTGCACAATTAGCAATCAACTGATCAGCAGCCCAACCCATTCCCTGATTTTGGGTAGTACAGGTTGTTGAGGAACAGCTTCAGCTATTTCCTTAGGTGCCTCTCGGTCCTGATAATCCATATCCGACACACACAGGAGATCCTGCATTTCAATCTCCTTCCATGCAGGCATTTATGAGCCTGTGTACCCTCTGCTTCAGCCTAACTGGATCCTTTTGAGCCAAAACACTTACAGTTTGAAGTAAAAAGGCATCAGCCACACTGATTGCTTCTCTATGTAGGCTTAGAAAACTTCAGCCTTCTTTCTTCCCTTCAGAGAGCCATGCTCCAGCACCACCCCCACTCTGATTTACTGCTGGAACTCATTGCAGGTTGGTAACACTGGCACTTTTAGGACGGACACTTCAAAATGAGTCTGAGCTGTGTCTCTGACACTTGCTCCAGTGAGTGTGTGGCACTGGGACTGGCTCCAGTGAGTGCTTTTCAGTGACTTGTTTCGGCATAGTAGAAGTGTAAACCTGAAAGTCCTTTCATTTCTCAGTTTATATGGCAGAGATGCTTTTCAGGTAGATGACTTCTCTCCTAACATCTCTGATTAGCAGTTTATTCCTATGAACAGAGAGCATTAAATCCTGCAACTGTATTTATCCAAATATCTAATGACCTCATTTTCCATTATTTTCCCTCCCAAATTTCATGGCTGCAGATGTGGTGGGATTAATATAAAGTGCTGTGGAGCAAGGATTGTGGAGCTGAGTGTAGAGTGTCTCCTTAAGGCATCTTCTCCTTGAGGAAGTGTCTAGTCACTAATAAACCAACCTGCTGCAGAGTTACATGAAGCAGCTGCATTTCCATCCCAGAATATAGAATCTTTTTATTTAAATGAAATAGCTGATGTAAAGGAGTAGTGCAAGACTTGAAATGACATCCCAGCCTCAAGGGGAATTTGATGTACCTGGATAAGTTAAGCACTGATATTTTTTTTTTTCCCTCAAAGGCATTGCCATTTAAGGTACACTCTTGGAAGTCCCAAATGAAGTGTTGCTTCCCACCAGCATGTTTGTCTTGAGAAATGCTAAAAAGCCCACTGCTGTCCACTGCTGTCAGGAACAAATGTGCCTGCTCAAACTCTGACCAATGTTCCCTCGTGTCTCCTCCCATAAAAACATAAAGCCCTACCGATGTAACCATTGCCATAAAGACAGCAAAGGGGCAGGGGCAGGGAAGTGGCAGTCCTAGAGAAGCACATGGAAGTCAGAGGTGCTGAGGAAGCTGAAGTGCCTGTGTGTGCCATTCCACAGAAGGAACTACAAGGCCAGTCCTGAGGTTTAAAGATACCCCTCAGCAGATGTGCTATCCCTACATTCCTTCCCCTGAAGACTTTCCTCCCTGCTACACTGGTAGGTAAAAGTGGTCAGATGTTACCTACTGTTGCTGATTTTGCCTCTGTCTTTACCAAATGGCAAATGAGATTTCAAATATTAACCCTAGGTAGATCACAGGTGATCTCTGAACAGGAGTAAAACATCTGAAACTACAGGAAGCCATAAAGTATCTTTCAAAATAGATTTAATTCCACTTCCCAGAGAATAGTTTTCTATCTCTGGGTTCTCCCAGGTTTGGGAGTGGTGACTGGAGCAGGGGGTAAAGTGGTGGTGGATGCAGTAGTAGGCAGAGTAATAGGTGCAGAAGGAGGTGTAGCAGCACATCATCTAGACACTTCTTCACTGATGGTGCTCCCAAGCAGTGCTGCCTGCTGTGCAGAGTGCTGGTGGTTTACTGTGGTGTGTTGGTGCTGCAACCCTTCAGGAAATTTATGGCCATTTCCTGAACCTGAGTGACTCCAGAAGATCAGCTCCTATTTGCCTAGCAGCGTTCGTTCTGTTCAGACAAGGTGCTGAGAGTTCCTAAAGATTTATATCTTCTATAAACTGATGCTACACTGAAAGAGATTCTGACTGGTGCAGTGAAGCTAAAATACCTTCCTGCCTTTTGGTGGTTAATAAATTGTTTCATCAGCCAGTTTCAGCTAACATTTAAGTGGTGAGCAGGACACGTGCACCCGAACAGCAAAGCAGCCCTGGCAGCTAAGCGCTGCTGAGAGCCCTTCTGCATGGCCCTGCCAGTCCAGGCAGGCAGAAGCAACCTCTCCATCACTCCTCCTTGATCTCTGTGGCTGCCTCTTGCAGCATGCATTCAAATGCTGCTCTGAGGTACAATCAGGTGTGGCATTCAGGATATAATCCCTTCAGAGGTCAGACTCCAGAGACACAAATCGATTCCTGTTATTGTACACTCTCTATTCATCTTCCAGCCTAGCCTAGAAAGAACTTGCCCTAAAAAAAAAAAAAAAATTTAAAAAAATTTTTAAAAAAAGATAGAGAAGCATGAAAGTGGAGACATATGGGAGTTTTTTAAAGAAAATAAAACTCCCCCTTGAGTTCTCCCAGTGTGCACCAGGTTCAGCCTATGGTACTTTGTCGTTCTGCATTGGCTGCAAACTGACAGCAAGCAGGAAGGGAATGGCAGGACCAGGTCCATAGGTAACTGTGGTCCTTTCTCACAGCCAGCAGAGGTTAGAAAAAACCCTAACACAGTCCCACCAGGATGAATCCCTGCAGGAATAAAGGGTTTTCAGAAACCTCTGTCACATCAGTTTTGCACTAAGGCAAACAGAAGCAGACAAGTAAGGAATTTTCAGATAAATCTCTGTTTGTTTGACCCTGATGGAGCCAGTGTACAGCAGTGGGGAGAAAATGTGCCCAGGTTTGCCATGTCCTGTGAAGTTTAAATCAAATGATGCTAAAATTGGGTTTCCTCTCAGGTGCATGGCTTGTGCCCCTGACTTTGGGTTTGACTGTAAGCAGTATCAATCAAGCTCTTTCTAAACCGACCCTAATTTTCTGTGCCACCACATGTAAAATACACAGCAAGTCTGCTAGTGAAAACTCTTCTCATCAGATTTTCTCCCAGGGCTTTGCAGTTCTACAAGGACTGGAATGTGTAATAGAAAGACCTGCAGGGTAAGAAGGGAGGGAGAAAAGTGAATTCCCAGCAGCTCCACTGGGATTCACAGATGAGAATAGAATTTCTTTCTGGTGTGTGTATAACTATCTGCTGAAAACCTGGGAAAACACTCTCTTCCTATGTGAAGGTCTCTCTTAAACTAGCAGGTAGGAATGGGAGAGCCAGGCACAGGCATTGCTGGCCCCCATTAGCTGCCTGCTGACACTTCTGACTCACACCCACAGGTATGTCCTGAGCACCTTCAGCTGCCACTGCTCAAAGCAGCTTTAGTGGTGGAGTCCTCATTCACAGAGATACTCCAAATCTGACAGGATGTGGTCCTGGGCAGGTCTCCAGAGGTCTCTGGAAAACTCAATGACTGTGTGGCAAATTCTGTGACCACAAAGCTCAGTTCCAAGACAAGATCAAGAAGTGAGAGACATGATGCTCCTCTTATGGTGAAAGAGGAGCTAGTAAAAGTAGTTGTTTTGGTTTGAGTGTTACAAGGATGTCACTTTGATATAAACGCAGGGCCCAGCATAGCACTGCTGGCTCTCCACAACAGCTACCTGTTCACTGCAACCAGTTCTTAGAAGATAATCTCATTTGGTGCACTCCACACCTCTGTGTTTAGCAGCCACCTGAAAAGCCTCAATCATGTAAGAGCACTTCATTATCATATTAGACTTTCTGTGAAACCAGCTGCACTGTGGACTCTTTAATCCTCAAATTATTCAGTCAAAAATGTGCTCTGCAGTCAGGGAAGGCTGTCTTAATTTGTAAGGATTCTTTCAGCATATCTGTGATGATTTACTAGGCTGCTTGATTTACCTTTTTTTTTTTCCAGAGCAAACTGAAGCCTGTCATACTCAGCTTTAGCAAGGGTTACCCCACTGGAGACATGAATTGGATTTCAGAAAACAAGACACACTGGCAGCATTTTGATTCTCTGCTATCTAGGTTTTGGCAGGAGCGAGGAACATGCTCTTCTGCCACATCTGGCTGCAATTCTGGGCCTGATTCTTACAGTGTTCACTCACAGAGGGGACTCTTGGAGATAATCCTGGCCAGGATAATCACAGAATCCTAGAGTGGCCTAGATTGGAAGGCACCTCCCTGCCATGAGCAGGGACACCTCTCAGCTAGGCTGCTCAAGGTCTCATCCAACCTGGCCTTCAACATCCCTAGGTAGGAGGCAGCCACAGCTTCCTCGGGCAGCCTGTGCCAGACTCTCACCACACTCAACAACTTCTTCCTCAGCTCCAGTCTAACCCTGCTCTGCCTCATCTTCAAACCATTCCCCCTTGGCCTGTCTCTAGACACACTCAACAAAAGTCCCTCTGCAGCCTTCCTGCAGCTATTAGAATCATTCAGGTATTGTACCACAGCAAAACAAGCAGGTACCTGAGTATGATGTAAAGTCAAGGTAAGAAAACCTGAAGGATAGTGAAAGGCAAAGGTTTGCCCCAGGTACTCAAGGGGCACTGAGTCTTCTGTCAATTTTTCCTGATGCAGGGAAAACCAAGAGTACTTAATTAACTACAGACAGTTCAGTCCAGTATTTCTGGAAGATCCATGCCAGCTGAGTGGGATGGGAATGCTTCTACTGTGTTTCAGAAGCTTCCTCATATTTCTGATAGCTATTGATGTTTATATTGCCCAACCTTAATGGAACCTGGAATTTACACCTTCAAAGAGACCTGCGCTCGGCTGCCAAAATAGCTCACGGCTGAAGAGAAATGGCTCAAATTAGTCACACAATCAGAATTTAATGCAATAAAGCATTTATGATAAGAAAATAAAAAAACAGACAGGGAAAAAAATTGCATCCAAGACTTTGATTCATTGGCAAGGTGGTGAGGTAAAATAAACAGAACAGCTCATAAATCAGGAGGCTTTTCAGGGGGCGATCAGCTTGGGGAATGATGGGAGCAGGCATTCTGAGCCTGCATTGATCAGCCCATACAAACACCAAGGCTCTCTGAGCATCTTCACTTCTCCCTGACTAAATCAACTTCTTTGTGAGCGGGTTCCTAACATAAAAGACCCAGCACACAAAGGCAGGTTTTAGGACCACCACATGCACAGCACCAGGAAGTGCATTTTCTGCCCTGTAGAGGCACAGAGAACTCACCCAGCTGCGGAACAGAGGGACACATGCACACGGCCAGCCAGGACAAGCAAACTGTCTTGAGCTTGGATACTTCTTTCAAATACAGACTGTCTGAGGAGAGATTACGCTGAGATTCCCACTGATAAAAAAAAGAAACCTAAAAAGGGAGCAAATGGAGCAGTGATGGTGCTGGGAACAGCTGGTGGCTTCTCCTAGTTGGTCCCTAGTGGCCGGCAGCTGCGATTTGTGACTGGTCTTGTCTTCAGACATCTCAGGGCAGGCAAACCACGGCAGGATGACAGATAGTCCTCCCAACAGATACTGACAAACAAATTAGTGCAAAGATGCTTTTCATAGCCTACCAGATGTGTTGAGTTCTATCATATGGAACAAGGAATGAAAAACTGTCTCTGCCCCATCTGTGCTTCTGCAGTGATCACTGATGCACTGGCTGTGCGGCTGAAGGTGTGGTAAACATTTGGGCTGGGGGTTGCGCTCAAAATACATAGCACACTCCATGTCTTGGCCTCATCAGCGGTGCCTGAAGCTTTCATATTAGCAAGAACACCTTAAATGCCTGGGAGAGAGATGTTCAGGAGTTGGAGTACTGGCCTGGTGATTAATTGAAAAATTCTGCAAATACCAAAAGAAAGGTTTATGCAGATCAGAGCGGGCTGCAGAAATGTACTGTGCTTCTGTTTGCATGCAGGGCTTCCAGTCTGCCATAAAAAAGCAAGAGGTTAGAGAATTGCTGTTTGTCTCTACAGCATTTCCTCTCTTGGAGCTTATCTGTCCTAAGACTGTTAACCCAGATTTAATACAGAGGCTGCAATTGTGTGCAAGAGCAGCGTTAAAATGAAACAATGAGAAGTGAGGCTTCTCTGCGGGTGATTGAAAGGTACAGGGCACCACAGCACCTGCATTTCTAACCTGCTGTCAGTGGCACCAACACCTCACAGCAAAACAGGCTTTTGTGAGGGGTGTCCTTCCTCTTAGAACAGAAAGTCACTGGAGTGGGGGGGGGGGCTTGGTGTTTGTACAATAATCTCTGCTAAATACCCATAATGAGGGAGTGCAGACAAAAGAAGCTGAAGATCTGGTCCACGCCCTCTCAGCAGTGGTGGGCTTCACTCACTTTTAGCCATTTTCCCTTAGATTTAAATGTTGTGTGTTTTCTCTACAGGTTCCTCCCACAGAATCATTTCCTAACAGCTTACAGATAGAAATCCTGCATGTGCCCCCCAGCACCACCATCTCCTGTGCCTTGCCCAGGCCTGGCCCCTCTCTGTCTCTGCACAGGGCCTCACAGGGAGGTGCGAGGGGATGTAGTCAGCTCTGCCCACCCACATCCCATCCCGTCCCAGGTGATCCACAGGCTGCAGGATCTCCTCTCGGCATTAAGGGTTGCATTGCATCAAAGACTTCTCCTGCCTGTCCTCTGCCCATGACCCAGGCAGCCCAGGGGGCACCTGTGACAAGGAGACTTGCAACCGGTCTTGTGGCTCCTGGCATCTTCTTTGCAGTAAGTCTGAGACCCCAGAGGAGCTCTCTCACTGCCTGCATTGCCTGTGGATGCCGATTCATGCTCACTCCTACCTCTGCAGCCAGTCTCAGCCCTGCAGACATTCAAGCTCGCATCTCTGGCACCACAACATTCAGCCTCTCTTTCTTGTCACTGCCCTCTCTTTCCTCCCTCTGCTTTATTGCATAAGCCTTGTGTGAGGAATAATCTCTGTCTCTGAGAAATCCATTCTGCTTTCTCTCTCCTTTTTGGTTGGTTAGACAATTATTAATCCACCCTCTTGTCACAAAATAGCCACAGCCAGGATAATAAAGTCAAAATATAATTTCCCCATAATGTAGTATAATCTCTGCCTTCTCTCTCTGCCTTGCAGATGGCACACCTCTTAGCACAAACAGCACGTTAGCATGCTGATTCCAAATGCACCAAATATGTACAAATCTTCACATTCTCTCTCTCTCTCCCCTCGATGAGTGTGTTTATATATATTATCCTTGCCATTTAATTCTCCCGGCTTTTCATTTTGATTTCTCTTTTAGGACGACACAGACTTGTCATAATCCATCTGGGATTTTATTCTTCATCATACAAAAATGTTGCTTGAAGGCCAGTTTTTACTTGGCATTAAGAGACTGAAGATCAGCCTAAATCAGAGTTTTATAAACCTCTTATAGCAAAATCCCTTCAGTTGTAAATGTGTTGTCTCAATAATTAGATAAACACACCAGACCACTTGTTACCAGGCTAGCACAGGAATTAATTACATTATTTCCTGAGACTGCCTGTGATGAGCCAATGCACCAGCAAGTAAGAGGCTCCGGTACCTGTTTATCTACCTCTGATGTTGTAAATAAATCTAGTTCTTAAAAAGGGTGCCAGCAGAGGCTCTAGCAGAAGTGAAAGGCATTTAAACAAAGAAATCTGGGAATAGGCTGTGTGGAGTAAGGGATAAACTGGATGTGTACTGCATCCATAGGTGAGGGGGCTTTAAAATTCTCATTTGATAGTTTGCAGAAAGCTTCTGACTTGATTGTGAAATGTTTTCTCTTGTGCTTAAATTTCATGCCACAGATTATTAAAAATTGACTTTGCAGTATTTATTTTACTTATCTACCACAGGCAGGCTGTGCTTAACCATAGATTTTGTGAATTATTAAATTTTAAATGCAATTTGTGTTGGATTTTCTACTCCAGTTCCATCTGCAGGGATGTGCACCTCCAGTCCTATCCCTGAAGCGGAAGCGCTTTGATTCATCTTTAATCTGAACAGTTCTAGAAGTGCATTTTCCAAGTTGTGAGACATGATGAGAGTCTCCAGGGTAATGCTTAACTAACTGCTTGTTAGTTTTAACGTTTAAGATCTGATGGAAATCACCAGCTTCAGCAGGTTACCTGAGCCTCAGCGGCGCTCGGCATCGTTCCTTCCGTCGGAGAACCAGAACTGGTTTTCAGCATAATGAGAAGCTAATAAAGGTCACTCTGCCCACAAACACAAATGCAGCACTGTTAATTTAACAGGGCCAGTGCTGCATGCATGCATTTCAGGTGCAAATCTCTTCAACTAAAACTCCTTGATGTTAGAGGGAAGGTAACTGAATAAATCTTCAGGATTTAAATTAAAGCTGGGCAAAACTGAAATCTAAGTCAGGAATCAGACTGGTACTAGAATCAAATTAGATTGTAACTAGCAAACCTGAATTACCCAATAAAAATGTATAAGGTCTGAACTTTAAAATAATATCTCCAAGGGCTGGAACACCTCAGCTCTGCAGACGGGCTGAGGAAGCTGGGGGTGTGCAGCCTGGAGAGGAGAAGGCTCCAGAGGCACCTCAGAGCTGCCTGCCAGTGTCTGAAGGGATCCTACAGGAAGGCTGCAGAGGGACTTTTGCTGAGGGTGTCTAGAGACAGGCCAAGGAGGAATGGTTTGAAGCTGAGACAAAGCAGGGCTAGACTGGAGCTGAGGAAGAAGTCCTTCAGTAGGAGGGTGGTGAGACTCTGGCACAGGCTGCCTAGGGAGGCTGTGGCTGCCTCCTGCCTGGGGGTGTTGAAGTTTGGATGAGCCTTGAGAGCTGAGTCTAGCTGAGAGGTGTCCCTGGGAATGGTGGGGAGAGTGGGGGAGATGAGCTCTGAGGTCACTTCCAGCCTGACCAATTCTATCATTCTGTGATCTACATGTTCCTAAAGGTTAAAAATCTATTTTCCCTTTTTAAACTTAAGGGCAAAGCTGAGGGGTTTGTGTGCTGGTTCCAGTGTGTAGATTTTTTGTTTATGCCACTAGACTTCCAGAAAGATATTCACACATTTTCAAGATATTCTTGGATTTTTTCTGTAAATAGAGCCTCTGTCTGAAGGAGGAGAATTAGAAATGCTTGCACTGAAAACTGAGAACTGATAAAGACTTCTGCTGCCAGGTGAGGTGCACTGTGGCCCTTCCCATCATACCGGTGTGCAACAGAAGGAAACAACAGCTGACATGCAACAACCATCCTGTGAAATGGGTCATAACCAGCATCGATCATAAACAAAAAGAGGAGAAAATACTTTAGGCACAAACCTCTGTCCTAGCTAAGTCCATAAGAACAAACTGAAATGCTGAGGTCTGGAGGTGCTCCACGTTGTAATTGATGCCAGATTTCAAGGTGAAATGGTTTTAATTATACAGAGCATTGGCAGGATTAGTGCATTCAGTGTTGACCTCGTTGGGCTTTGTTTGTTTCCTGGCCGCCTGCACAATTAACATAATTATTTACATAAGGACTTTTTATTTGAATGCCTTTTTCCTGTGCCACAGAGCAGTGAATCCCCATTGTCCTGCTGAGCAGCCTGTCAGAACAGGGCAGGGTGTAAGGAAAAGGAGAGAATGGAAAGAAGCCTTCCCTCTACTGCTCCTAAATTGCTCGGGGAGAAGCTATTCTATGTTTTGCCTTTGCAGTAATACGTTAGAGCAGGCCTTCAAAAATAAAAGAATCCTTATGAGTGGAGAAATGCTGTTCTGAATGGCTCATAGGCAGTGCCAGGGGCAGCTGTGCACCCTGGCTGGAAACAGGCTTCCTAAACACAGACTGCTGCACCTTGTAGCATCACACTGCAGCCAAAGCTACCTCTCTCCACATCTCTGCATGGCCCTGGTTCCTCTTCTGTAAGTCTACTCACAACGGCTTCAAAAACCTGTGAGCTGGTCAAGCCTTGCTCTAAAATAAACACAAATATATTTCTCTTGGCCATGGGCAACCTCATTTTAAACACAAGTACCTTAGCTGAATGCCAGAAACGCTGAGGTGTAGGTGGCTCCTGTGTGTGCTTAGGCATTTGGAAGCTACAATTTGCAAGCTCAATGCCTGTAATTTGGAAAAACCTCAAAAGTTCCATCAAAAGTGTTCACATCTGTGTGCAAAAGTGATGTGTGTGCACACTTTCTTAGAGACATCATCCCTACCAGATCCCCAAGGGTGTTCACAGGAGCTAATAAACATTGTTGTCATGTGCTAAAATCCCTCTGGGTGACCTTAGCTCTTGTTCATGGATGGCAGGCAGCTTACAGGAGAGATTTTCCAAGCTGTGGATGACTGCAGGCCTATCCATTAGAAGTGAAGATTCATAACATGGCTTTGAAAATTTCAGAGCATCCTTGTGCCAACTCTTTCTGAGTCACACCTTGAAAGCAGCTTGCAGCATTTTTTCAGTGACAGCAGTGCCCAGTGAGAGGACAAATCTACACAGAGGGCTATATATAGTAGCATTGAAATTAGAATGTTATAGAGAAGTCTCTGTCAGCAGAGTCCTCAAAATTAGTGTCCAATGACCTTCTTCTGTGCTTAAAAACACATGCTCCCTCTTCTAACTTCCACATCTTTATTTCCTTCTAATTATGGCACAGGTAGTAATGCTACCACAAGGAGCTGTAACGAGGTATTTCGGGTTGTGCACTGAGTCAGAGGTTGTTACTAACGAGAGGGAGGCTGAAAGCTCCTGGTACTACCCCAGCCTGGACATGAGAAAATGCAAAATATTCTGATCCATAACACATGTCTCTAGAAATAAATAGTAAACAGGTGCTGGGAGCTTGACTGGTGGAGCTATAGCAAATGACACATATTCAGGAGCCCTCTTGCACCTTTGCCCACCGATGTGCCATTGGCAGTCAGAGTTCTTCTGCAGCTCATTACTGAAGGTCATGGTAGCTAACCATAAACATATTTGTTCCCTAGAGCACTCTCCAGATGCAGACAGTCACTACAAGATAGAGTGGGGTTCGTCTCATCTGACCTCAGGCACTGCTGTGCTAAGCATCAAGCTGACCAGGCGAAAGACTCAGGGGCAGTCTTGGGCTGTGCTGTGGTTTAGTTTTGAGAGGGTCTCTGGTTTTATTCACTAGGAAAGGAGGTCCACTGTGTGCTGATTTGAGGCTCATTAGAATGTTTTAATAGAGAAAATTACACTATAGGCTGTGAAAGGAAAACATGGTGATGTCTAGTGCACTCATAGGCTTGATGAGATTGTTTTGGGAAAAGAAGCCAAAACATAGATAAGGCATTCTCTGTCTGTCTCTCTCTGGGGGACACAGCACAGCGTGCTGGGTGGTCTAGCAGCTTCTGGCTCTGGTTCCTCTGCCGATTAATCTTCACTAACCACTTTCCTTCTAACTCCCCTGGCCCATCCTCCTAATTCACCTTAGAATCATAGAATAGTAAGGTTGGAAGGGACCTCAAGGATCATCTAGTTCCAACCCCCTGCCATAGGCAGGGACACCTCCCACTAGTACAGGTTACTCAAGGCCTCATCCAATCTGGCCTTGGACACCTCCAGGGAGGGAGCATCCACGACCTCCCTGGGCAACCTGTGCCAGTGCCTCACCACCCTCACTGTAAAGAACTTCCTCCTAACATTCAGTCTAAATCTCCCCTCTGCCAGTTTAAGCCCATTGCCCCTTGTCCTGTCATTGCAGGACCTTGTAAATAATCCTTCCCCAGCCTTCCTGTAGGCCCCCTTCAGATACTGGAAGGCTA
>VWZE01017195.1:106239-130734 GCA_013396675.1 Eubucco bourcierii
CTCCAGTCAGCAGGAACTTCACCACTCTGCCATGACTTTTCAAATGTGATGGACAGTGGTTTGGCAACTTCATCTGCCAGTTCCCTCAGGACCCATGGGTGGATCTCATCAGGCCCCATGGACTTGTGCACATTTAGGTTTCTTAGGAACTCATAAGGCATTTGCGTGTAAGGCAAACCTTGGGGTAAGGAATAGGTGTGGGGAGAAGGTGGAAGGGTGGTTGGGAGCCCCTCCTGGGGTCTCTGATTTCTGGGAGGGGAGTTGTGTTTCTGTATTATCTTTAACTTGTATATTTCTGTAACTATTCCTGTCTGTAGTGTATATCTCTGCTTGTACATTGTGCTGAGCTGTAAAGAGAGCTTCAGTCCTTAACTTCCAGCTGGCTGAGTTCTAGACTGGGTCATTTTACAAAGATTGGGGGGTGGGGAACTCCCAAACCATCACACACTGCCATTCATCAAGAGCAGAAGTCATTCTACACGGTAAAGAACTAAAGAGTATTGTTGCAACTTTTCAAGAGATTTAAACTGGGGGTGTAGTCCTTCGGAGCAGACCTCCAGGTCTCTTCAGGGGCAGCCTGACTAGAGATGTGCCAGGTGAAGACCTAATGCACATCTGGTTTTGAACAGAAGTTTTGTTGTACTCACCTCTGTGAAGAATTCTGCAAGCTAGCCCTTGTCTTTATTAGCAGTTTCATAAACAGATTTGCAAGTGAGACTTTGATTTTAAATGTGTTTAAGTTAAACAGAATCATGAGAAAGTTCCTCTTGCAACTCATGGTTGGTGTATGCATATCACTCCAGCATTGTTTTCAGTCCCATCAGGACACTAAGTGTATCTGTCAAGAGTCAACAGATAGTGACCATTGTTACATGACTTTTGGTAACCATATTGGGTGACTGGAGACAGATCACAGTAGAGATCTGCAGAACAGTTCAGGGGACTTCAGGGATCAGTCATCTGCATAAAAAAAAAAAAAAAGAAGCACTGGAAAACTGCAGTTTGCCTTAGGTGGCTGGTTACACAGCATGAGTAGTGAACAGTCAAAACAAATAGTTTGCGTAGACTGAAAAGTCTTTACAGTGTGCATTCGAGCAAATTCTACTGACAAAGATATCTGGAAAAATCAAAATCTGATACAAACAGAAGAAAAAGCTTAAAACCACTGAGCAAATAAAGCACAGATCACACTCTCAGCAGTAGGCATGAGCTAGAGAGATCCCAAGCCCTGCACAGAGCAGTGACACAGACCTCAGTCTGAAGCCTGAACCCCTTACAGCGCCAGGGCCGGGTGGAGCATGACTTTGTGTTCTCCTTCCTTTGTGGGAAAGAGATGCCTTTATTTGTCTCCATTTCTTTTTCAATTGGGCAAGTGAATGTTTTGCTAGTAAGTCATTTGTGGAAGGCAGAGGTCATGTTGCACCTCCGTCAGGGCCAAGGGAATGAATGATGGGATGGTTTGCATTTAAATCATCAGCAATGGACAACTGGATTTATCCTGAAAACCAGCTATACAGCCTGAAAGCAGAGGAGTGGGAGCAGGCTTGCTCCCATAAAACTCTGCTCACTGGAGATTTACTGCGTGGCTACTTCTGGAGACAAACTGCTGTCTTTCCTTTCTTCCTCTCTCTCTCTTGTCCTCTTTTCTTAACAAATATGGAGCAAATCTATCCAACCAACGCTCAGCCAAGGCCAAAGTGCTTCAATTTTCTTAGTACAGGTACTTCTGGACACTGAATTGTCCTGAACAATCAAATGTCTTGGAAAAGTTACTGAATAGAGTTTCAGCACCTGGGTGTCAAGGCATGGCACCCCATGAGTGGCTCCAAATGCACTGCACTGTGCTGGGTTCAGAATGTGAACAAGAATCCAGTAAAACTCAGCAGAGCATTTCTGGTACTGAGGAGCTGAGGTTATCAGCACTGTTTGCTGTACTGGCTCAGCATCTGTCTGCGGCAGCCATTCTGTGGGGTGCTGGGCTGCAGGCTGCCCCCATGGTTGCTCAGATGAGCCCCATGGCAGCTTCAGCTCTTGCCATGTCCTGGCACTTGTTGGCACAGGCACGCACTGGCTCCTTCAGCGCTCCCTTGGCTGCCACCTGCCAGCAGAGGATCTGTGCTTGGGCCCTGGCAGTGCTGCCGGGGCTGTAGGCATGCAAGGTCTTCTGCAAGGGGGTCAGGAGAGAAGCCACATGGTGGCAATTCAGCATCTTTGCTGCCTGTCAGAACCTGGCCTGTTTTAATCAATGGGCTTAGAAATCAAGCAAGGACTTTGCTAGCATAGCCATTGAGTGTGTGATGCTGCAAGGACTGGGGTCTGCGGTGGGCTAGGGCCTGTCATAACCGGCAGTGGGGAGGAGCAGCATTGCTGGTAAATGATCGTTGGTTTTCTTACACTGAAAACTCACTGATCTAATTTAAAGGTTAAAATATATATAGAAGAGCATTAAAATATACGCAGAAGAATAATTCTATGTGCTGCATGTATTAAAAAGTCCCTGAGGACACTGCTGGGTGTCTCTGCCCCAGCCTGCACCCTGGAGGTTCTTTCCACGTTGTCTGCGCTGGAGGTCATCAGTCCCAGCCCCAGAAGTGATGTCTGTCTGCAGCCAGCCACAGCCCTGTCCTGGGTGCAGTAACTGCCTCACGAGGGTTTGCTGGTAGTGAGTAGGTCCCCTCCTGCAGTAGTTTAATTGCTCTGAAGTGGTGTTTCTGGAGGTTCAGGAGGGGACTGTACTCATCTTCCTCCATCAGCTGATCTCTCCTTCGTTAGGAGCTCATTACCTATGGCAGATCCTGGGTCTTTTGAGACAGTGCAGTTCAGATAAATCCTGCTTTACCAGAAAAGAGGATTTTCTTTGCTCTTGTGGAAAGAGGAAAGATGGCCCATAAGAGGGAATCAAAGATCCCGAATTCACATGACTAATGGAGTTAGATATATTTGGAGAATGTGAACTGTACACTTCTGGCACAGGGGCCCTCTCCTGACCACATTTCCTCTGCCAGGGGAAGAAAGTCTCAGACTGCTTTTGCACTTTAAAATGAAAGAACAGACCATGGGAGCTGTTTGTAACTATAATCTCTCGCTGAGATCAAAGGAGAGGTGAAGCAAATGCATATGTACTTCTTTCTCTGGTACCGCACCAGCTATTTAGTAGAACTAATGGAGCCTCCAGTGTAGAAGAGGCAGAGATTAGCCTCTTCATCTCTGCTACCTGTACAGAGTCCAAAAGGATTAATAATACTAAGAGTGAATTTCAGCTAGGAAATAGGATGGAAATTCTCTCTCCATCCATTTATCTTCTCATCTTTCTTTCCAGAATAAGTGAACCATGGTTTCCAGCTTCCCACCCATTCCTATTTTTCCTCTGCTTCTTTCCAGTAAAACCAGACTTGGAAATACCTAAAACCCCTGAGAAGATTTGACTCTGCAGCACTGATGAGCAGTTCTCTTGAGAACTGTGAAGGACTAAGGAGTCCAAGTAGTCATGATAAGATTGTGGAATCAGATCCTTCCCTGGTCTGAAGCCACTGACCTCGGCTGGTGTGACTCTCTGTGTGCTCGTGGACTTCAGTAAAGCCGCGCAGACTCACTCCAGCTGAGGATCTGACCCAGGAAATTAGGGAATCTCATCCAAAGCAAACGAAACTTCTGTTTTGAGTTGGTCTTCAAGGGAAAATACTTGCTAATTCAATGACTCCCACTGGTGTTCCTGTAGCTGCTAGTCATTCTGTGATGCAGAAAATCTTTACTTGTAACTGCCACGTCAAGAGTTCCCCCAGCAGATTCACACACAGAACATCAGAGTGCAGGAGTGCGCATGCAACCCTCCAAGGCGGATGTGTTAGAAGGCAAGCCCCAGGGTCAGTCTGTGAAGCAAAACTGACATAGTCAGGAGAAATCTTCCTAGCTAGACATTGCACCTTGGTGGCCTATTAGCTTTTCCAGCAAGTGGTGAAAGATCACCCTAAAATCCTGGTTTGGATGGGCCTTGGGTTGTCTTCTCAGGTTTAATTTTTTGTAGAAACAGCCCAAAAGAGCTCACTGGGACCTGTTTTCTGCAAGCCAAAGCAGTCACCCTGGCATTTGTATTGGTACTGCAGCACCGCTCAGACAAATTAGCCCTCAGAATTGCAGAATTTGGAGCTGAAGAAAGTAAGCAACCTGCTCAGGAGGTCACAGTTCTGCTGTTTCTCTTGGCAACCACCAAAGGGAGATGAGCAGAAAAGAAAGGCGATAAAAAGTAAATGGCACTTTCCTGCTAAGCTAATCAGTTCTGTTTGAGAACAGAGAGCTGTGCCAACTGCAAATCAATGCACTAAATCACTTTGCTTCTCGTGCAAGCCTTGCCACCGTGGCAGCTGCTAACAAGGGAATAAAGAAAACTGTTATTGGATATTTAGTAGCCTTTTTAAGTTCTTCTGTAAAATAACTTATTTAATTTAATGCAAAGTTATAAATGTAATTGGAGTTTACGGACATCGTAGCAGGCAAGAGAAGAGTGAGAGTCCTTTCTGAGCAAGGAGCTGGTTTCTGTTCCCAGACCATCCTTATCAAACTCCTGTCTGCAGTGTTGAAGAGCAGCTTTCCTATCAGATTTTAGCACTTCACCAGTTTAAGGGGTAAACACTGAGATAATAGCAATATGTCTGCCATCACACATGGCTTGTGCCATGTTCAAGTTACAGAAGAGGACTAACACTTGCTTTAGGCTGAAATTGATGTACTTTAATGCCATAGGCTGTAGTGACTAAGCCTGCCCCTTCTATAAAGCAAGCCTGTGGTGACTGCTCCAGATGTGGGTATGTACCAAAGCATGTGTGGATACAATCAGATAATCCCACTTAAGATAACAACTGCACCCAGTGGATTTACTCCATGATGTAATGTTATAGACTTTTTTTCTCCCTGTTCTTGTCCAAAGATTCCCCCAATAATAACAATCTTTCTTGCCCCTAGCTGTGACTGGAACTAGTCCCTTCCTATGACTGGTTTCTGGGAGTTCTCCTTAATGTTATTAGATTGCTTATGAAAAGTTGCATTTTTCCTAGAGAATTCAGTTTCTGCCACATCCTCAGGTTTCTCTTAGCCCAAAACAGAAGACTAAGATCTGTGAGTTTCTGGTTTGAGCTGCTGGTGCACACACAGAGCAGCCCAACTTTGTCATCATTTAAGTCATCAATCGTAGCTGTGCAGTGAAACACTTGATCTAAAATCCCCACAAGCAAGCAGTAGACTGCCTTCTCTTTAATTACATCAGCCCTCAATCAGCCCAGAGCAATGCCATCCTTGGAAGTACTAACTCTGACAGGTAGTACTTCTGGAAATGCCATAAAAATGCCAGCAAAGCAGCAATGGCAGAGCAAATAAGCTGCCTCATCTTTGGAGAATTATTGGACTGTACTAACATTCAAGGGTACAATGTCAGCACAATGCAGAAAGAGTTAGATGCATAGCCCTCATTATTATTGTTGATGGGAGTCAGGTGTCAAGTTCCTTTCGCATCAACCTGAAAACTTAGCCCCCCCAGCGAAGCTTTAGCCAACTTTTCCTTTGTCCCTGCTCTCAACAGAGGGATGGGTTTGAAGCCATTTGTGCTATGATTGAATAAAGCCTGGAAATACTAACAGAGTAGCAATGATGAACCTGAGGCTTTCAGACTCTGTAAGCTGTAATGGAAGGGTTAATAAATATTAAAGGTTCATGCCTTAGCAGGTGGAATTGGAGCAGTTGCTCTGTAGTAAATGGCACTGTAATACCAGCAATGCCTGGGCCAGCCCCAGGGCAGCCCCTAACTCCTTTAGCTGTCTCAGCTCCCATAGGGTCAAGAGGGAATTTCAGTGCCTAAACACTTAAATACCTGGCTCACTTAGCACTGACTCCTGTCAGTAGTATCTTTTCAGGAGGTCTGCTGAATCTCAGCCTTTGCATAACCCTGCAGTTAATTGCTTGCTCCCAATAAGCACAGGTGCTTCAGCAAGAGCTTCCTCAGCTAGAATGGCAGTACCTTTGACTTTCTGCCCACAGACAGGCTGGTGGGCACAAGGCTGCCTGGTGGTGTAAGGGGTAACCCAGGACAGCATTCAGGTTAAATATGCATTATTGTGGAAGTAGGAGAGAGAGAAGTCCCACCTGACTGGGAGGAGGGCTGGAGGGCTGGAGCAGCTCTCCTATGAGGACAGGCTGAGGGAGTTGGGGCTCTTCAGCCTGGAGAAGAGAAGGCTTCGAGGGGACCTGATAGTAGCCTTCCAGTATCTGAAGGGGGCCTACAGGAAGGCTGGGGAAGGATTATTTACAAGGTCCTGCAATGACAGGACAAGGGGCAATGGGTTTGAACTGGCAGAGGGGAGATTTAGACTAGATGTTAGGAGGAAGTTCTTTACAGTAAGGGTGGTGAGGCACTGGAACAGGTTGCCCAGGGAGGTTGTGGATGCTCCCTCCCTGGATGTGTTCAAGGCCAGATTGGATGAGGCCTTGAGTAACCTGTACTAGTGGGAGGTGTCCCTGCCTATGGCAGGGGGTTGGAACTAGATGATCCTTGAGGTCCCTTCCAACCTTACCATTCTATGATTCTATGATTCTATGATTCTATGACTGGTTTACAATAAATGAACAGAGAGCAGATTAAAATAGAAAGCCTTTCTTCACTAATTGCTGAAAGCACCTTTCCGCTGCAGGCCACTCAGCTCCTAATGTTTAAGCAGGTATTCAGTTTGGGAAGCAGGTGGGTACAGCTCAGAGGAGGGTCCTGGCAGGCAGCTTTCACACTATGGAGGGCAGGTGAAGAGCTGTATCTGTGTGTGTATTTGTGGGCACTGCTGCAGGCTGGGGCATGGATCTTCAAAGTAGAAGAGCAGTTTGTGTTGGGGTGAAGTACATGGTTGTGCCTGCATTAGGTGATCCCCAAATTGAAACTCTCATATCGTGAAGTCTAAAAGAGACACTTAGCTGTTGATCTGCATTGCACCTCTACAGACACCTGCTTATAGCTTCCCCATGTAATAGCTCCTCATGTTTGAAATCCTTTGAATGGGTTTCTGTGACACTGTGGAAATCTGTGACCACCAAGGAACCCTGATCCCTGTTTTGGTAACACAACACTCCGATTGTTATCCAAACCTCTGTGAGAACCAAGAACTGAAGCAGTATCAGGACAGCCTGTCAACAGCAGAGCCTTCCTGGGTGGCAGGACGTCTCCTGCACCTTGTGATCCAGACACAGGCAGTGCTGGCACCCACCAGAGCACAGGTCAAGACAGAGATCACTCGTGTTTCCTATGGGCATCACTTAGTAAACAGGTTTAAAGGAGCAATGAGCCAAAGTGAGCATTATCAGTAGTTTTCTCTCCCAGTTTATCCACGTCTCCTTGAGTAAGGCAGACTTGCATATAGACACAGCCTAATGAGAAACTGGCCTGGTCACCTTAATCCTGGCCAAACTAGTTTCTCACGTAGCTGAAGAAGCTCCTCAGCTTGCCTCAAGTGTGCAGCGAGATGCTCTTTGTGTTTGCTGTGCAGCTGGCATAGCATCTAACAGTCAGTGTGTTGATCACACTCATTTAGTGTGTGCTTACTAAATCTACTGGCAGTTTTTATGAGCTCCATTGCAAGACTTTAGCACACAGAGCAGAGCACTGATGGTTATTATGCAATTATTTTCTCTCATGATTCTCCTGTTTTCTNGAGAGCCTGCCACAGTGCATAGATTGCGAAACAGAAATATTTGCAAAATGAATGCTCAGGTAGCGTAAGAAGCTTGCAAAGAAATAATTTTTAAACTGCCATCTCCAAGCCACAGCCAGATCACTTAGAAAATACATAATATAGTACACCCCACAAGCAGACAGAGATGCACATACACTGATAATAACTCGAGTTTTATCTCTGTGTGTCCTCAAGCAAGGCACCAGGAGAGAAAAACACTCCTGAAACAAAATTAAATAGTTTTAGATCTGATTTTACTAGGCCAAACTAGATCTCAGATTGATTTCTATAGAGTCAAATAGAGAGCAGCACACACACGTCACCTTTCTTATAAAAATCCATCAACTACCTTCTGGTTTTACTTACTCTGTTCTTTACTAGAAGTAATAAGAAACTAATATTTCAGGACAAAACATGCTGCCTTCTGTAAATGGTCTTTCGTGGTAAAGGAGCTTGGGGTGGGTTGTTACAGAGCACTGAAATACAGCCTCTGAGGTTTGTCTGCTCAAATGCCTATTCACATTCACACCGAAGCTGCAGCTAAACCCACTGTGTCTGTTCTGGAAAAGGGGGGGGCAAAGACCTGCAGGACATGCCACTGGGGAAAGAAATGGTGTCCCTGAGCGCTTCACACGCTGTCTCATGTATGTGATCAGCAAAACACATGGCAGAGGACGTGTGCTCTAGCTCAAAATCATGTTGAATGGATCTGTACAGCATGCATGGTTTTACTGCTGACCCTTTCTGCTTCCTAAGGGGTAAAGCAGAGTTGTTCTGACCTCACAGTAAATGACCGTGGCTGTGTGCAGAGGGCCTGGTGGGATGTAGGGCCTGGCAGGGCTGCAGAGTGTCCAGAGCACAGGGTTTGAACCTGCATCTGCACGTTAGAGGTCGGGTTGTCACTGGCAAAACATTTCACATAGCTTCCACAACAGCTTCCCAAGTGTAGCAGTTCTGGGTCAGTTAGCAGCAAGAAGAGGATGCACAAAACTTGGTTAGTCCAGCTGCCAGCTCCCTGAGCTAACTGATGTTTCACGGTCAGTGTTCTCTGCAATACCATAATAGCATAAACTGTTGCTGCTAGTTAATATAAATGCATTTCAGAGCTCTCATCAGGGACGAGGATCCCATTTTGCTAAGCACTGAATGGCAGCAGAGCAGAAAGATACCCTCTGCCCCAAGAACTAGAGAAATAAATGACAGAGGCAACAAGCAGACCTATTTACAGTGCAGCCCTGCACTTGGCAGGCCACTGCTGACTTGCAGGCAAGGCACAGGGTTAGGTGCTTGGCACGAGGGCACCACATCATCCTGAGCAGCTTGTTGCCCTCTTCCATGGCTCTGAGTTCACACCTGTGGCTTCTAGCTCCAAGCGCAGCCTGACTCATGCAGGGGAAAGCCTTTGTCTGAAACACTACCCAAATGTTCCCTGGCTTTGGCTTCCCTTTGATTATCAGACAAGAAAAAATGGTTCTGTTATTGCATATCTTCACTTTGGGCCCCCGCTGAAGCAGAGAACAAAAACAGTGATGCTGAATACTTTATTCTTCCCTGAATCCAAAGTAGTCCCTTGCCTCCCTGCATTTAAAGAAATGTGTTGCAGGGGGAAAAAAATAAAATTCTTAATCACCCAGATGGTTTTCATCTGGGCATATTCCTCTGCTTTCCTTACTGTTCCCTCATGGGGCAGGCTGGAATATCACTGCAGAAGTCTTGGATTGAAAACCCATTATAAAAAGCAGATCTTCAGTAACTGTCCACCTGAGAGGCCACACTCCCAGGGATGCCAAGTGACAGATCTGAGGGCAGTGACAGCCACACCTTTTAACCCTTTCCTGCCCCTTAGTACACTGCCCCCCAGCCCCACCTCAGTCTGCTCAGTTGGAAGTGTTGCTCCATTTGCAGTGACCACTGTTTCTTTAGAGCTCATGATGTCAGCAAGGCTTCACCTCTAGTTCTCCCAGCACAGGAGAGAGAGACCAAAGCCCAAGCCAAGGACACACAAGCCTGTGTTAATAGGTCCTCCCACACACAAGCGGGCTTGAACTTAGCCCGTGTGGTACGAGGCACTAAGGTGGAAGCTCTGCAGCAGGCGCACAGCTGTGCCCTAGCTGCTGCTGTGTCCATACGCAGACACAAGCCAGCTGAAGGCACTGAGGGCAGCCACACTGCTAACTTAAGCACCACAGCTGGGAGGAGTGGACAGAGGCAGTCCTCCGAGTCCCACTGCTTGCTGCTGTAGTGCTCATGGCCAGGCAGCCCAGCACGGTTTGGTCGCTGGTGTGAGGAAGCGCTGCGCAGTGCCTGCAAAGCACAGAGCACGCGAAGCACAGAGCACCTGGGCAGTGCAGCTGCAGCCTGGCACACTTGGTGACTCTCAAATTCATCTGTAAAGGCTAACTCTGACACTGAGCAAGTCAATCCTTACCTGGGAACTAGCTGCTCAATCTACATGGTGCAGCGTGGTGGCTGTAGAAGCTCTCATTCAGAAGGCTCTCTGAGCCCCTCTCTAAGTGCTGTGCTTTAAAGGTGTTGGTGCTTCGCATGCTCATTTGCCTTATTTTTTCTTTAGTGTGAGGAGTCTGGGTTGACTAAAAGCTCAACATGAGCCTGCAGTGTGCACATGCAGCTCAGACAGCAACTGTGTGCTGGGCTGCAGCAAGAGCAGTGTGGCCAGCAGGGCAAGGGAGGGGATTCTGCCCCTTTGCTCTCCTCAGACCCCACCTGGAGTACTGTGTGCAGTTCTGGAGCCCTCAGCACAGAAAGGACATGGAAGTGTTGGAGTGGGTCCAGAGGTGGCCACCAAGATGCTCAGAGGGCTGGAGCAGCTCTGCTGTGAGGACAGGTTGAGAGAGTTGGGGCTCTTCAGCCTGGAGAAGGCTTCCAGGAGATCTGATAGTAGCCTTCCAGTATCTGAAGGGGGCCTACGGGGAGGGATTATTTACAAGGTCTTGCAATGACTGGCAGAGGGGAGATTTAGACTGGATGTTAGGAGGAAGTTGTTTGCAGTGAGGGTGGTGAGACACTGGCACAGGTTGCCCAGGGAGGTAGTGGCTGCTCCCTCCCTAGAGGTGTTCAAGGCCAGGTTGGATGAGGCCTTGAGTGACCTGTACTAGTGGGAGGTGTCCCTGCCTATGGCAGGGGGTTGGAACTAGATGATCCTTGAGGTCCCTTCCAACCTTAACATTCTATGATTCTATGATTCTATGAATCCCTTGTCCTGTCAGTCACTGCCAGCCCAAGCCTGGACTGAGATAGGAAAAGGAGGATAAAGAATCACCTGATGTGCAGACTGTTTTCTCTCTTTCAAAATAAACCAAGGCTAACACAACTGCAAAAGTGCAGCTATTTGAGTAGCTGCAAGCACTACTTTACATGAGTAAATGTAAGAATTTCTTCAAGAGGTTTTGCAACTGAGTTTACATTACAGCATCAGAACTCAGCCCTCCTGAGTGATTTCATGTTCTGTGTAAACCAAACAAATTATTTAGGACTGGTTCATGATGTCCACGTTCTGGTTTTCAAAGAATACTGTTAGAGAAACCTCTGACAAGTCAAGTAGCTCATGGTAATCAATTAGAATATGAGAATGAAACTAACTGAGTAAAACAATGCTAGTGTTGATCTGGCAGAGCACTGGTGGCCATCTGCCTATTCCTCCTTGTGTTCAGAGGGTGCATTTCAAAACAGTTATTAATAGTGCTCATTAGCTGTCAAGCAAAAGAGCATGCCACAAGCTTCTGCTCAGAGATGAGCTGGCAGTAGCAAATACTATTCACATTTCCAAGTTTGAGCTACAACCTGCTGCATCACCTCAAGGCCAGGAGGAGATTTTTCTGCTGGAATCCACAGGAATAAGAGAGAAACTGTAAGGGATAGACCTGAGGACAGGTGCAACACCCTGCCAATGCCAGCCATCTTCCTACAACCCTCCAGCACCAGTGGCTCCTCAACCTCCCCTCTAGGCAACCTGCTCCAGTGCTGCACCCTCCTCAGTGTTAGGAAGGGTTTGGAGTGTTTCAAGTGAATTTTCCCTGCTGCAATTTAAGGCCATTACTTTGAGTTGTGTTAATGTCGTTTGCTCCTTTCTTTTATGCAGAACCTTTTTATGTATTTGAAGGCTGTTATTCTGACCCCACTCAGTCTGCTCTTCCTGAAGCTAAACAACTTGTCCAACATGTGTAAGGCCTGATCTTTAAAAGTGTTGAGCTCCTGCTGTTCCTGTGGCTTTCATACAGGTGACTGAGAGTGAGAGAAGTTCAGCACATCTGATGATCAAGATGTATTGTCTGCTGCCCTTTAAATACAGATAGGTACGAAGAACAGGAGTGCTGTTTATAGCCCTGTTTGTGTAACCTTGTCTCACAATAAAAGCATCTTCCCAGGCCTTGGGACCAGTCCTCTGACTGCATCCCCAGGGCCAAAGCAACTTCACAAAAAGAGTGGATTTTAGTGGCAACTTGTCTGCCTTTCATGCCAGGCTTTGCTGATTCACTTGGAGTAAAGAATTTCCTGGGCTTCATGCAAAACATATTCCAGCTGATGAGGTTTTATTTGTTTGCATGATTCGTATGGCTGCTGTCAAACAGTGCTGGCAATGATTTTTAACTATTTGCTGTTGTTGGAAAATAAGTAGATAAGAAGCATGAACTGAAATTCTTTTCTGTCCCAAGACAAAGGACAAGAAAAGTTCCACTTGGCCTTCACTTGGAAGGATGTTTTTGTAGTAAACACACTAAAAAAATATGGTGCTGTCATCCTGCTGTAGTGCTGCAGGGTGGCTAGAAATAAATCTCACTATCCCTGTTCTTTGTCTCTCAATTTCCATTGCAAATACAGCTCCCTTTGTGTCAATAGAGGCTCTCATGAAATCACTCCGTCATGTCACTGTGGCTCTTGGTGCAATTGCGATGCAAACAATAATAGCTGCCTGTGTTGGTTCTCCTAAATGTGTGGCTATGTATTGCTGCCTTTCTGGAGAAAATTGTGTCTGAAATGTCTTGTTTTCTTCTTTGAGACACTCTTTCCTAGCCTTGAAAAATAATTTCCTCAGACAAAGGCAGAGAGCATTTACAATTATGAAGTGAAAATAGCCACTCTAATTTTGGACTACCTCTCAGTGATTTGTTCTGGGGGAAAGAAAAAATCATGGAAGGAGAAGAGAGTGAGAGAAAAAAGAGAGAAAGACTGAAGGAACAGAGGGACCACAGTGCTCAGCAAGCAGTGCCCTAGCAAACAGTGACAAAGCGTTCACTTAGCAAAGTCTTTTGGCTAAAACATTCGTAAATAGCTTCACTCCCTTGGTTCATGACATCACTGCCATCCCTTAATGAAACTGCAATTCAAGGAAGCTAATTTGTGCTCTAATTGCATATTAGCCTGGGCTGAAAGGTTTGTGGATGGAAAAAGGGGTTTCTTCAGGCAATTTTTTATTCCACTTACTGTATTTACTTAACAAAGAGCTTTCAGCTTTTACTGTGCTTTTTCATAATTGAGTTGAGCTGTGGTGTTACCTGGCTGAGGGCAAACATCTGCACTCATTTTTGATGGATTCTGATAACGGTCTCCAATGAGATCAAGGAATGTTTGAAAATGTAGGAAGAACCAGGCCAAAAAGCTAACAGGTGTGCTGCTGGAAAAGTTCAAGAGCTCTCCAGCTGGAATGCCTTCCAGATCAGTGGCACATCAGCAGCCAGGCAGTTTAAGAAAATCCAGATAAATACTTTCTCACCAGTTAAGAAAGTCCCCATTGAAATATTTTTTTCCTGTGTCACTTGAAAGAAGACATTCTTGGTTTGGTAGGTGAAAGACAAACCTTGTTCACAATGTGCAAGATTCAGAGCATTTCTGCCTAACTGAGGATTTCTAAGCAGAGAATGACTTCAGGAAAGCAGCTGAGTCCTTCAAAGTACCTTTGTAAGGTCTGTTTCTGTTTCTTCTGCTGCCCACAGAAGGCACTCTGCTGGTGTAAGTCCTCGGCAAAGTACCCGGAGTTTGTCAGGAGGAATTTGACCCAGACTGCACAAAAGCCCCAAAAGAACTAACTACTTACCAAAGCAAACCAAACACCCACCTGCAGTAAATCCCTGTGCCTGAGGTCTGTGCTAACAGCAACCTTCCCCTGCAGGGAAATTCTGAGGCAAGTTTTGAGCCCGTGACAGTTCTCTTGCTGACTCTGTCCTAGTATCTGCTGCAGAGGCTGAAGGAGGCATTGCAAGTCAACTCCTGCCCTGGCTGCTGGCTGCAGGACAGGCAGAAACTGCTGACAGAAGCAGCTACACCTGATATAACTGTGAACAGGAAGGATTTCAAAAGGGGTTCTTATAGTTTGGGCAGCAGCTTCCCGTGCATGCCATCAAGGTTCTCCAAAAAGCAAAGCAGTGGTTTCTAGGAGAGTTAAAGCAGCTGCAACCTCTCTCGCCAGCAGTGCTTGAGCTTTATCCGAGACTTCCGACAGGCTGTTTTCACCCGAGGGGAGTGCAGGGTGGGGCAGAACACACCACAAAGCTGAATCTCCGTGTCTCTTTTCTTCTCTTCTAGAAAAAGTAAGCATATTGTCAACCTTCATAGCCCCCTTCAAGTACCTGAGCCCTGGAGCAGCCACCATGGAGGATGAAGACAATTTAAGTAAGCATTAGTCTCTTCTCTTTCTAGACAGGCCGATGGTGACGTTTAAAGAGAAAAGCCATATGGGCTCTGGCCAGTAGTGCACAGGAGGTGGATTTGCAGGTACTGAGAGGTGTAAGCCTCATGAAAGATGCAGAATTCCCTGAAGGAGCAAACACCTTCTCCAGTTTCCAGCGCAGCAGGGCTCAGTCTCAGCTCACCTGCTCAACGCTCTCCTGTGCAGAGACTGGCGAGGAGGAGCTGTGGATGCTGTGTCACACACACAAAGGAAAAATACCTTGGAAAAGGAGGTGTTTACACTCAGCTTTACAGGACTGTGGAGCTCCTTTTGCTTTTCTCTTTATGGTTCCTTATTTCACTCGCTTGCTTTTCTCACACTCCCTAAAAGAAAGGATGTTTTGGTGCTATGTTTTCCCTCTTGATTACAAAATGTCTTTTGTGAAAGTAAAGACTGCAGGATGGAGCCATGAACTTGAAAAACTGTTTTCTTTCCTCTGGTATGACCTGGAGAAAAACCATAAAAGGGAAAATAAAAAAAAAAAAAAAGAAAGAAAGAGAGAGAGGAGAAAGGGAGAAACCAGATGCAATTGAGAAGAGATGTTTTACTAGCAGTAACCCAAAAATTAGCCACCAGATTCCCCTGGGCCCGTACACCTGACAAGTCATGGACACTCCCTGAAGCTGTGATTGCAGAGCTGGAGGGAAGTGCTGCCTAGTTTGTAAGAGTTATGAAGTCTTCAACACATTGAGATGCAGTCAGGACTGAGTAAACACTGAGTAAGACCTCCCATTTATCACTGAGACTCAATTGTGTGTCTTACCTAGCCCTGCTTGCTGTATCAGTTACAGCCAGGGAGGGGAAGCAGCTGGTGGGGCGTTGGTAGTGCCCAGCAGCTGGAATTCTGCTTCAGTCAGGCACATGGTGCCAGCTGCTGGTCTAAGCCAGTGGGTGGGAGCGGCGGGTGGAAGCGGTGGGCTCCTCCCCCTTGTTGTTGCTCAATTGCCTTGGTTTGATCATGTTGTGGCACCAAGGGGAGCAGCTGCTGAAGGAGTGAGGGGCACAGCCCTCTGTTTTCTGCTGCCGGCTATGACCTGAGCATCACTGTCCTGCCACACAGGCAGGGACAGGCAAGGTTTTGTAGACCTTAGCAAAGGAACAAACAAAGCCTCTGAAGCTCCTTCGGAATTGCTCCTAGGGAGGCTGCATTTTCAGGAGCTGTGGGAGCTGCACGGGAAACACTATGCACTGGGTGAGCTTCTGCAGGCACCTCCTGCCTAATGTTTCCCAAATGTGCTACTTAGTTATTTTTAGGCGATGTAGGAAGTTTGTACAAGCCAAACATTTAACACCATCATCTTGCTGCTGCTGTAATGCCAAGACTGCCTCAGCCTGTGCTGGCTTTTAAATAGCTCCCACAGACAGGGGAAGCTGTGTTTTCTGGAAGGGAAATAGCAAATCTCACTGCTTTCAGGGTTATCCTGCCTAGACCTCTCCTGGGTCAGACATACACTCCACTGACACAGCAGTGATTTCTTTCTTGGCACACACAGCACATTTTAGGTGTTACTATTAGAATTTTTTAAATAAATAAATAAATAAATTAGAAGATTGATTCAAAATGGGCCATGTTTCAGTGTTCCCATTTAGTATAGTTATATAAATCCCACTGCTGTCTAAGGCAGATATGTGCCTGGGTGGTAATCCAGCATTTTAAAGAGCTTCAGTGATTTACTCTGAACAAGCAGAGGAGTCTTAAAATCATAGAATCCTAGAATGGCTCAGGTTGGAAGGGACTTCAGAGCTCATCTCCTGCAAACTCCTGCCATGGGCAGGGACACCTCTCAGCTAGACTCAGATGCTCAGGGCCTCGTTCAACCTGGCCTGCAACACCCCAGGCAGGAGGCAGCCACAGCCTCTCTGGGCAGCCTGTGCCAGACTCTCACCACCCTCCTACTGAAGAACTTCTTCCTCCACTCCAACCTAACCCTGATCTACCTCAGCTTCAAACCATTCCCTCTTCTCCTGTCTCTACACACCCTCAGAAAAAGTCCCTCTCCCTTCAGGTACTGGAAGGCAGCTCTAAGGTCCCCCTGAATCTTCCCTTCCCTTCCCTTCCCTTCCCCTCACTGAACAAGAGCCCAGGAAAGTGCTGGCAAGTTAAATGGTTTGCTTGTCCATGTAGTTGTTCTGCTCAGAGTACCCTTTCCTGGTCTGTGTTGTGCCTGTGGTCAGAGCCCCACCAGCTGAAACAGATCCAAATCTTATTTCACCTTCCTTCAGGCCTGCTTCGCAAAGGGAACCAAGCCAGGCTAACTGCACATTCATTGTCAACTATTGATCATTAGCACTACTGTGATACACAGCCACTGTTAATGTGGTTTATAATCCATGAACTAATACTAAGCCATGTGTCTGAGGTGTTACGTGCCTTTGGAATAGAACTTGGAGTAAAGCCATCATCAGTCTCCAGAGAAGACCTGTGAAGGCAAGTGAATAAAAGGAGCACTCCATTCATCCCCAGAAGTCAGCAGTAGCTGAGACTCTAGGAGACATCATACAGCATAAGAAACAGGAACCTGGACTCTACACTGTCTTCAACATTTGCTGTTAGTGATGCACTGAGAAAAATGGCATTTAAATGGGGATGCTTCCCTCAGTACATCTTTCAGCCACCCAGCAAGAAATGGAGTCAGCTTGAGTTTGCACCTGGATGGTCATATTTCTTAGGCAGCAGCAGAACTGCCTCATCCTCTCTGGAGCCCACAAATATTTCTGATCCCAACAGTGGCCAGGAGCAGGCAGTGGTGCTGAGTGCTGTCAGGGCATGCACCTTTTTATTGCTTCAAGACTACTGTCCCTGGTGCTTGGATTGCATGGAGCAGAGAATAATCGTTCCCTGTTCTCCCTGCCTTTCATGACATTCTGTGGGTGTCATTCCATCCATGCTATGCCATGACATCAAGGCAAAATGCCAGCAGACTCAGATGCTTGCAGATCTGCAGGGTGCCTCTAGCAGGAGCAGATGAGTCTTGGGGGTCCTTGTGCAGTGCTGCCCTTTCCGCAGAGGATGTCTGTAGAGGAAGCTGATGGTGGTGGTCCACAAGACGGATTTCAGCCCCTGAAACAGTCTTGTAAGATGGATCCCAGTCCCAGGTTCAGAATGTTCAAGCATGTTCAGTTATGAGCCTGTTTCTCAAATTTCTTCTCAGACAGCAATGAGGCTCCAGAGCTTTTGAATCAGAAGTTTGCTATGCTACAGACTGCAAGCTCTCTGTCAGTAACATAGCTCTTCAAGAATGTATCACCCCTCCTAGTTCAACAGGAACCATGCCAGGCAGAGTGAAGATGCTGCCTACCACCTCTCTCTTTCCATCCTCCTTGGAAGTTTACTTGGCAGCAGAATAACCTTCAGCAGGAACAATATTATCTCTTCAAATGTAGCGTGGAGCGTCGGATGGCTAGTTCAGCAGAGCCCCGGCGACCCGGAGACACAGGCACTGTCATTATTAGTGATGCATTGGAGTTCTGAAAAGCTCTTGATGAGGCAGCCTCTCTAGGTTAACTCTACTGTGCATAATGACCAAAAGGAGAAAAACATGAAAGAGCAGGCAGAAGGCTGAGGAGCAGTGCATAAATACATTTCCCTAGCTGCTTTCCTCTCTCCCATTCAATTACAGAAGCAAATACAAGACTGTGATATCTCCTCTGCTTGTGAAATGGCAAAACGCAATGGACGAAGTTACCTGAGGAGGTCTCACAGCGCAGAGAGGGGAGCTTCTTGCAGAAATCTTGCACATGAAATTAGAAACTATTGCCAAAAAAATTATAATATTTTTCTTCCTCCTTTTTTTCTTTTTTTTCTAAGTCCTTCACCTTACAATTTTATTATTCTCCAATCTTTCATCACAGGAGAACCTTCCTTTATTACCTTTTCACCTTTTTTTTTTTTTCGTTCCCCACATGCAAAGAATGTGTTTCGGGAATTGGAGAGCAAACACAGTATGAGAGATAACAGAACTGAAAATGATCCTCAGCTTTGCATTTTGCCTGTGTGCATCCTCTGGCTTAGCCCTTTCCTTTTAGTGCTCTTCATTTCTAAAATTGCTTGTGATTGTTCTATTACAGCTGCTTACAGTATTTCTCTTACATGGCTTGGTGTCATTTGCCTGCTTTGTCTGATTTCCACGCTACAAGTACATGTGCCACCATTAGAGAGGTAATCTTGTGCCTGCTACACAGAGGTCTCATAAAAGAAACATTTCAAAGACGTCCCATTTCAAAGATACCTGAAAGTATAAAGTAATTTCACATTGCCTGGCAGCTGCCAGGTACCACACCAGCCCGTCAGCCTCGCAGGCTTTCTCAGGTGCTCACCGAATTTAGGCTGCCTCTGATGTAGTGCCAGGAGTGACTTTTGGCCTGCTGCAGCTCCGCGTGTAGGCTGCGAAGAGCCGAGCTGTTTCTTGGTGTTTCAAGAGCAGGTCCTCTAGAAATCTGGTTGTCTGCAAGGCTGCTGGCATGGATTTGCTTCACTGTGACCGGGCCAGAACATGCCACAAATCCAGGCGCAGCACCACGGCACACACCTTCTGCTGCCCCCTCTCTGCCTGATCTCTGCAGGTTTTTCACTACATCGCTGCAAACACCCTGGGCCCAAAACCTGGATTAGAGAATATCTAAGAATCTATGCCAAACACCTCACCTTTATTTCATGTTGCCATGATTTTAGTTAACCCCTCCTCTAGAGAGGGTGGTTAAGGCTTAAGAAAGATGTTAAGATCACACCACATTCCCATTCGCAAATCCATGGCTCTGTGACTATGGAAGGAAAAACAGCTGGAATAAGACAATATGAATTATAAACACAAATAACCCCTTGAGTTTTCCTATTCAGTGGTGCATAATCAATACAATTTCTTTACAAACCTGAATGTTGTGTGAAGCAAGAGCTATCTCTCTTTTCATGCTTCCTGACTACAATATCATTATGCACCATAATTGGCTCTGTAAAAAAACTATTAGTAAGGTGAGAGAGGAGGTGTGAAATACAGAATGAAACCTGCTTCCTGATAAAAATGATCTCTGAGTCAAAATGTTTCACTTGTATTTTAAGAAATGAATGCACCCAAAGAAGTGTGCAAGTGGGTGGAAGCACAAGAAAGGGACTCAGTGGGACATGGCTTGCAGAAGGCACTGCCTCCCTTGAGTAGGGGAAAATTAAAGCTGGCACTCCTTTCCCCCTCAGAGCAGAGTGTCCATAACGAGAGCTGAGAACTCACTGCCACCAGAGATCAGACCAAATTATTGTTTCCAATGCTGGGAAGGTCTGTCTGGCTAGATTCATGTTACCAGCAAGAGCCCGTGGTGCGAGTAGAGCTGGTCAATGTATTCACTGCAGATGAGGCACTGATGTGTTTGCACAGTGTCCTGTCTGTGTGTCCTCTGTGAGTCATTTCTGATACAGTTTTGAGAAGCATTGCCCCACATTCTGTACGAAATGAATCTCAGACCTTTGTGAAGTTTTCAGCTTTGGGCAGCAGTTACCCAGTGTGAGTGCCCCAGCTTGTTTCAATTGCATGGCTTCAGCCATGATTCGTCTTTGATGGCATCTTGTTTTCAAACAGGAGCCTCGTAACTAACCCAAGTGTGATTTAGGGACAAGTGGAATATTCAGGAGATGCAGAAAAACTGTGCTATAAATAATAAATCAACCATTATACAGCTAGTTGAGGAAAGTCCCCAAAAAGGGCTAAGCGAGGATACCTATCGTTACAATTTTCTTTCTTTTTTTGGCTGTTCTGCCAGCCCTGGGCATTGTGTCAGTTGCTATGATGACAGCTGTAATGTGAGGCTTTCTTCTTTCTTTTCTGACAGGTACCAGCAGTGCAGAAGTAAAGGAAAACCGAAATGTTGGTAACCTGGAGGATCACCCAATATCCCCTAACGAGAGGGCAAGAGGGGGGACACCAATCAGTAAGAGGAAAAGGCCCTTGGAGGATGGCAATAACGGCCATTTCTGCAAGCTCCAGCTCATCTGGAAGAAGGTCTCCTGGTCAGTGACGCCAAAGAATGCCCTGGTGCAGCTGCACGAGCTCAAGCCAGGCTTGCAATACAAAATGGTTTCCCAGACAGGCCCAGTGCATGCCCCGGTGTTCGCCGTGGCTGTGGAGGTGAACGGACTCACCTTCGAAGGCACGGGGCCCACAAAGAAGAAAGCCAAAATGCGTGCAGCAGAGCTGGCTCTGAAGTCGTTCGTGCAGTTCCCCAATGCCTGCCAAGCGCACTTCGCCATGGGGAACCGCATCAACCCATCCACGGACTTCACCTCTGACCAGGCAGACTTCCCAGACACCCTGTTCAAGGAGTTTGAACCCTCTGCGCACAACGAGGACTTCTCTGTCTACGACCCCGTCAACAAGGAGCTGCTCTCAACCACCTGCAGGCACGGCCGCCTGCTATGCCACACGCTGGACCTGATGGGCCACGGCAAGCAGGGCAGGCACAGGGCAGGCTGCAAGGCGGAGAGTGAGCAGAACCCGGTGGTGCTGCTGAACGAGCTGCGGTCGGGGCTGCGCTATGTCTGCCTGTCGGAGACAGTGGAGAGGCAGCACATCAAGAGCTTTGTGATGGCCGTGCGCGTGGATGGGAGAACGTTCGAGGGCTCAGGACGCAGCAAGAAGCTGGCCAAAGGGCAAGCCGCACAGGCAGCCCTGCAGGCCCTCTTTAACATTCGGCTGCCCAGCCACATGCCCAGCAGGAGTAAATGCCACCACTTGCCACAGGTGAGAGCTCCTGGGTGGTCCCCACCGCACTGGAGGAAGCCTCTTGGTGAATGGGATTGGTGTTACTGTAGCTGTTGTTGTTCGGCCAGGTAGTTGTTCTGATGTTATAGCAAGTCCCATGCCACAAAATACCCTTCTGCCGTAGGAAGAGCCAGATGCCACACACAAAAGCTTCAAAATCATATCCTGAAATAATGTGGCACCCATTGCAGCCCTTTCCATAGCAGGCATAGCTGAGGAAGCAGACTGTAAGAAGTGCCAACGTGTCACTGAATGATGGCATTGACTCAGGCAGGAGAGTTGGGCGCACTGCTGCATCTCTCATGGCAGAAGAGAGCTCATAACCAAAGGGGTACCCCAAAGCCTCTTTTACAGTTAATTTTTCATGAGGATGGTGCCCCTCAGAGGAAACAGCAGTGACAAGGAATGTGCCTGTGTCAGAGCAAACTCTCCAGACAGGTCTGCCACTGGAAAATTTAAGTGGTTTTGTTTATTATGGCCTTATGTTTGGGGCTGTATTTTACTTCTTTTCAAACATGCCTCCAGCAGCACAAGGGCTAGTGAAAGCTCTGAAGTTTTCCTAGAATAAATGTAGAGGTTACAGAAAGTATAGATGTGAGGTGTACACTTCTTATGTCAACATTTCATGGTTGCTCATAAGGCAAAGGCTACCTTAGCATCACTCAGACTTCTCTTAGCTCCCTGCGTTCAAAGGAAGGCAGGGTCTGCAGACAGTGGGAAGCGTTGCATGGGCTGAAGTCATTGCTTTGTTTGCTTGTGCTACCATGAAGGGTTTCATCCACCAGCACCAGGAGCTGATCTACTACTACAAAACTCCCTTTATGAAGGGAGCTGTTAATGTCCAGGATTTAATACAAAGCACTGAGAGTCTCTCTGCTGCTGGCTTGCTGTGCGACCCTAGGCAAGTCATTTAAATCCAATATGCCTGTAATAAAAATGGGCATATTATTTGAAAGAACACTTCAAGATCCTTAAGTAGTGTGTAAATGCAAATTATTGGTAGCAATTCTCATTAACATTAGTAAAGATGTTCATTAGATGACCAAGGAGTTTGCTAGGACATGACTGCTTTAGGTGATGTGGTTGCCTGCAGAGTCTGGTGAATGAGAAGTTTCCAAAACAAGGAAACATGAGAAACGCGAATTTTAAAAGACAACATAATCCCCCAACTCTTCCTTTTAACTCTGCTTTGTAAACTCCATGAGCTAGTGGGATAATAACCTAATTTAATAATAGCTGTGATCTTCACAGAGTGTTTTTCAGGCATTTGGGAAGCCTTGGCCAGCTTGGAAGTTCCATCTCCCAGTATTCCTCCAAGTGAGAAATCTGCCGTGCCATGGCAGAACTGATTTTGGTAAAGAGTGGCTTGTTCTGATGAACACCAACCCTTCCCCAGGCAGATCTGGCACCTTACTATACGTAAGGAAACTCTAGTCCCATCCTGCTGCTGCTTTGCTTCCCCCACTGAACCTTCCATGCCTTCATACACATGGAGAAACTTCTGATGTCATAATTTAAAGACAAAGTAATTGAGATTGTGGCTTCTTTGCTGCCACCAACAGTGCTTTGTTCCACTTCTGTGACCCTCATGCAGGTACAGTGATGGTTTGGGGTACCTGAGCTCTTGCCCATCCATAGGGTGAATAGCAGGTAGCTGAGGACCAGATGAAGCAGTCACACGATTTGCCCATCAATCTGCCAGCTACTTTTCTTCCTCCGATCAGGTATCTTATCTGTGCTATGCCACTGAAGTGCAAAGTAAATGCTGTTGCTGGTCTGAGTCTGGGCACACCACACTGAGCAGAGTAGCCAAGACAGAAGGCCAGAGACCTGCTAAACTAACAGCAGAGATACAGTCAGTTGTGAGAGGCGCAGTTACATCACATTCCTGAGTCTCTGCTCCAAATCAATGAATATTGCTCCTCATTTCCTGGCATACTTGGGGATACTGGCATACATGGGGAGGGACTATTGACAAGGCCTTGCAATGACAGGTCAAGGGGCAATGGGTTTAAACTGGCAGAGGGGAGATTTAGACTGGATGTTAGGAGGAAGTTCTTTACAGTGAGGGTGGTGAGGCACTGGAACAGGTTGCCCAGGGAGGCTGTGGATGCTCCCTCCCTGGAGGTGTTCAAGGCCAGGTTGGAGGAGGCCTTGAGTAACCTGTACTAGTGGGAGGTGTCCCTGCCTATGGCAAGAGGTTGGAACTAGATGATCCTTGAGGTCCCTTCCAACCTTACCATTCTATGATTCTACGACACTTGGTCTGCACTGCTGTCATCCATCCAATAATATGGCATTTCTTCCATTACCAGCTTTTGTGAAAGTCTGACAGTTGTTTCTCCCCACGTCGGCAGCCAGCGTTGCTGTATGCCAAACCAGGAGACAGTATCAGAGGGTGCAGCCCTAATGAGTTTGCGCTGGTAGAAATCCATCACAGCTCCCAAGCCTCCAAAGTGCAGTGTGCTGAGCACAGGAGATCAAGGTGACCCCCAGCTGCATCTGACCAGTGTACAGCTTGTTTTTCTAATCTGGTAGTCCTTCTAATCTATCTCACTCAGTCTGAACACCATTCTTACTGTTGTAGAGCAAACCCATTAATTAATATTGCCATAACAAATTAGCAATAAAGGGATGTTTGAATTTCAAATGGACCTAAATTAAAAAAGAATAGGTGTGAAAATCACATCCACTCCTCTTCCAAATAGCTTAACACTACTCTTGCTGGTTCACATCCAGGGCCTCCAAAGCAGCAGCTGTCAATTTATTACATGAAACCTCACTGTGTTTTGTGTATGTGTCACGGAAAAAGAAACAGGATTTTCATAGAATCACAGAATCACCAGGTTGGAAGAGACCTCCAAGCTCATCCTGCCCAACCTATCACCCAGCCCTAACCAATCAACCAGACCATGGCACTAAGTGCCCCATCCAGGCTTTTCTTGAACACCTCCAGGGACAGTGACTCCACCACCTCCCTGGGCAGCCCATTCCAATGCCAATCACTCTTTCTGTCAAGAACTTCCTCCTAACATCCAGCCTGAATCTCCCCTGGCACAGCTTGAGGCTGTGTCCTCTTGTTCTGTCCCTGGGTGCCTGGCAGCAGAGCCCAACCCCAGCTGGCTACAGCCTCCCTTCAGATAGCTGCAGAGAGCAATGAGCTCTGCCCTGAGCCTCCTCTTCTGCAGGCTGCACACCCCCAGCTCCCTCAGCCTCTCCTCACAGGGCTGTGCTCCAGGCCCCTCCCCAGCCTTGGTGCCCTTCTCTGGACACCTTCCAGCGCCTATAGAATCATAGAATGGTAAGGTTGGAAGGGACCTCAAGGACCATCCAGTTCCAACCCCCTGCCATAGGCAGGGAC
>VWZE01017195.1:130907-159866 GCA_013396675.1 Eubucco bourcierii
CCTCCTGACATCCAGTCTAAATCTTCCCTCTGCCAGTTTAAACCCAATGCCCCTTGTCCTGTCATTGCAAGACCTTGTAAATAGTCCCGTACCCCCCCACCTGACTGTAGGCCCCTTCAGATACTGGAAGGCTACTATAAGGTCTCCTTGAAGCCTTAACACCTCTCTTGAATTGATGGGCCCAGAACTGGGCACAGCACTCAAGGTGTGACCTAAGCAGTGCTGAGCACAGGGGCAGAAGAACCTCCCTGCTCCTGCTGCCCACACTGCTCCTGATCCAGGCCAGGATGCCATTGGCTCTGCTGCCCACCTGGGCACACTGCTGCCTCATCTTCAGCTACTCCCTCCCTCTCTGCCTGGCTGCTCTCCAGCCTGTAGCACTGCTTGGGGTTGTTGTGGCCAAAGTGTAGAACCCTGCACTTAGCCTTGTTCAGTCTCATCCTATTGGACTCTGCCCACCCATCCAGCCTGTCCAGGTCCCTCTGCAGGGCCATCCTACCCTCCAACAGATCCACACCTGCTCCTGACTTGGTGCCATCTGTAAATTTACTGATGCTGGACTCAATCCCCTGGTCCAGATCATCAATAAAGATACTGAACAGGATTTGGCCCAGCACTGATCCCTGGGGCACACCACTGGTGGCAGCTGCCACCTGGATGTGGCACCATTCATCACCACTCTCTGGGCCTGGCCCTCCAGCCAGTTCTTGACCCATATCAGAGTGAATCTGTCCAAGCCAGAAGCTGCCAGCTTGCCCAAGAGCTTGTGGTGGCAGATGGTGTCAAAGGCTTTGATGAAGTCCAGGTAGACTCCATCCACAGCCTGCCCTGCACTCACCTGGAGGGTAACCAGGGCATAAAAGGAGATCAGGTTGGTCAGGCAGGACCTTCCTAAACGTATTTTTCCCCCTTTTGGCAAATAAAGGTAACCACTGGGCTCCAGTTAAATGCCCTTTGCCAAAAGCTTCCTTAGCTGTTCAAAGCAGACTCAGCACTCCCACTGCCATTGTTCTTTATGCTGAGCAGGTCAGGCACTCCTGACAGCTAGCTCCAGTGTCATCTCGGTGAGCAGTGTCGTGGGAAGAGCAGTGCTGTGCTGAGGCAAGCCCACGCCCACACCTCTGGTGGCAGAGCCCTGTTCCCTCTGTTGGTGTTCATGTGGTAGCAGTTGCTGCTGCATGCTTGACTCTCGGTCCTCACTGACCACCTTCCTTGCCAGCACACCCTCCCACCTGTGTCACAGTTAACTTGGGGCTAAGGCTGGCAGGGACAGGTTTGACTGGTGCAAAGAAGGCATCACAGGAGCTGGCATGGAGTTCTGAGCAGCTGGCGTGGAGCTGTGAGGAGCTGTTGCATGTTCTCGTGAAGGGCTTTGCCTGGTCGGGTGGCTAAGTACAGGTCCTTATAACCTTCTCTGTGCTCTCCTACAGAAAGGGAAACAGCTGATAGGTGTCTGTGTGGCTCCTGACAGTGAGGTGTGAGAAAGGGAAGTGGTGGGGACCAGAGAGATGTCTCTACAATACAAATAATGTTTGATTTTCAGCCTTCTGTTTTTGGCTCTGTAGGTGATGAAAGTTGAGTTTTTTATAATCAGAGCAACAGGCAGTCAAGACATTTATAGGATTACAGTTTCTTAAGCCAAACAATGGCAAAAGAACCAATTTAGAGGCACAGCATTAATGCACTGGATACCCTTATTATTATTCTGGCTGCTAATAAGATTGCAGCCACTTCTAGGCTCACAGCTGAGGAAACAGGACCACCCTCCACCCCTCATAAAAGATGATTATTGCCACAGAGAAGTTACAGCCTGAGCCTTAGATGAAGAAATTACCATGTTTTAATGTATATAATCCATACAAGATCAAAGGGAGCTGCAGAAGGGCTGCCTGCATGGACTCACAAATTAAGGGGGCAGAAAGGACTCTGGTCATGGCTCCCACAGCATCAGGACCTATGTGTGGATGCAGTGAGGGGTTTGGACATGGCAGCCAGGCAGCACTGCAAAATAGCACAGGGCTTTGCATCAGCTGGGCTGTAGGCATGCTCCAGCTATCTGCTGTAGAGAGAACTGGCTGAGTTGGTGTAGCCATCACCACCCTCCATACCTCTCTCTTTTGCTCCTTGTCTGCTGTACCCTGTAACTCCCTGCTCTCTCCTGGCCATAGATAGCTCCAACAGGATCCCCAAAAGATTCGTCTGTATTTGTGGTTAAGTCCTACACGATATAGAACACGCTCAGGCCTGTCAGAGTGTTAGGTACCTAAATAAAACCCTTCTAAGGGAGATGCTAAACTGTAAATAGACCACTCAGCTAATTGATAATACTTAAGAGAGCTCTAACAGTGTTATAAACAGTCAATCAATGGCTGATCTTCATTTATCACAGTATCACCAAGGTTGGAAGAGACCTCAAAGATCATCAAGTCCAACCCATTACCACAGACCTCAAGACTAGACCATGGCACCAAGTGCCACGTCCAAACCCGCCTTAATTTAGAGAAATTAAACATAATTTTTATATGTTCAAAGAAAAAAATCCTTAAGGCCAAAAGGCATTTTTCTTAAGTGTATATACACTTTCATCATCAAAGGTTATAAGCAACCCAAAGCTTTCCTTCCTCTGAGAAAAGGAAAACCAGAAATATCTGATTTTCCTTTATAAGGACTCTGAAAAGCCCTTTGTGGTTAGAGTGCACTTAGTGTGGGGTGAGTCTGATTCAGCCACCTGTCTTGGTGGCTGCATACTATCTCAGCAAATAGTCCACTTGATTCATGCATCCACAGAACCAGCATCTGGTTTCTTCCCTCCAGAGTCTGGATCACTCAGTAAGCATGGCTAGTGAGACACAGTGTGGACCCTGCTGACTCCTGCCCTGCCCGCTAGGAGCCAGCCGCCTCGCCTGCTGGAGATCTGATTTGTGAGAGTTAGCATTTGCGTGACCCTTTGTGGTGAGGCAGTTTGTGCAGAACCGTTAGGGCTCCAGCAGCAAGCAGAGCTGGTTAGTACATGAAAGCTGAATCCCAGGCTGCTGTCATCCACACATAAAACTTCCTTCTAAACTAGACACTCGCAGCTGTCAGAGTTGCCCTCAGTGCTTTCTGGCTTCATAAGTGAGCTAGGGACACTTCAGAAAGCTCCTGGCAAGATGGACCTCATTAAAGCTCCTGCTTCATCCTGGACCAGCATCCTGACGTTGTTTATGATGCTTCATTATTACCTACTTAATACAAGCCATGATTGTTACGCTTCGCTAAATGGAGCTGTAGTACAAGCGCCTGAAGTGAGGCTTGCTTTGGTCGAGTTCCACACAAAGCCTTCTCTGCTTGAACTGGAATGCTAGAGTCAGGCACAAACGGCACTCTTTTTTTTTTTTTTTTTCTTTTTTTTTTAGGAAGCCTTAATTATTCAGACAGATCTTTCCTTCCCCGTCCAGCTTCAGCAGCGAGCTCTGCCATTCATTTTACGACTGCTGCCTCCCTCTCGTGGTCCCTGAGCCCTCCGTGCTGCAGGCAGAGCAGAGCACCGCGCAGCAAGCTCGGGCTGGGGAGACAGGACACAGACTGCCAGCTCCCTGTAGAGCCTGCAGCTTCCCCAGGGCCACAGGCAGGAGCGGGGCTGCTCTCTTCCCGCGGAGAGCGGCGACGTCTTTGTCCCTTGTCTTTTACTCCATCCATTCAGGCTTTCAGTGGTGCCTCTGCGTAGTAGCGGTGGAGAAACCCTTTCCCCTGCCTCTCTATCTCAGCTGGGCTGCTGACACGTACTGTCCTGTGGGAGGGTGATATACATACACGGAGACACAAAATAGGGTGCACGTCGTAAAATTCAATAGGTGGAATATGTTGAGGGCTTAATCTTGGGAATGGTGAGAATTAATGGACAGAGTAGGCTTTGCACTTGTTATAATGGGTGTAAAGGGTGAGTTATGTGTTTAGACACTTATACAGCCAAACACGGCTGGAGAATTGGCTCCTGTGCTTTGGAGGAGGAAAATCCATTGTTGTTCATTTAGTGTTTCCTTTATACGAACATCTGAAAGTGAGTTTGTCTCTCTAATGGTAGCAAAATTTATTAGACCAAGGTTTATATTTTTCCTTTTTTTCACATATGTGATGCATGATGTGAAGTCCTGTTACGACAAAATATTTACTTACTCCTGGGAAACAGAAACTGAGATAAATATGTACCTTCCCTGGGAAAGCAGGTAAATTGTCCATTTCCTCTCACCAGAAAGATTTTACAGTGGAAACAATCAATATTTTCTGTGTCTCATGACATCCTTCAGCTTCCTAGGCATAAAATATTAATGCACCCATAAACCTCTCCTCCTCTATCTTAGATACTCCAGTATTGCCTTTAGGCAAATTGGTGTTGCTTTTCCATCCTTCCCACTTTTCTGATTGAGAAGTGGGAGTTTCCTCCCAAGGCAAGCTAACCTGCTTCTCCTCTGGACTGGAGTAGACATTTGATAGGAAATCAGCTATGAGTGATTGCTCTTAACTTGCTTGTCATCACATCGGCTGCAGACCCCAGCCATGCAATCAAAGCAGAATTCAGAAAATGGTACCTCGAAATCAGTGCTACTGAGATGTCACCCAGACGAGCCCATGCCACTGAGGCCCCACTGGAGTGCTGTGTAAATTCCTCCTGTGATGCTGCTTCTTACACTCTTTATCCAGTTCACATTTGAAAACTAAAGGTGAAAAGAGAACATTCCCTGAACACAGGCAAGCGAACAGAGTAAATGTCCTTTGGCTAGTTCAGAGAGACAGCCCAAGCATCCCATGATTTCTGGGTTCTTCTGTTCGTGCCATTTCTCTGCTACATTCCTATTTTTAGGCCATCTTCTACGAGCTGGGATCCACTACTCACAGAAGTAATTGCAATCAACTCCTTTCCCTCTTATGTGGGTCATTGCTTTATTAGGTTAAACACAGAGAATAACGTGAGTCTCCAAGGTCTTGTGGGGAGGGTGAAGGCAGCAACACTGGCTTCATTTCTCTTTTGATAATTAGCTTTTATCCAAATCAACTCTGCCCTATACTTTTAAGGAATAATCCTCTCAGGGATATTGGAGAACAAACTCATTAGTCCTGAACCAACCTCCTCTTTTCTTCCACTCTCCTGGGTATATACACAGGTCATTCTAACCCTCAGTGTCTGAAGACCTTTGCAGACTCATCATATAGACAACAGTTCCCAAGAACATGAGAAATGGACTGTTAGGGCTTGATTGTCTCAGTCCTTAGAGAAACAGTGTTCAAGTACTGTTTGTTCAAACCCCATCTTTTTCAGCTACACAGAAAAAAACAAGGCAGTGACCATCAATGTGCAGCAGCCAAAAAGTGCTGAGCCAGGAGGTAAGAGGGAGCAGTGGTTGATACCATAACATCATAAAGCTGCTTGAAGGCTTATGGCTGTGGCAGCAATGAGGGGCAGATGAGCTGACTGGTGTGCTCCAGAAGATACAAATCACATCCATGCTGAAGCTTTTGTGTCTGATGAAAATGAACTGTTGAACTGTTCTCTGAGGCAGAAGTTAGCAGTTGCACCACTTGGAAAGCAGCATGATTCACCCAAAATACTGTGCTTGAATAATACTCAGAGTGGCTCATAACATGGTAGCTTGGAGAGAAGAGGAATGGTCTGTGAGGGTCACCATTCTGGAAAGCATCCTCACAGATGCAAAGGTAAACAATAAAGCCCTGCCTTTTTCCTGTGGATCATGGAGTTTGCAGCTCAGCCCAGAGAAGCATTATTCCCAGCCAGGACAGAAAACTGTGATGGTTTGGGAGTTCCCTGCCCCCCACACTTTGTAAAATGACCCAGACTAGAACTCAGCCAGCTGGAAGTTAAGGACTGAAGCTCTCTTTACAGCTCAGCACAATGTACAAGCAGAGATATACACAACAGACAGGAATAGTTACAGAAATATACAAGTAAAAGGTAATACAGAAACACAACTCCCCTCCCAGAAATCAGAGACCTCAGGAGGGGCTCCCAACCACCCTTCCACCTTCTCCCCACACCTATTCCTTACCCCAAGGTTTGCCTTACACGCAAGGTGAATTAGGAGGATCAGCCAGGTGGGTTAGAAGGAAAGTGGTTAGTGAAGATTAATTGGCACAGAGGAGCTAGAGCCAGAAGCTGCTAAACCAGCCCAGATGCTGTTCCCCCAGAGAGAGACAGACAGAGAATGTCTTATCTATGTTTTGGTTTCTTTTCCCAAAACAATCTCGGCAAGCCTATGAGTGCACTAGACATCACCATGTTTTCCTTTCACAGCCTATAGTGTAATTTTCTCTATTAAAACATTCTAATTAGCCTCAAACCAGCACAATGACACATTCAGATGTCACGTTTTGCTGCCTTTGGTGGCACTGCACATGCTCCCTTCAGTGCTCAGCCAAGGGCCACTCAAGGCTTTTTCCTACCTCCAGTTCCCTCACCAGAAGAGCAGGCATGAATCCCCGACGCACAGGTATCTTTGACTATTCCGGGCTTCTGTTCTTGAAAACAGTGCTGTAGCACACTGCTGCTCCTGAGCACAATTCACATACACCTCCCTCTTTCCCTGATGCTTCAGGCATGCCCAAAACCATCAACATTTAGTCTAGACTGCATTTGCCCTTCTGCTTGGTGCTGGCTACTAGAGAAGATGGTCAGATGTATTAACATGTATTACCTCGTTAGCCAAGCAAGCAGATGGTGGTTCACTCAAATTCAACACAGTTCTGAAAAGCAGAAGTATAAAATATTGTCATATGAACCCTCAAGTAGCAATTATTTTTTCATTTCCTTTCTTTGTGTGCATGTGTACAGGATATTTGTGGTCACATACATAATAATCCTGCCAATAGGAGATGCCCTCTGCTTTTCCAGGGCAAGACCCTTTAGCTGCATGTTTTTACATTTTGGCTTTGAGGGAAATCAAAGTGTAGGAGGGATGAGGCTGCTGCTGTCACCATGTTCTGGAGAACACTGACAGGAAGAAATTAAACAACATCCCCAAAACACTGACAAGCTACAGTGGATAAATTTTCCTTTTAAATGCTCTATTCATAAAAAAAGCAAGCAATGTCTTTCAAATTCACACTCTTCGGTGGCAGGACACTAGAATTAGTCTAAATCTTCAGAAAACTACACCTTTGCATCTTTTTTTGGACATCTGTGAACTTAGAGATCACATGCCCTCCCTCTCTGCAAAAGGAAAAAAAACCCTACATAGTCTCCTTTATATATCAAAAATCAGGCCAAAAAAAAAAAAGCCAAACGCGAAAGCCTTTACAGGCAGACTGACATCCTTGCCATGTAAATGAGCTGATAGCAGCCACATAACTGAGCAAAGCCCGTGGCAGATTGGGAGCAGCTTGTGCAAATCGGAGGGATTCGTTGGGGACCCCTCGATAACGACAGGTCAGCAGCAAACGGCAGTGAGGCTGAGCTGAGCAGCGGGAGAGAAAGAAACATTGCAGAGGCAAGCTGGGGGGGGCGGGGGGCGCGGGGGGAAAGACTTCCAGGCTGCCTTTGACAGAAATTGATCCGAGCAAATTAACCACTCGTACTGCGGTGGTTAGCAGCCTCTTGTGGTTCTCTCTTTCCGCTTTCGAAATGCGAGATGCCGGCAGGGAGCTCAGTGTCGGGGACTGGCGTGCGGGAGCAGGGCTGCTCCCAGCTGTAGACTCGAGAGGCAGGCGGTGGCGTCAGGGACATACAAATCACTCCACCGAGGAGCCGGGAACAATTTTGGTGGGGTGAGAAGCAGAACTGACAGCCTTGGCGAAAATTAGGCAACAAAAATACTAAGTCTGGGTAGAAACCGAGTTCGAGTTCAGTCCTGAAGTGAAATCCTTGCACGGGTACATCAGGGAACGCTTCCACGGGAGCTGGGAGCTGTGTTTTGCTACCCATGCCACCTTCAGGGAGCTTGTGTCTTTGCACACAGACTTGCTAGCATTACAAATACTACCAGTCCTTTTTGTGGTTAGGAAATTAAGTGAATAACTGAAGTAACATAAACTAAATTTTCTGTCATGTACGTGGGCATGGAGCCACACAATAACGTGGGCAGCTAATACTTTTATTCCTATTCCCACAGGCATAAACCAGGGCAGAATTTCAGCCTGCGGATTTATAGTGAATAAAATATCAAACTTACCCTGAAATACATTGCAGCTGTTTCTCATTCCATCATGCAGCTGATAAATAGCTAATCTGCAGTTCAGGCTTCTCTATTTAAATAAACACAACAAAAAGTTGAGCTATCTCTGCCTGAACTACTTCAGCTGTATATCCTTACTCTACTACTTCTGGCCCCTATTAAATGCAATTCAGATAAAGTCTTGTTTGCTACTGGTATTTGTTTCTCTCTTGACACAGTTGGTATCTGCTCCTGCTAAAAGCTTTTAGACTGGAAGAAAAATCTACTGTAAAATAGATTTTCAGTGAGCATAAGTAATCAGTGCTAAGCTAGGAGAGCAGAGGGTTTCTTCGGTGTGCGCTGTTAGCCACACCTCCCACCTGCACCACTGGAACTGGTGGGTTTGCAGACCTGCACCAACAGAGGAAAACAAAGTTGTGTCTTTCCTGCAGCACAGCAGACAGGCAAGAGAGCTCTCAACTGGCCGCATGTTCTGCTTGCTAGCTCACCTGCTTCCCGAGCTGCCTCATGCCCTACTGGTGCCAGGCTGCACACCCAGCTGTGGGCAGCAAGCCCCTGCCCCGCGCACAGCCAGCAGCACTGCTGCTTGTGACACAGGGTCACTCACAGCTCCCAAGGTCCTCAGCTTTCATTCTCTTTGCTGGCTCTGGTTGTGCTGTTGCTGGTTTCCTCTCTGTCAGCAGAGCTCAGGCAGGCAGGCAGGAGCAGGCTGGGGCTGGGAGGAAGCAGGCAGCTGTGAGAACCGCAGGGTAACATTTTGGGTCAGATGTTAGGGCCCCGTCCTTGTGCTAATCGCTTGCATTAGAGCACATTAACACAACTGTGCTAGCAGCAAATGAAGTGAGCTGTGCAGAGGCTCAGAATCAAGTGCAATGATAATATGAACGTTTAAAAAACAATGTGATTGCTACCTAATTAATTAATAACTGGTTACTGATTAAAGGGGGAGCATTTAGGGCTAAATGTGTCCTTGACAACGGTAACAGGATTGCTTTACCACTGATTGTATTTTACAATGAGACATATAAGTGCAAATAATTGCTTCCACTATATCATGGAATTAGTTCCATGACAGTTCAGCTGATTACTTCAAGGTTTTATCTGCTTTTTGTAGCTGCAAAATCTGCTACCACTTTGCACCTTGCCAGCCAGTAGCAAAACACTCTTGTTTGTTTACATGTATTACATGTAATGTAGCAGAAGAGACAGAATCAATACTGGAGATATATACAGCAGCTGCATCACAAAGGTTACCAGGCTTGGAAAACAGCTGATGAAGACTTGAGGTAATGAGCTGAAACATCCTGAAGGTAATTCCTAACAGCACCAAAGACAATAATATAACTTCTCCTGACATGGGTAATCCTCTGCAGGCTGAGGGAAGCATAATTTTTCCTGGAAGAGAGTTCTGTGGTCCAGTGAGAGTTTGAACGAGCTGTGGGATAATACTTACAAGTGAGGTCTGGCTCGTAACTCAGGAGAGGTGGAACCTCAGTGGAGTCACAGAGGTCATTCTTATTTTAGCGCTGGAGAAAGCAGACCCCGTGTAGCACTCAGCGTTTTCACACATTTAGCTACTGGGGTAGTTCTAGGAAAAAAAGTTGTTCACATTTTTTTCCTCTTGTATTTCATGAACAGAAAGCTTTTAGAACAAAGACATTGCAGAGGGATCATTTGCCTGTGAATCCAAAGCAAGGCTCCTTTACAGGGTCCACGAGGACCCTGCTCTTGTTCCTGTAAGGCACAGGCTGTTGGCCAAACAGTTTTGCTCTCTTTCAGTACAGCTTTTGCTGCAGCTGCAGTGCAGAAGCTAGGAGGGTCAGTGAAGGGGTCGGAGGAGTTTGCTTACCCATTTATCTCCCTTTATGGCAGCAGGACTTTGTGTGATACGGGTATTTCTTCTGAAGAGATTTGTGAGCCTGCTTTCAGGTTGCTTTCCTAATGAAATTAGCTCTCTGTGATCAGATTGCTGCTGCTCCTACTAATCCTTGAGCCTGCACAACTGTATTTGGTAGCAGCAGATACCTGAAGAGACTCAGGCCCTATCTGTAGAACAGAAAAATGAGAAGTTTATAGAAGCAGGAGCAACCCAAACTAGTCCTGCTCAGGGAACAATGCATTTTCCCCTGAGGCAGCAGCCAGCAGAGCGGGCAGCACAATGACAAGACCTGTTTGTCGGAAAAGAGCGGGCTCGGGTAGGTGTATAAGTGTGTATAGACAGGCGAAGGAAGTTTGATCCTGTTCCTTCTCAATACAAGGGGCCTATGAGTCCTCTTTTTGAGAGGTATGAGTCTCTTTGAACTTGCAGAGTCCAGAGGGTATAAAAGAAGTCTTGGGCTTCCTAGGTGCTTCCTTATGGTGCATGTTAATGACCCATCTCTTGATTAAAGCCTGCGCAACAAACAGAACTGCTGTAATTATGGTACTGCTCTGGTTGTGACCTGAAGCAGATGTGCTGTGGTGCTTCCCAGTTTGTTCCCTTTGGGAGGCAGGTGAACTTCTTCAGATGAAATGGAATTACAGGTGTTGTGCAAAAGTGTGGACATCTGGCAGCCTTGTGTGGCTCCTGTTCTGGCCTCAGCACCAGGGCAGGGAACCTTTTGCTGGCCATGTAACACTGCTATAGATTTCAAGGGTACCACAGGCACCTGCAATTGCAGCCAGTACAGGAGGCCACAGCAGTGTGGATCTGGCTGTAGCATGTACACACACAGAGTCTGTGCAGCAGCCCCTTCTACCATGCTTTGGCAGCTGCCTCCACCCTTGCCATGCCCTGGGATGGCTGGAAGAGCAGCAATGGCAATCGCTGCAGTGTCAGTGGGTACCACAGCAGAGGCATGAAGTCTCTGCATCCTCTCTTGGGGTTGCCTGGCTGCTGCGAACGTGTCACAGGTTGTATGGAGTGGTGCATAGCTTCTATGTCATATATATGGGAAGTCTTGCTTCTATGACATATATGTGGGCACTCTGGCATCAATTAGCTGTCAGTGCAGGAGCACAGAACACAAGGGGCAGATGTCTGTTGGGTGCATTTGGACTTCACTATACTAATTAATTATTTTCATATAGAATTTTCTCTTTTATTAGGTCTGTGGGACTCCTGCTTTAGGCTGTGCAGATCAGAGTAGCAGGTGACATTGATGTAAGCACTAGGGCACAATCCTACTGAACCAGGGAAAGCACACTGCAATGGGTTCCTTATGGATGGAGGGGCTGAGCCCATGTGTCAGTCTGGGACAAAACTGAAAAGGGCAAATATGCGGACAGTCATCTCAGTGCTTGATTGGTGGGGCCAAGGGAGCAGGCAAGAAATAAACACTGTTTGGCTTTTTTGTAGCTGTGTTGGCAACCCAGAATGGATCATCTGAGTTCAAGTGCATGCTGGTAACACTGAACACTTTCACCATTTGACCTCTCACAGGAAGAAGCAAAACACTTCTTGTATCCAGACTAATCTTTTTTTTTTTTTTTTATTTGTTCCCACTTCCCCTTGTCCTGTCACTGGGCACTACTGAGAAGACTCCAACTATCTTGCTCTCATTCTCTTCCTTCAACTATTTATGCACTCATATATCTGCCTGAGCCCTCTCTTTTCCAGGCTGGAGAACTTCAGCTCTTGCAGCCTTACCTCACAGGAGAGGTTCTCCAGTCTCTTCATTTTAGTGGCCGTTAGCTGGTTTCAGTGCAGTATGTCCATCTCTTGCACTGGGGAACCCAGCACTGGGGCCGGCACTCCAGCCATGCCTCACCCATGCTGAGCAGAGGCATCATTTCCCCCAACGTGCTGACAATACTTTTTCTAATGCAGCCCTGGAGGCTGTTTGCCGCCTTTGCCGTGGCTCAGGCAGCCTGTAGTCCACCAGGACCCCAAGGTCCATCTTAGCAAATCTACTTTCCATCTGTTTGGCTTCCAGCCCATTTGAGTGCCTGGGGTTGTCCTCCCTACCTGTAGGGCTTGGCAGTTCTCCTTATTGAACTTGATGAAGTTCCTGTAGGCCCATTTCTCTAGCCTGTCAAGGGCCCTCTGGAAGGCAGCACAATGCTCTGCTGCCAGAGCTGTATCCCCAGCCAGCTTGCTGAGAGTGCCCTGACCCACCATCAAGATCTCTGATGAAGAGGTTAATAGCAGTGGATGTGCTAAGCAGTACAGAGCCCTGGGGAGCACCAGTGGCAGCCTGCAGATGGGTTCCACGTCACTACTCGCAGCCCTCTTGTGCCAGACTTTCAGCCAGATTTCATCCAGTTTGTGTTTCTCCAGTTCGGTGACCAGGATGCCATGTGGGATAGAGTCAAATGCCTTACTCAGGTCCAGGTAGATGATACCAGTTGCCCTTCCCTTGCCCACTGTTGCTGTGACTTCATCATAAAAAGTCACCAAATTAGTCAGACGTGATCTGCCCTTAGTGCAGCCATTGCTGTGTACCGCCAATCACCTCTGCTGTGTTTGCCGTTTGCCTTAGCAGAACCTTCAGGAGGGTCTGCTCCATGGTCTTGCCAGGCACAGAGGTGAGGCTGATCAAAACATTCCCCTCTGGCTTTAAGATCTTTGAGTTTGAAATTGCTCATAGTTCTGTCAAGTGAAGTACAACTGATACAAGCACAACCCCTGTTCTGTGAAAATTGATCCTGTCTCTTTAGCAGGGTTCTTTAAGAGCCCTAAACACTTGTTAATAATGTGTGGCAGGCAGCTGTGGTGGGGATGCCTCATGATTGCTCCTTATGCAGTATCGTGCTGGGACTGCAGACCCATGCTCTGCTGTTTATGTTATCTGTGCTTCACTTCAGACATGTTTTATTGTAGTGCTTTAAAAGGGAGAATTGAACATTTTATCATATTTTCCTGCCAAACCCCTTGTGTCTATTTTTTTTCTTAAAGAATTGTTTTTATCATCTATCTCTTACTGTGCATCACAGCATTATTTTCACCTGTAAAGGGAAAAAAATGAATGGACCTAGATTGTACAAAACAGTGACAGCAAATCACAGCATGGATGTTCCCTTCAGAGTGACAGTTATACCCCAGACAGCATAGTGACTAAATAACTCATTGTGAGAAACTCCTTCCTACAGACAGTTGTTAAATTGAAGGTATTACTAAAACAGAATGTAAGAATTATTGCTTGTGCTGTGGTCATTTTTCTTTAGGTAAGGATATTCACTTTCTTTTTCTTTTTCTTTTTTTTTTTCTTCTTTTTTTTTTCTTTTTAAATTTTTTTTCATTGTACAAGAGACAAACTGAAAGAGCCACTTCAGTCCTCAGCACCATTACAGCACCACAGATTTGTGCTGACCTGGTATTTTCACTATGAATCCTGTTTTCCACATGACATCAGGGTTCATACACGGTCCAGCCTTATTTGGGGAAAATATTTTTAATACTCTTTGAAGACTGAGCTGAGCCCTTCTAAAGTTTACAGGAGAGTGAGATAAAACCAAAAATTAATTAATTGAGATGCTTTCTAGTATTGCCCTTGTGTTCTTGTAGCAAAGAAGATGTCAGTCTGAAGTTGAGATTTTGCTAACACTGATCAGACGGTGCGCACAGATCAGAATCGACACATGCAGGTGAATGGTTTAATTTGTTCAGATGTGCCTCGTTTCTCACAGTGAATATGCATTCAAAGAACCTTACTGTACAAGTACAAGACAAAAAGTCAAGTATCTGTGGTACTCCAAAGGCTGCAAGGTCTTCTGTTCCATTAGAAGTTCAGCAGCAGATCAGTAATTGAGATCAGCAGATTTACCCACTTTAAGTGTCCATGGGAGATAAAAAAGTAAAGGCAGTTTTTCCTGCTGAGACACACTGCAGGAGTGCAGACATCCACTGGAGATGAGCAGCTGACATGAGGCCACAGTAAAGGTGATCTGGAGCCTTTGATTTGGAGCCAGGGCTGGATCCTGGCTGCCAGCAGAGCTGGACATTGCTGAAGAGCTGCTGGACATGGCAATGACTCCAGCCACTGTGCATGGCTCTGGGAGAGGAGGCCTGACCACAGCTTTTGATTGTGTTAAGGTCCACAGAAAGGTTTGCAATGGTCTAGCTTCATACAGAGTTTCTCAGCAGGTTTAGCAGGGTTTCCACGTGAACAAGTCTCTGGTCCATGGGACACAGACAGGCTCAAGCCTTCCTGCAAGCATGCCTTGCACCAGACAGCGCTGGGGTGAGTGACTACAGGTCAGTGGTGAGGCAGGGCAGTTGGTTCTCATCACATCTGTTGTCTGCATCCTCTCTCACATCTCCACTCCTTTGCAGATTCCTCTTTCAGATGCCAGTGTTAAAATGACATCAGGATCCTGGCAGAGATTAGCGACAGAGAGAAACTGAGGGCTGTTTGCAAAGCTGTGGAGAACAGGGAGCAGCCCAAGTGTAAAATCTATTCACCTTTACTTTGTGTTGCTGATGAGTATGATAAGAAGACACTTTCCATTCATCCTTCAGGAACGGTAGAGCTGTCGACAACCAGATCTGCAGAACGCATGCTGTGATGTGGCATAAATGCTTTGATCCCCTGCCTTTCAGGTGTAGCCTGCTCATAGGTCTGCACCTGGGAATGCAACACATCTATCTCAAGTGCAGGCTGATAAGAAGCATCATGAATCTTTCCTGGACCTTCATGACAGGCTTTCACTGAAGGCAAAAGCAATTCCATGTGCCGAAGGGCCCGCTGCAGCATACAGACCCTGCCACTTCTGGGGGATGACACACTGCAACTTCTTGTTGGCAAGAGAGTTGTCTTGTTTCTCCCCCAAAACGCTTGAGCCAAGAAATAATCAATGAGCACACAAAATACGCTGGTGTCAGTAACACCCAAAGAGAGACAGAGGACATCTTCCACGAGAGCCCTCTGTAAAACCTGTGTGGCTTCACCATGCTTGGGTAGGAAAGGAGAGGAGAGAGGCTGCTGCTCCAGCACGCAGCAGAGCACAGCCTGTGGAGAAGAACAGAAATGCACAGAATGGTCTTTAGTGGTGTCAGGAGCTGAGCAGCACTGCCCGTTTGGAAATAGAGGAGCATTGTGCTGCCTTCTGCTTCTACCTGTACAGTATTTCCTCTCCAGTTTCAACACTAAGGAGGGAAATGGCTTCCATCTCGTACTGTGGTGTTCGCCAGATGAAAGCTGGCTGGGTTGTGACAGATCGTAGTGATGTCATTGCAGAGGCAGGCAAGAGGCAAATTTGGAAGGTAAACGCCTGTTCTGAAGCAAATCTTTTAAAGCACTTTTATCATGAGATCCCAAGGAGGAAAAGCAGGTGTTACTGGTGCCTAGAAATAACCTTGCAGGACTGTTAGCAAAGCGCTCAGGAACGTTCCACCAGCCTGGCCAGATTCTGACTAGTGGGAGTCTTGTCCTTGTTACCACTGGAACTTGGTCTGGCGTCAGGTCTGAGGAGGGAGGCAAGTGCATTGTTTGCAAGTTGCCAGCTTCTGCTGCTTTCCTGTCCCAGCTTTGCAGATATTTATGGTGAAGAATATCCTGAGGATCGTTAGTACAAAATTCAGTGCATTGACACCTTTTGAATGAGGCCCAGTTAAAATAAGTGCTAGACAGCAGAGTTCCTATAGGGCAAAAAACCTCTAGCATTAATTACTGCCGAATGTTTGTGAGCACCCAAAATCCTGACATAAAAGCTGTAATTTCTATGCAAAGCAGATAGGATGATTGAGTTATAATTAAAATGGTAATTATACCCTTAATGCTCTCTATTTGACTTTTCAAAAAACGCTATGCTGCAAGAAAAGCTATTTAAAGATCAGAGAAAAAAAAAGTTTGAAAAAATGAACGTATTCAAGCCGTTCTAGATCTTTTAAAATCCAGTTATTGATTTTTACATGCTTTCATCTGCAGTCTGAAACATTTTCTTCATTTATTTCGGTCGATGGAAATAATAAAAAATCATTGGGACGTGAAAAGCTTAAATGAGCACAATATTCTGCTGGCTGATATTCCACGTGATAAAGCTTGGAACCCTCAGAGGGCAGCCACAGGTTCACTTGCTGACTCAAACCCTGCCCTGCTCCTCGGCCGGGCAATGCCAAGGAAGGAGCTCGTGGGAAGGGCTGCTCCCTCTTCAGCCTGAGCCTCGGCTCACTGCCCCAGCGTGGCACCAATGCGGTGTTTCCTTCAGCTCCTCCTGGGCTCCGTAGGGTCCTGAAGCTAGACCTCAGATGGGCCTGTATCAAGAGTCAGTGATGCACGGCTTGCTGGGAGGCATAGGAGCTGCTGGCTGTGGCAGTGGCAACACCCAGGATGCTTTGCATCCACCCAGCCACAGTGGGTGCCTAGGGCTGCAGGAAGGGGAAGGAGAGCCAAGCCCCTCCCCTTGTACATCCCAAGTGGTGGGATGTACCTAGAAATCTGAGCAGGGACTGTGCAGAAGGGTAGGGCTGTTTGCCAGCCACCACCAAACTTGTGGTATTCCACGCACACACACACTCGCCTGTGCAATTAGTATGTCCAAACTGGGCTTAGGAACACCTTCCTTTGGTTTGGAGTTGGTGCAGCAGTCTCTCTGCTGCTTCACCAAGCACTCCTCTGAGGAAGGCTGGAAGGAGGGCTCAGTAAGCTAAAAACACTTACAATGGCATCAGCAAAGCTGTGCAGCCATAGATGTGTGGGGTTTTTGTAGTGTTGCTCACCAAAAGGGGTCTTTGTCTCCTTTCATTTGCCTTCTGTGCCAATCACCTCGGTCTTTGGGACTTTTCATTCTTACTCATCCACCATGTGGGGGGGAGCAGTTCCCCATTCCAGCAGGAGCATGGCAGGCAGGTCGGAGGACAGAGTTTTATCAAATGCACAGCAATGAGAGTCCAGGAATTTCACTGCTTCTGGACAATTTTCTGCTGCCTTGTTCCACTGTGGTTCGTGGTAAGGGGCTCTGGGCAGACTCTGAAATTGGGCTGGGGCTGAAGCTGAAGAGTCATGGAAGGAAATGGGCTTAGTTCCTGTTATATCCTGTTCCTCCTCATCCAGTAGCTGACCCAAAGCCAGGACTTGTGTCCATCACTCTAGTGGATAGCCTTCCTGCTAACCCATTCTATTCACCTGACATGGATGATCATATTTTCCAGTGTAGACACTGATGCCCTTGGCTCGGTGTGTGGCAGGTCATGGCTCTGCCCAACACTAGGTTGTACTGCCCAGCTCCAGCACTGCAGATCTTCCCTCCTCATGCCCAGAACACCACCACATACCTGCCATGCTCAGGATCCCTCTCTTCTCCTGGCAGACTAGAAACGGTAGAAGAAGAGAAAGAGGAAGAAAAGCACACCTAAAGGGTACAAGGGAAAGGTGCCAGCATGTGTAAACAAGATAAACCTTAATAAAGAGAGCTAACCAGAAGGGCAACAAGGTGGCCAGTGAGCAAGTAGTGTTTGAGAGCTGGTGGAGAAATCTGGAAGGAAAGCCAGGGAGCAAGGGTTGTTGGCCATCACCTTCTGCCTTTCTGCAGGAAACCTCATCAGAGCTGTCTTGCACTGAGTCAATCTGTTTCCATAGCCCATCTCTTGTCCCATGGACTACTTTATAGTATTCTGCATTCCATAATTGAGAGCTGCTATTTGCAATCCCCTGCAGTAAGTTCTGAGTGATTGATTTTTAGTCATTGAGACTTTTAGAATCGTACTAGTTAGCAAAAGACATGCAATGAGCATACATCACTGCCAGCTGGCCTGAAAAAATGTGTTGGTAGGCAGCACTGATAGCCATTAGCTATTCCAAATTTCTACAGATGCAGACCAAAATGAAATGCATAAGCACTTTTTTTTATAAACTTTGCATAAAAAGTGGAGCTCATGAATTAGCAGAAATTTTCCACTTTTAAAGACCCAGCAAGTCCAAATCAAAAGCTGCTTAAGTGGAGGGACAGGTTTCTGTGGATTTCTCCAAGGTTTGGTGCAGATTCTGAGTTCTTTTCATATGTAATACAGCCAGAGACTGGCAGGGAGAGTTCATGTGGGAAAAAGGAAAGACAAAAACTTTCTAAAGCTATCTGCCAGTTAGAAGGTGATTTTCTGGAATGCTTCACCGCTGAAACCTAAGCCTGTTGGGTGGTGGTTTCAGCCATGTCCACCTGGACTTGCCACATAGCAATGGATGCAGCTCACTGTTCTCAGGAGCTGAGAACCTCAGCGGCTGTGATTCCTTTGCCAAAACTGGCACAGACATGTGCCACTCATTAATGATTGCTGCTTTCTTCTTGACTTTTTGCCATCCCCTGCCCTTCGAGCTGGGATTTTACATCTGAGGCTTTCTAAAGTAGAATTCTCAAAGCAGATTGCATTGTGCTCCCTTCCAGGGACTTTGCCAATCCCTCAAGAGATTGTTAAAGTGTGTTATGAATGCTGCTGTTCCTCAGTCATGCTGGGGAAGAACAAAACCCACCAGCTAAGGGGGCTTCTTCTCCCTTATTCTCTTATTTGGTGTTGTGTAGGATACATGTGAAGCTGGTGCAAGCTGCAAAGGCTTCACTCTTGCTGGATACTGAACCACAATCAGAATCAGTCCTCGTTGTCCCTAAGCCCAGGTAGGCTCTTTCCTCCTTAGAACAACTTGTCCTTAGTGGCACTGCTGTTGTCACCTGTGATGGAGGTTTACGCCCAAACACTGCTTCCCAGGGACTTCCTCTGACCGGTGATGAGCAAGTGAATGTCTGCTTCTGGTGGACAGCTGTGTCTCCTCCCCACAGCACTCGTGGCTGTTGATATGCTACCAGCCAGTACACAACAGGAGCAGCTGCTGCTGGAGCCACATGCTGGGCAGTGGTTGCCCTCTCTGTTGCGGGTCGTGGGCAGCTTCTCACCCCTCCAACTTCCCAGCAGGGCAACATTGGCACCATAGCCGTTTTCTGAAAATCCAGGGGGCAGCGATGACAGAATGGGTTTGTGATGTCAGCTCCTGCTGGTGCTGAGTGAGTAGAGTGGCAGGTTTGATAGCTGAGTTTCAGACAAGTGTTCATTTTGTCTCTAATGTGGGTCAGCTGTCCCAGCACCATGGTGTCAGTGTTTCTCTTTGCCATAGAGCTTTCTCTGGGGTGCCACAGGCACATTGGTGCAGGTAGGAAGTCTGAGGCACAGGGATTTGAAATGGTTGCAACTTCAGACCAAGTGTGGTGTAGCTACATCAGAAAGCATTAGGTACTTATGTCCTCATCATCACGTAACATAGAACTACAGCCTTACATCTAGTTAGAGCCTGCTGTGAGCTCTTCAGAGGGCTCCAACCATCTCCCTGTGCAAGTGTGATGCTTAAAGCCCCAGAGGAGGCTCAGCTGTTGTTCCTCTCTGTGGCATAATGTGTTTTGCAATGGCACCGAGTTCCCTGAAGTTGCCTCCCAGCCGTGCAGCCTGAGAGATCTCCCATCGCCCTTGCCCAAAAGCCATCTTGTACCTCTTTGGGGAGAGTCTGCTCTGCAGCTTGGTTTAGCTCTATCTGCACAAAAATATTCATGACAAAATAGAGGTCGTGAAGCCTGGGACATTAAAGTTTGGCTGGAAGATAAAAGGTAACACTGCTACATGCCTGTCAGTGAGTCCTCCAACAGTTAAACCCTCTATGTGCTAGAGAAACCATAAAATACATGATACATGGCACGGATTCTAGCAAAACAGTTGTTGGGCTGTGTTGGAAATGTCAGCTAAAAAAACCCTCCTTAACTGCCTTTATATATATTAAATGGCAGTCTGCAATTTGGTGTGACATATGCAGAGATATATAAAGTGATGAAATACAGCTGCAGCACATCATTTTAGCCAGCAAGGGTGGGATTTCCTTATTTTATTTGTTTTCCAGGTCACCAGGTCTGTGATAATTTCATTAGCTGCTGAAACATGTTTTTCCTGTGTCCCAGGGACAGTGTTAAGTGCACAGGACTCCTGTTATTCGCAGTGAAAATCAATATCTGGGATATTCCAATAGGATCTGGGCATTTGACTACAAAAGCATGGCACTGTAATGAATGTAGAGCTAAATGGGATTTGGGAGAAGGGATTTATTTCATATTCTGGTGCCAGGAAATCACTTCATTCTGATCACTTGCTACTGGTACCTATTCAGTGTTACTGCAGCTGGATAGAGGTCTGATTTCATCTGCTGCTGAGAGCTGGGAGCTCTGGACTCCCTGTACAGCCAGGGGAGTGAAACAGTTGCTTGTGAGAAGAGATGGCCTCAACAGGGCCACACTCAGAGGTCTTGCATGGCTCCATGGGCTGACCAGTGGAAATGAAGCTATCTGCTGGGATGTTCACCTAGCAGTGACAGCCCAGACCATCCAAGGAGAGGTGAGCAGATTTCCATTTCCTAACTGCCTCCCAGCACAGCTAGCTGCTTGGGGATCACTGCACTGCTTTCCATCAGCACACCCTGACTCTAGGGATTCAAGCTTGCTGTGCTCGACAGAGGGATGTTGCAGCTCGCTGTGCTGTCCTGCTCTGGGTACAGTGTAGTTTTACTAATACTAACCACTGTGCCTGTCACAGCCCAGTCTGAACTGGATCATCTCTGTATTGTCCATGAAAACCAACAGGTGGAGTACCCCAGGACACAGATAGAACAGATTCATGTGCAGATCAGGTTTGAAGAACACACTGGATTACAAGAAGGCAGAAGCAGCATAAGGCAGAGGACTATAAGGAAGAAGAAGTGAAGAACACCTGCACTGGCTGCAGGGGACAGGGATGGGGACAGGTGCGTGGCCCAGGCTGGCATTACTCAGCCATTTGTCAAGATTATTATCTTGGAGCACAAGGTGGAAGTGGCAAGAAACCATCAAAGAGAAGAAAGTGGCTCTGTGAAGCTCAGGGATGGCTTGAAGGTGCACAGCTCCAGTGAAAGGATGTTTTGACCCTGATACCAGAACCGTAGGAGCAGGCTTTGCAGGTCATGGCCTTGCAGAGCACTGTCTGCATCTTGCAAAAGCAAAGGTGCTCGGTTGAGCTGTCCCTGCTGCATGTTCTTAGTACTGCACAGCTTCACAACCAACCAGGTGTTACAGTGTGGTAGATCAACCCCCATGTCCCCATCCAGAGATGGGGTGGCTTTGCTTTCTCTCTCACCATCTCTTTAATCAGTTTCATTTCTAAACAGACACAGGGAGTTGTGTGAGTCAGAGCAGCAGTGCTCAACCTTGGCAAGGGAGCTGGGAGTTCTGATGTTTTGTCAGTTGTAATCAATGAGCACAAGTTTGATGCTTTTAAATGTTAGTCTGAGGCTTCCTTCCAGGAAACACAGGAGCATTTAACTCTGCAGTGAGGAAGGAACAAATGGCTGGCCAGGTCCAGGAGTGCGTTGTGTGCCCATATTCACACACACACACACACACACAAAAGATTGCATACCCGAGCTGCTCTGAAAGAAAAACCAAACCACAAACCACTTCTAGAGGAGACTGTGCCAACTTGCTACTCACCTGTGAGAATGAACTAGCCAGATTAATTACCTGCCAAGCCTGGACCGCAGCTGTCAGCTCACAACAGGAGCAGAGCATCAGTGAGAAACAAAGCTGGAGACATAGTGGAAGGGCCTTGTGTTCACTAAACTCTGGTTTTTCCCCTGTTTTTTTCTCCTTTTATTCTTTTTTTTTTTCTTTTTTTCTTTTCCTCTCTTCTGAGAGCTTTCCCATTGTGACTATCACTCATTATTTGCCTTTCAGTCACAGCATGACTCTTTGGTCCTGGAGCATGTCAGCATTGGTATAACCACTGCCCAGTCATGGAGGAAGAACATTACCAACCTGAAGGCTACACAATTGTAACAGGAATACTAAGAGGGTGGCTACAGTAGTAACCAGGGCTGAAATGACCATAGTTGCATGAGCTTCATATTGGTTGGAGTTTTTGACTGTTCCTGCTTTTCTTGAAGCTCTCAGAGGTGGCACCAAGAGTGGGCAGTTTTTCCCATGGTGTAGACCAGGCAGACATCCTCTGTGCTTGTGTTGCTGAGTGCAGGATCTGGCAGCCCTCAGGTCAGGCTGCAGGGCCAGTGTTGGCCATATCTGAGGTGGCTTGCTGCTCATTCTCCCATATTGCTTAGGTGTAAAGTCAGGCACTAAGCAGAGTTGGGGCATGGACAGGACAGTGCTAATCCCATGGTGCTTTTGTCCATAAACTGAAATAAAACAATACCTTGACCCCCACCTCTATCAAAGGAGTCGCACATATAGGTCACCAGAATGTTTCTGTCTTAGAGGTTGGAAACTGAGGCAAGGCATGATGGCATGATGGCACCAGGCTGCAGGAGATCCAGGCACAAGGTCGGAAACTCAGCCAAAATCCCTGAGCCTTCACCCGCCCCTTCCCTGCCCGCCTGTCAGACTCAGAAGCTCCCCTTTGTGCTAAGGTGGGCATAGTGAAGAGGGCACCATGAGATGCTGCAGTTTGAAGCCTACAGATAGATTGGGGAAGGGTCTTGATGAAATGTTTGCAATGCAGGCAAGGGCAGGCTAGAGCCAGCAGTGAGTGCATAAATCACTGCTCAGCCTGGAGGTGCCTGAACCACTACCTCAGCCCTTACACCTCCAGTTGTTTGCAAAGCCTTTCCTTACCCAGGGGGAATTTCCAGTCAGATGCATGTAGACATTCTCAGATTAATTTGATTTTCGGGGGGAGCAGGGGGATTGAAGACAGAGGAGGGTTGTTGTGTGTATTTCTCCCCTCCAAGCTGCCTTTCATTGCACATTTACTAGTTCTGGAAGACAACACCCTGCTGACACTTAGAGAAGCATCAGTGAATTAAGTCTGTTGTACAGGCTGCAAAGCCATCTGGACTTTTTACTGAAAAGGTTGGACATGGTTTTAGGCAAGATTTTATCACATCTGAAAAAAAAAAAAAAAGCCTTCTGCACTCAGTACCTCTTCCAAGGTTGATGTCAGATTTTTTTTTTCTTTTGTTGGTTGCAAAACAAAAAGAGTTGACAAATGGTTGGAAGGCAGTAAGGATGGAGATATAAATCTATAGAGGAAGCTTTGTCAAAGGTAGTGGAGTATAAACAAAAAAATAAATTAGTTTTGGTGTTATCAGAAACTGGACAGACTTTGATTTGTATAATAGTTTGTCTGAGTTTCCAGACCACCTAGACAATGCTTCTGTGAGGCTAAGCACAAATTCAACCAGCAGAAGAGGGGGGGAAAATGGTTAAACACATAATCACATGAGGAGAAGGGATGAGGGAAGACAGAAAGGCAAAGGTGCAGTGGGAAGTAGCCTTGAAATCCTTCCCTTTGCTGTTATCTTTCGGGGGGCTTCCAGCAGCATCTTACTTGCTGTCCATGGTAGTCAGCTCTGGAGCCCAGCTGCACCCCACCGCCGGGATCTCAACAGGACAGTTTCACAGACTGCAGAGGGGAGTGCAAGGCTTCTGTGCCAGCTCCTCCTTGTTGAGGACAGGAAAGAAGGTGAAACATGCTGAAAATAACTGACTGAAGTGTCCCTCAGATAGTGTGTGTCATAGCAAGTGAGTTAACATCCAGTCATTACCTCAACAGCGTGGTTGGTGACAGAGTGCTGCTTGTCCTGGGAGCTGGCTGGGGAGCTGTCATCCCTCTGTTCTCTCTGGAATCTGGAGACGACCTTTCTTACCCTGTGGCTGTACACAGGAGCTGAGTAGTGTAGTGCCAGGCACCTTAGAGATCCTTTGATCCCTCCAGAAATGCTGTGACCGGTTTTGCCCAGGAGTGTTGTCACAGGGCCATTCCCAGGTTCTAGGTGTGCACGCTTGGTTAGGAGTTGCTTGACTGGAGATGGAAGGAAGTTTAATGGGGAAGCAATATTTGGGCTTCAGGTGTAGTAGATACAAAACAGTAAAAATCTTTCTTAATTTCTTCAGTTTTATGTTAATTGCTTGCCCAGTAAGGGACAGTAAGTCAGGGAGACACCAGTTTCAGCCCTGCCCCAGGCACACATCAGTCCCAAATGGCTCTACCGGATGCCCAAGTGGCAGTCAGGACTCAGTCAAAATCATGGTTCTGACTCTCCTGGCACAAAGCCACAGCAGATGATGAGAACTGCCCCTGGTAATTACACATTTGAGGAGAAGCCCAGGGAATGGTGAGACAACACCAAATGCAGACTGTCTTAGCACTGCTCACAGCCAAGGGAAAGGTTGTTAGCAAGGTTAATGCTGAATGTGGAGAATCATTACAGCAGATGACAGCAAGATCTGTAACAAGGAGAGCGGGGAAGTGCCTGTGCCTGTGCAGCCATTGCCACGCAGTGCTTCGTGTGGCTCGGGAAGCCGAGTTGTGCTCTGCCTTGCCAGCATCAGCAGCTCAGAATTAAATTTGGTTTGGACACCTTCTGCACCCTGCTTTGTCTAAGAAAGCACACATGTGATGGAGAAGGCTCTTGGCAGTGCTGCCTCTTAATGAGAACCATAAACACACAGGCATAGATTTTCAGAGCGATACTCAAGGGGTTTGAGCAAGCACTGCTTGCTCCCTGCTTTGACCCTTTCCCCAGCCCCTGCTAACTGGTTAGGCTTTGGGAAGAAAGTGGACCTCCAAAGGCCATGAGTATTGTGTGAGATGTGGGGTTTGCCACCATTAGCTTCCAAAGGACATTCATTTTAATGCACCTAAGAGAGATGAAGAGAGGAGACAGGAATCTGAACAGGCATTTCTCATGTAAAGCATTGATTTTCTTAGAGACATGCTCCTAAGATGAAGCTAAAATCTGGGTTGTTACTGAAAGCATCAGGGCCTCTGGACAGTTAACTGTTCCTAGGCACCAGTGGCTTTACAGAGCTTTTAGCTAGTTAAAGAAGAGCCATTCGTGCTAATTTAATGTCTGTGGTGTACAGCAGCTTGCCACCTGAGGCTTGTCCTAAAGTGTGCACGAGACTGCAGAGCCAACACTGCTTCACTGGTCTAAATTATTCAACACTCTGCAGGAAGGTTTTTGGGTTAAGGATCAGTAAAAGAAAAAAGGCAAACAAACAAGCCCTTCTTTCTGATGTCTGTTAGCAGGTGCAGTATTGACTTCAGGAATGATTCTGCAGAATTGGAATGGGCATTCTTCACTGCCAGAGCAATAATGCAGAGCTGTATTCAGAAGAAGCAAAGTTGGAAACTTGGCATGACCTCCTTTAGGGACCAACTGCTCCTGCAAGTCCTCCAAACTCATTGAAGTGCTTCTTATTGGTGGCATCTTTTTAGAGTAAGATGAGTGCAGACAGCAATGACTCAACGTCAGAGAGAGGGGCTCATCTGCTAGTATTCACTAATGTGAATTCTAAGGATTCTAATTAAACCTGTGTGCAAAATGTTTTCCTATGAAATAGGAAGTTGTACTTTTTGGAAGCTGGGGCATTTGGGTTTGGCATTATTTCCTTTTTCAATAGGGATGCTTATTTTATGTGTTCTATTTTCTTGCAGTCACTCCAGGCGTTTCTGAAACAAATAAAAAGATATATCATGTTAAGTTTGATTGATTTCCCTGTAGTCAGGGGATGTATTGAGAAAACAGAACAATTTTTTTTCACTGAGCTTGTAGAATAAATTCCTGTTTGATCCTCATACTTCCTACTGCTGCTGCCAATGTCTTTTGAGATACTGAACATTGATTAATCCCATTTACAGGGTCACAAAGGAGCACTTGTACAAATTCAGAGGCTTTTGCACTGTAGCAGAGCTCACATTGTAGCTATCAGTTTCTAAATTTGTCCCTCCCTCCTCATGGCCCAATGAAACTTGCCCCCTCCTTATGTCAAACTCAGTATTTGTGTGGAAAAGTTCAATACTTTAACTAAAGGTTCCACAGACATTGCCAGGAACCTCCTTGGCAGTCATGGCTGAAAAATCTCACTGAAGAGATTTAGAAGAAATTTACTGGGAAGCTTTTGTGTTCCCTAGAAAGAGCTTCGGGTGCAGCGGAAGACAATGAGCTTGCATTTAGACACTCCAGAAACACCACAAGCGAGAAGTCTGTGGCAGGCTGTAACCACTGCTGGAGCTTGTGCTGGATGCAGGAATCTTCATTTCCCTGTGCATGTTGTGTCCTCCTAAACCTGGCACAGGCAGTAGCTCTCATGTCCGTAAAGACCTAGGGGTACTGGAAACTCAAAACCCAGATGGGTGGGAAGAGGTCTCCTCTGTTCTGGTTCCCATTCATGAGTCTTTTAAGGCCTTTTATTGTTCTGCCACCCACTGCACAGGGACTGCCTTCAAGGTCTGCCTTGTACAGCAGCCAGCATAGTACTGATATTTATGTAGTAAATGATCACCAATGATGTAAGCTATAGCATGGAGGCAGGTGTCCTTTATGGGGCCTGGGAAATCAGCAGAGCAATCAGCTTCCAACCAAGGTGAGGGCAGGAGAGGAAAGTAGCCAGCAAAGAGTCACTCTGAGCCCTGCAGCCCAGTGCACAGCCTAGAGGAGCTGGCCAAGGTCAGCCAAGCCACTGAGGAGCACAGAGCACATCTGGGATATTTGATGATTATAGAAGTAAGGAGTTCATCATGGCAGCTCAGCATCATGCGTAACTAAAACATTTATAACAGGGCTGTGAACAGTCATGGGGGTCAGTGAGAGCAATTCTTCTGACAGAATCAGTTGGAGCAGTTCATCAAAAAGGTGAGGCCATGCAGTGCCAGGAGTGCATGATCTGAGTTGCCATTAGAAGCTCAGTGTGGGAAGCTGCACCCAGCTGCTGCCAAGCAGCACATGCCCAGTGGCCCCCTGAGAAGCAGGGATGAGCAGACCTCTCTGAGTCAGGGTGTACACAGGATATATGAATGCCATCAGCCGAAATGGAAGCATACAGCCAGGCACAATCACAGTTGGTCCATCTGAGGTAGAGGAAAGCCCATGTCTTCTGGCCCTGAGGGTGAGCCAAAGCCTGACACAGTGATCAATGCTGTAGGAGTTATGATCAGAGAGCAATAATTGCTGCACATCTCAGGGAAAGAACCACAATGAATTTCCTGGCAGTGCCTTGTTATTTGAGTAGTACTCCATAAATGTCTGCACATGTCAAAGGGAGGCTGAGTTATGAGGAACTGTGGGCTGCAGCCTCTGGTCTGGCTGCAGAAGTCCTTGCATGGGCTTGGAGTGTCTCACCACCATCACTGCCATTTGTCTCACCATTCCCTTGAGAGGTCAGTAGAAATTGCTCCACTTTACCTCTGCAGAAGTGGGCCTCAAGGCTTTGCACCACGGCTTCCAGGAAGCAGAGGGAGGAATGAACTCAGCCTGCAGACAGCCACCTGTGACCCACTGCCCTCCCTCCTTCCACAGGTTGTTCCTGCCCATCCAGTCCTCTAGGTCCTCATTCAGCCCTCACCATCATGCTGGTGCTAAGCTGATGCCAGAAGACTGATGTTGGAGAGTAGCCCACAGCTCTCAGATATTTCTCTTCTCAAGGCTGCATCTTGAAGGTGATGTAGTACCTGGGAAGAGTCTGACTAATTCATTGGCTCAAGGGTACAATCACTTAGCAATGAATCTCCACCCAGCTACAGCAAACTTATTTACAAGCCTGGGGAAAAATGTATTGTGTAGCAGTTTGCTGCACACCCTGACCAAGGGCGGCCCCTCGGGATTGATATTCTCTGTGCTGCATTTGCCTTCCCTCCCATTTAGTCAGGGAGAGTTCCCTGCAGGAGGAAATACCAACTCCCACTGCCAGTGAGAGCTGTTCCACCTCACCTAGCTAACAGAGCTAGGTGTCCAACGCCATTTGTCTGTGAAAGCAGTTGTGAACTTCATTCAACCCAGTCCCCACTCTTTGTGTTCAACATTTAGCCCCCAAATGTCAGTAGCTTTTTGGAAAGTGAAGTGCTTGGGAGGCAGGAGAAACAGAGCCCTGGGTGATATCTGTATAGCAGGATTTCTCTCCCCATCCATATGCAAATCTAACCTTTTTGATATTTCAACCCTATAAACCCTAAGACAGGATTTCAATAGAAAATGTTTACTAAAGGCTTTCTCCTTTATAATCTATTGATTTTAATATCCTTACGACTTCTGTTGAATGTCAGTTTTACCCTGAAGACTCCCATTGCAAACTTGAACACATTTAATTATTTATACCATTTGAAATATTAGTGCTGAGGAATGACTAAAAAGTTTTTAGTTCTGTAGTGGTCTGGTCTAAAATTTGCTTTCCCTTTGTGAATAACACAAGTAATTTGATATGGTAATCAAGGGCAGATGAATACTTCAAACAACACACTGCACTTCTAGTAATAATGACATCTATTTTCCACTTCTCCAGCCTCCTTGTGTGTACTACAACATAGCTCGCTCAGTGCTGCAGGAAAACTTTAATGTTGTCTCTTTTCTTTCTTCTGCCAGACAGCTGGCAAGGGACTGTTGCTTCCACTGGTGCCAGCAGGTGTTTCGGCAAGGTGCGTGGTTTGAGTGGAGCCAAGGCTTGTCCCTCAGCATGAGTCTAGCACTTGTTTGCCTTACTCATAGCACTCACTGCAGCAGTCAGATTGAGCAGAACTTTGATGTCAAAGTTGCCTGTGAGACAAATACTGTTTATGGAGGAAAATCTAAGTGAAGACCTAAGGAAGTCGGGATTTTGATAGCAAGTCATAGAATCATAGAATGGTAAGGTTGGAAGGGACCTCAAGGATCATCTAGTTCCAACCCCCTGCCATAGGCAGGGACACCTCCCACTAGTACAGGTTACTCAAGGCCTCATCCAATCTGGCCTTGAACACATCCAGGGAGGGAGCATCCACAACCTCCCTGGGCAACCTGTGCCAGTGTCTCACCACCCTCACTGTAAAGAACTTCCTCCTAACATCCAGTCTAAATCTCCCCTCTGCCAGTTCAAACCCATTGCCCCTTGTCCTGTC
>VWZE01017195.1:160854-229138 GCA_013396675.1 Eubucco bourcierii
TTCCCTTCTTGCAGATGGGTGTTATGTTTGCCCTTCTCCAGTCAGCAGGAACTTCACCACTCTGCCATCACCTTTCAAATATGATGCACAGTGGTTTGGCAACTTCATCTGCCAGTGCCCTCAGGACCTGTGGGTGGATCTCATCAGGCCCCATGGACTTGTGCACATTCAAATTCCTTAGGAGCTCACAAATGTGATCTTCTACTATAGTAGGCAGATCTGCCTGCTCCCAGTCCTTACTTTTACCCTCTGCAATTTGGACATTGTGGTTGGAGCCCTTGATGTTGAAGACTGAGGCAAAGAAGTCATTGAGCACCTCAGCCTTGTCCATATCCTTTGTCAGCAGCTCTCCACTTTTCTTCTGTAAGGGTCCCACATTCTCCCTAGTCCTTCTTTTCTCAATAATATACCTGAACCAAATGTAAGTGAACCAAAGCAGGGGATCTGAGAGGAACTCAGCATCTGAAGGGCCTGTTCTTCCCCAGAGTCCTGTTTTGCCCTCTCAATACGCAGCTCAGGTTGGCGTGGCTGAGCTCACCCTGCCCAGCCAGGGCACAGGTGTGTGTGGACTCATCCTTGCCAGCTTGGGTCCTATCTGCAGCCTCTCTCAGTGGCATTTTGCATCCAAAGAGATTTAACACCCAAATGCAGGTCCCCCTTAGGTCCAGCACTCAGGCTGTGTTTGGGTGCTTGATCTGCCAAGTGCCTTGGTATGACTGATTTGAGTTATGGCTGGCCAGAGCTTTTTATGTTCTCCTGCCATGTCCCCACTGCCCCAAACTGCCATTGCTGCCATCAAGTGCTCAGTGCAATTGCACGCAGCTCTGTTAATGACACTGAGTCTTTCTGTCACAAGGAAAACTTGTACTATTCTTTTTCCTCCGTCTGCTGAAATTTCCCCTTTTCTACTACCAACCTGATACTCGTTCAGAAGCTGCCAAGATATATTTGGCTCTTGTATTTACTCCAGATGGAGACTTTTATTTCCACTCCTATCTGGCAGTAGAGCCTGTGATATCACCAGACACAACTTTTCTCTGAGATTCATTGTTTTGGTAACAAAGAATTAAAGGATAAAGAAAGAATGGCTCCTTTTGTATCTGGGGTTTTTTTAAGATCTTTCTGAAGGCAGATGATAGTCTTGTCTGTATCCCAAAGTTTGGCTAGGCTCATAATGGCCAGCAGGAGGTGGATTTTTCTAGTTTTCAGCCCATGAGGAACCATCACCTGGATGTCTGTCTTTTAGTGTCCTAGGATTATTCTTTAACGGTAGAGCAAGAAACTCTGGAATCTACAGTTCTGAAGTGAGCAGGGGTAAATGTGCCAGCTCAGTGCTGTATACATCACATTTGTAACCAGTTTTGCCTTCGTACAAACATTGAAACCCAGTCCAAGGACTCTCTGTAGGCAGAAATGCTGCCACTGATTTCAGTGCCCATGAACGGAGCGAACCAGACAGCCTCTGTGCCATGTCTTAGAGAGGAAGGCAGTACTCTGCCTTTTGGAACTTCTGGCAACAGGTCTGGGAACTCCATACCCAGCTTTGCCACCAGGCCAGCTTTGCCACCAGGAATGGGTCATTCAAGGACCTGCAGTTATGCTACATGACTTTACATCAATCCTCAGGGTGCCAAATTCTTTACAGGGCTGAGCAGTGCATCTCTTGATTGGTTATTTTCCTCTGTCTGCAAAACTAACCATGCTCCTTTTCCTCCATCCCACTGTACTTTGGAATATCCATTGAGATGATTAAGGGCATGGAACATCTCTCTTACAAGGAGAGCCTGAGGGAGCTGGGGCTCTTCAGCTTGGAGAAGAGGAGACTAAGAGGTGACCTCATCAATGTTAATAAAGATGTAAAGGCTGAGTGCCAAGAGGCTGGAGCTAGGCTCTGCTTGGTGATGCCCAGTAACAGGGCAAGGGGCAATGGGTGGAAGATGAGGCATAGGAAGTTTCATTTAAACACGAGGAGGATTTTTTTCTCTGTGAGGGTGACAGAACAGAACCCTGGAACAGGCTGCCCAGGGGGATTGTGGAGTCTCCCTCTCTGGAGATATTCAAAACCCACCTGAAAATGTTCCTGTGTGATCTGGTAGAAGAGATCCTGCTCTGGCAGGGGGTTTGCACTGGATGAGCTTTGGAGGTCACTTCCAGCCCCTGACATTCTGTGATTCTAGGATCTTTTATAATAATGATGATCTATTATGATAATACATTTATTATTACATATATTCTATGTCTATCTGCTATAAATAATAACCTCATGGTGATAACAGTATGCTGATGTGGTAAGCAGTAAGCCTGTAAGTTACCTCTCAGGTTAGACTCTGTTTCTGTAGTTTTTCCTGCATCCTGCATCTATCCATGTATGCCACACTTATGCTTCTGTTCATTTCACTGGCAACGTTTTAGGCAAGGAATTCAAGAAGAAAAATGCATGCCTGGTTTTACTTAAGCTGAGAAGCTTCCCATGTAATGAACGTGCTGCTCTTTACTGCCTCGGGTCACTCCAGATCAGCAAAGGCTCAATTCCTTACAGCCCCTAAAGTGTTATCTGAAGTCATGTTGTTGTTTTGCTGTTAGTGAGTCTCTTCATTCTCTGGCTTTGAAGCCTACTGCCAAATGAAGTAAAGAAAGCCCCGGCCCTGGGGATTTCTAAATCCAAAGTTAAAAGTTATTTGTTCTATTTAGCATTTTTTAAATGATTCTTTTAGGAATTGTATGTGCCTCAAAGCTAATTAACTCTTAATGAGCACAAAATGCCCTGGGATGCAGATTCGGAGGGCATGCTGGAAGCCTAGGCATGGGCTGGGCTGCAGCAATCCAGGAGATGAAATGACGATTTGATTCTTTTTTTAAGTGATGGTGCAGATAGTTTTATTGAGAGATTGTTTTTCTTTCTGTCTTTGTAGTCTAAATAAAGCTGATCAGATTTTCAGTCCCCCATATGAGACCCAGTGCTCTCAGCCCTGCAAATATCCTTTGGTTTTCCACTATGGATGAAGTCGCTTTTCTGTAGGGAAAACAAACTCAGGAGCAAACCTTCATGTGAGGAGAGGCAGGCAGCGATCCAGTGCTGAGCACTTAGCCAGAGCACTGGCAACTGAGCACCTGCCCGTGCCCAGCTCTCTGCTATTCCCCTGGACCAGTCCCTCACTCTTTTAGTGCCTTCACTCATTCATCTGTAAAGCAATCATAATTGCATTTATGTCACAGGGGTGCCTTGATGCTTGACAAATGAGAATTGACCCAAAATTCATCCTTCGGAAGCCCTGTATGAACAATATCTTGCTCACACGGCGGGCTGTGGACAACCTAGATTAGAAGAGGTATAAACACAGTCAAAGTGAAACTCTATTTAGGAATTGTCAGATCATTCTTGATACTTATTCTTAGGTCTCATCTAATTCTAGAGTAGGATTTCCCAGAAAGGGTTTATATGGCTCTTTCTTTTGCACCAAGCCATGTTATATCAAACTGTATTTTGGAGCAAATGGTTGGTTCCCAGAGCAGTACCTTGGAAATCTGCATTTAGCAAAACAAAGAGCAATTAGTGTGTCAAAGAAATCCTATCCTGTATGTGTTGGAGCAAATGGCAATGACTTGCAAGGATTTTACAGGGGGAGAAAATCCCAGGTTTTATGAGAAGGGGGCTGCCTAACTGCTGCTATGCTTTATATCATTAGGTTTTTATATTTGCTGTAATACTGTTTAAGAATGAAGCTGACTTTCTGCAACAAACTGTAGAACATATGGTGTGCAGCCTGCAGAGGCTCTCTGTAGCAGTACCATTACTGCTAATATTTGGGAATTAGAATCTGCTTTCCTCTGAAAGAGAGCTCTGTGTTCTCCCGATTCAGAACACTGCTTTCACCAACAGCTTTTCATCACCAGTAACAGTCTGGGGAGAAAAACAATGGGTCTGATCTTGAGGGAGGTTTAATATCAGATTCAGTGTCTCCTGCCTGTGTGCCACGGATCCCCTTAAAGGAACCAAGTGAATTCCTGTTTTACCAGGATCTCACGTACAGCTTATCCCAACAGCAGGAGGAAAACTGGAGTTGCTGCTTGATCGAGCCACTTTTCCTAACAAAGGTGCAGTCACTCAAGGCTAACCAGATTGCAGCATGCCAGGAGTCCCCTGTCAGCATCACAGAGAGCTCCAGCCCCCAGGAAGCGCTCCCAGCAGAGTTTGAGTACCCAAGGTACAGCTTGGTTTCGCACAGAAACCTGCAGCCAAAAGAACCGCAGAACGCTCCTCTGTGTCTTGCCTTTTTATTTCCAGACTTGCAAAGCACTTTAAGAGCACCTCATGCTCACAGGGAGCGTTCCTCTGACTTATCTCGGGTATATGCTTGAAAGGCTCTGTGCCAAAGTGCAGAGATTAGGTAAATGAAAAGATCCTGAACATTGCAGCAGGGAAGCAGTCCAGCTGGTGGTGCCCTCAGAGTGGGTTTGCGTTCATCCATATGCAATCTGCAGAATTCATTCTTTAGACCTTTTACCCTGCTTGGCTTCAGTAATCAACTTCCCCAGGCTCTTCCTGGAGACTGGACTCATTCAGACCTGAGGGCACAGCCCCCACAATCTCTGGAGCCTTGTCCATGGGAACGTTTAACCTTTCAAAGCTGCTGTGCCCAGGAGACCTGCAGAGCAGTGCCTCACCTCTACTGCACACCAACAGCCGTGGTGTGATGTGCAAGCAGAGGCTCCCTGTCCCCTCCTCTCAGTGGCCGTGGAGGCGGAAGCAGGACAGACCTTGGTAGTCTCCTGACAGCACTAAACACAGATTGCTCAGCCCATTACTTTACCTCCTTATCTGTTACCTGTTTAACTCACCCCAAATGCAGAGCAGGTGGTCCCTGCCTGCAATTGAGACCTCAGCTCAGCTCTCAGGCTTCATAGGCTGCTGGACATTTCCAATGACCTTGTGGAAATAAGGGCTTTGGTGGGACACATACCCACATCTTCAGTGCACTATGCAGAATGCTTTTAGGACCACTGAATTTCCTATGAGCTGATCCTGGACCAGCATCTAGGAGACCACAAAAAAAGTCAGTCTTAAAAATCTACCTTTCCGCAGTAATAGCAGCCAGAGCAGATCTCTGGCCTTAATTCAGTTCATCTGGCCACTTCTGAGGGTGATGTGGGTAGTAGGCAAAGACATGCTCCTTTTATCTTTGCTCATGCAGGTGTTGTCTATTTGTGAAAAGAAGGTCTCAGCAATTGGCAGCAGGTGGCTACTCTGCAGAAGCACCTGGGTTCCTCCTTCAAGGAAGTGAAAAAGCTCTCTCTGGCTGTGTCTTTCAGGATTTTGCTGATTCCATATACCAAATGGTTGCACAGAAGTTCCAGGAGCTGACAGACAATTTCACTTCCATGCATGCACGCCACAAAACTCTTGCAGGCATTGTGATGACCAAAGGTAAGACATCCTCTCATTTATTTTCCTCTGGTGTTTTTTGTGACTAGTACATTATTTACCTGGCCCGTGGTATTGAGGGGTGACTTTTCTCCCCCTACAAAAAATAAATAGTAATGCAGAGAAAAGAAGCATTAAATATTTACACCTCAAGTAAGTTCACACAAAAATGTTGGTAACAGAGGTAAAGATTTATTCATAAGTCTGTCCTTACGCTGTTTTGTTTACAGGACAAAATGCAGAGTGGTCTGGGTTTGCATTTCTGAGAAGGTGAGGGATTTTTGAGTTCCCAATAAAAAGTTGTGTTACTTATTAACTGTCTTTTAAGATCTGGAAGTACCAAGTTCTTGTTACTACCTTGTTTAAGCCTACCTTAAGGCTTTAGGTCTGATGGACAACAAAAGCAAGCCTCAGCTCATTTCCTTCCCAGTCAAAAGAAACAATTCTGTTAAATTCTGATCTGGTCTAACCAGAGGAAATACTTCCCAGCAGAGCCACAACTTTATATTCACTCCTGCTGAGCCTTAACTAATGGACACATTGCGTACAGAAAGCTTTGGATGGGTCTGTGGCATAGACTGTGTGTCTGTGTGTTGGTGTGAGCACCCCTGCATAGACAGTAGGTCTGTTGGTCTGTCTGTCTGTGTGAGCACCCCTGCATAGACAGTCTGTCTGTGTGTCTGTCTGTGCAGCACCCCTCTGCTGGTATTTATGAGGACGTCAGCAGTGGAGATGCTGCCATAAACTTCATTCTCACCCAGATGTGTGGAGTAGTGGCTTGGGTTTAGAAGTGAGAAGCTGAGCTCAGAGGGGAGCTGCATGCATATTTCATCCGGCCTGGGCTCTCCTTCCTTCCAACGATGACATTAGCTACGTTCAGCAGGCACAGTTGTGAGCATTGCAAGGCAGTAGGATGGGGGCAGGATTATCTGATGGATCTTTTCCGACTACAGGACCTAAGCACAGCTAAGAGCTCTGTGCAGAATAATTATTCTCTTCTTGATGTGAAAAGAGTAAGCAACCCTCGTGTAGACCTCTAGCTGAAACTGAACTGCCTCTCAGCTGTACCTGTTAGAATTTTGCTTCCTCTGCCCTGGTCAGTTGTTTGTTTGTGTTACTTTAGGCTCTGGCAGTAGTGGATGAACGTTCTGTATTTTGGAGGGCTGCACAGAAGTCCTGCAGACCACAGGAGAACAGTAAAAGGGAGAGTGTGATTACTTTGGGGTGTGAAAGAAGAGTGCTACACCCAGGTTGCAAGCTGCCTTGCCATAGAGTTCTTGCCTGTGGCACTCATCAGATTTAAACCAAGTGCTGTAACTTGTTTAGAGGACTTCTTTCCAAACAGGACCACGAGAAGGGATGTTCAATTTGCCTTTTTTAAGGAGCTAAGTTACAGAAGCTAGGAACTGTTGCTCTAACCACTTTCTGAGGGGCAGCTGTCCCCAGCTCAAGTGTCTTTGTTCAGTTTTCTTACACTCAGGGTCTGTTTTGCCTGTGAGGATTTCATCCCATTCTGCCTTGCTAAGGTGGGTGCCAGGGAGCCTATGGCTCCTGCATGCTAGTGGGCCCAGGTTTGCTTCAAAAAGCACAATGGAGCTGGCACAGCCTTACTGCTGTGTGACCAAAGAGGACATTTGAAACCCCACACCATATGGGAAGAGGACTCACCTAAAGGAGTCACAGCTCCCAAAACTGTGGCTACTGAGTGCGTGCAGTGTGGTACTAGGGAGAGGAGAGGTACATCCAGATCCCTGCCAGCCTTTCTGGGCAGCTGGAGCTGTGTGTGTCCCTTCTTTGGGAAGGGGCAAAAGTATCCTGCTGCCGTTTGATTTTCGGATGAGTCGCATGCCCTTGGTGGGATTTTACACATTTGTATTTTGTAGTTCATCTTAGTCAGCATTAAGACAAATCACAGCTTTACTGATGTGCCCCAAGCATTTCCCTCAAGGCTGCTTTTGTAATTCTGAGTTCCCTTTTATGAATTCCTTCGGTCTGCCAGCCACCTTGTTCATCAAAACCACGCTGCTTTTGTGGAGCTAGAGAGGAAACCCACAGACATGAAGTGGTTCACAGAAGATGCAAAGGTAGAAACTGCCTTTCCTTGGTACATTTTCCAGGCGTCACCTGCCAGGCATGGCGAGATTAATCATTTGCCATTTGTGTCATTACTTTTTGCTCTAAGGTTGTAGATCTGCAGTTTGCAGTTTGTTCCCAGAGGTAGTGAGGATCTCACTGTATTTAAAGATAACAGGGACAAGTTTTCCCTTCAAACACTCAAGTCCCAATTTCTTGTCTTTTTTAGCATAGGATTTGGCAGAAGAACCCTGAGATCTCTGCAAACATCCGGTGACATCGTGCCGTGTTTGGCACCACACACACCCACAAATGGCAAAAATGGATTTGCTTTTCCCTTCGTTTCAATTTAATGTCATCCTGACTAGAAGCAGATTTATCTGTGCTTGCCCAGTGTTCAGACAAAGCCAGTAAAAAGCACAATGTGATTCTGTGATAACTGCTGTTGAGATAATACAAAACCTCTGCAGACACAACAGAAGTATGCTAGATTGGTTTTCTTTTCCTGAACTCTGACATTTTTTCCTACCATTTCAGTTTCCCTGGGAAACAAACGAGAGTTACATTTGGACACTGTAATTGACTTATGCTTTAGCACCCAGGGCAAATTCCAAAGTATGAGAGAGGGGGGAAAAAAGTAGAAAATTGTGTTATTGACTGGCTGTGAATGTTCTGCAGTAATAAATTGCTAGTCAGAAAAGCAGGCAGCCCAGCGTGTTTATCGGTGCTTTGCTCTGAACTGGGATGGGAGAAATACGCCGCAGTAAAGACAATAGACAATAAAGCCTATTTCCAGAAGCACTGTAACAAGAGGGCTAAGGAGGATTTCTGTCCTTTGTAGGTGTGGTAGGGAAGTGTAGTGACCAAAGACAAGTTAAAAACTGCCATGCTGAACGCCTTCTCTGCCTCAGTCTCCAGCAGCCAGACCAGCTCCCAGGAGCAGCTGCTCTCAGAGGGGCGACAAGGCAAGGGATGGAGGGATGGGCACAGGGCACAAGTCTTAAGAGGAGCAGCTGAAGGTGCTGGGACTGTTTAGCCTGGGAAAAAGGAGGTTTTTCACTCCTTTTACCACTCTTACCACTCTCTACAGCTCCCTGAAGAGAGACTACAGTGAAGTGAGGGGTGGTCCCTTTTCCTGAGTAACAGGCAACAAGACAGGAGGAAATGACCTCAAGTGGAGCCAGGAGAGGTTTATATTGGATAGCAAGATAAATTCCTTCACTGAAAGGGTTGTTAAGCATTGGAACAGGCTGCCCGAGGCAGTGGTGGAGTCCTCATCTCTGGAGGTATTTAAAAGACATGTGGATGTGGTTTGGTAGTGACCTGCTTTAGTGGTGACTTGGCAATGCCAGGTTAATGGCTGGACTCAATAATCTTAAAGATGCCTGGAGCCAGCTTTCCTCATAGTGCATTGCATTTATGGCTAACACATAGATGCCAACACCAGTTTTGGCTTTGCTGGGCTCTGTTCCATGGGCCTGATTTGGGCATCTTTTGACTCGCTGCTCTGCTGTAGCCTCTTACAAATTTGCAGGGAGGAATGCTGTTTTGTTAAACCAGTTGGCACAGTCAGGAAAATGGAAGGGCAAGCATGCTGATACTGTCTAATGCAGGGCAGCAGCTGCAAAACTGCAGCACTCCCATGTAGTTCTATCTCTGCTGCGCAGGCACAGGTATGGAATGGCAGCAGCACTTGCAGGGGCTGGCGAAGGGCATGGTCCCACCAAGGGTCACTGGGCAGGGCAGCTGGTTTTACTGGTGCACATGTCATCAAGGAGAGAGTGTGGACAGTTCTACCTGTCCCCTGCACCTGGGAGATAGGAAGCCTCAGCCTGGGGCAAGTGCAGGGTGGGAGATGGAGGTGTGAGCTGCAGCCCAAGAGCTGTAATAGAGGCTGGCAGCACTCGCAGGGTTTGTCTTTTCCAGCTCTGAGCAGACCTGGGCACCCACTTGTGCTCTACCTGAGGTCACTGGACACAGTGAAGAACTCCAGCCACTCCATGCAGAGATCTGTCACTGCTGTCCTCTCTGCAAAATACCCTCCCACCACCATTGCAAACAAAGCAAGATAGGTATTTAAACACCTTGCAGCTGTGTTTGTCAAGTCTTAGCAATTTAAATACCCAGAGAGAGTTTTTGTCAGACTTCCTGTTAAAAAGGAAGCATTGAGAAAGTTCCTTTGCAGGAGCACACCATCCATATAAAAAGGTTGAGAGATGATTTTCTATTCCTTTTTTTTTTTCAGACTGACAATCATTTTGATATTAAAAGCAAGCTAGGAGGTCTTCTGAGTTAACTTGTACGGAATAAAGATGAACTGGACAAAAGGGCCCTTAATAGCAATTTCATGCTGTGCTAAAATATGGGAAATTATCTTCCATATCTCATGGAACTGATCCTAATCATTGCTAAGTGGAATGACAGAAAAAAGCAGAGCTGAAAACGTGTCTCCCTGGATCTTTACAGTCAGATTAGGACTCGTAGAACCTGACATCTGAGTACCACCAGAAACATTGATGGCAAACTGATTCCTGAGCCATTGTTTAAACAGGAAAGCTGTGAGGTAGTCAAATGCAGGAGAAAATCCAGGCCCTGTGTAGAAAATCAACCTGCTTCTGTAGTCTCCCCAAGGTAGAGCAGAGAGGGAGAGCAACCTCCCTCAGCCTGCCACTCAAAATCTTCTTGCACCCCAGGATGCCACTGGCTGCCTTGGCTACCAGAGCACCCTGCTGGCTCATGGGGACCTTGTCCACCAGGACATGTGCCCACAGCATGTTCCAGCAGGCATCACTCCAGTATCACTGCCCTTTCATGTCTTGACTCTCTCTTATTACAGAATTAAAGTCATTCTAAGGATGTGGTAGAGCTGTCAGGGAAGAAGATAACAGAAAATAATGCAGGATTGTCAGGGCTATGTAGCATCAAGAAACTTGACTTCCCTAAACAAACCTTGAATGGTGACCTGAACTTACTCAGCTATGAGATGTGATTAGAGCTCTCTTTAAGCTACCTTGAAAATTATTCCAAATACGCCTTGCCTTTTTTTTTGGGGGGGGGGGGGGGGTTGTGCAGATAACAATGGACAATCTTTTGAACGATTTGTTACAAAAGGCAAAGAAAGAGCATAAAATTATTGCTTATCAAAGGAAGAAGTAGCACCATTTAAAACAACGTGAAATTGTACCACATGAATTATTCACAAGGGCTGATGTCACACTATCATTATTTCCGACTTTTCCTTTTTACTGCATAGGATTTTGTGTCAGTTGTCTCAACCCAATAAAATAGGTGGTGGGGTTGGGTTTTTTTAATTACTCAAACCTGATTTTTCTGTTTTGGTGGTTTGTTTTTTTTTCTAATTTCAAATTGATATATTCCAAGCAGTGATCTTCAGGGTGTCATGTTGAAGCAGCTAGCAGGCTCTGAAACATCCAGTGAAACAGAGACTTACACGCTGCCTGCTGCTTCTCTACATGTTACGCCAGCTGCTGAGATGCCAGAGCGTGATCCCAGCCGCATGCTGGCATTAGCAGTTGCAGATTTGTCCTGATTGATGTGAATTAAGCCCCCTGGGTGTCAGAGGAGTTCTCCAATATACAGGCAATGAGATGTGGTTTTCTGATTGCACCTCTGGCAATTACCTAGGGACTTAGATTTTGCTTTTCCAATGTGCAGGGCTACAAATTCTGTTATGAAAAGTCTCGGTGATTGCAGCATGCTAGAAGCGAGAGTAACTGTCCAGGTTGTAAGAAGCATGGCTTAGACTAGCCAAAGCTCTCTGGTGTCTTGGTGGAGCTGCGGCTCACAGCAGATGAGTGCCAGCAGTGTGTGCTCGTGGCTGTGACCCGCTGTAAAAGTACAGATCATAACTCGTCTGAGAGGTGTCAGTCAGTTCTCCATGGCCAGCTTCTCTGCTGAGCAAACTTTCATATTTTTCCCTGCACTCTGAATCGATTGCAAGCTCTGTGGCTGCAGAGCAGATATTTTGGGAGAGGAGGTAGGGAAGGCAGTATTCTTTGGTTGATGTGTGTCCACCCCTCAGCGTTAAGTTCCACACAAAGACCTGTCCTTTGCTGCTGGCGGGAATGAACAAATTGCCTCCAAGAGTTTAAACATTAGGAAAAAATCATTTTTAAAGACCTGTAAATATTTTGTAAAGACACTACTTTTGCTTTACTGGCCACCATACTATTTAATTTGCACATGGTTTGGTTACTTGTAGGGAGAGAAATCTTACAGCAAGCCTCTGTCTGTAGCAGAAGGCTGTACTTCTGCTGGCTGCCTGCAGCTCTTCCAAGTTCATGAGGAGATCGTACTACCCAAGAGCAAACAGGCCAGATGAGTCACCTCCCAGCAAAGTTCCTCTCCTTTGACTATAAAGAAAGTTTACAGCAATTAGCTCAGCTAGAGATATCTGAACTCCAGCTACCCAGAAGAGCTGAAGTGAAACCTACCACTGGTGTCAGCAAACTGAGCATATCTTACAGTAAAACCTCATAGTCTGTTCAACAGCATGGAAGTCTGGACTATGACACTCAGAAATGAGCATTAATAAGGTCAAGTTCCCCTTGTGTGACTCCGAGGGGACATCCTGTCGAGCAGAGACCCTAGGGCAAGGCTGAGGCTTTCAGCAGAGCACCAGAAAGATTCCTTCCCTTACTGGGTCCTTAGACTGAATCTGTGACCAGAGCCAGCATGACAGCTGTGGGGACATTTCCGTTCTCTAATGCAGCTAAGTAATCTGCAGCATGTTAGAAAATGAAACATGGCAAATTTCCTTCCTGCTCTCCTGGCTGTCCCTGTTGGCAGGATCCAGCCAGTATGCTGACACAGCTCCCCAATTCCCTTTCCCCTGCTCCATTTCCTTTTCAAATTGAAAACTATTAGGAGTCTTTAGGCAAATAACAGAAACCTACTGCAGGTGCCTGTTATGGATTGCTCACTACTTACTCCTAACCTAATGTCTCCTCAAATATTACTTCACAGAAGGCAGCCAGGGAAAGAAATGCCTCATGAACTCTGACAATGGGTGGATTAGGAGTTAAGGTCACCCTACTGACACCTATTTCTTCTTTTCTGTCAATCCACCTGGAAACAGTTAGATCTGAGATTGGGTCCCCTCAGGAGGATCCCCTGTCTTGCCAGGGGCAATACTCATCCAGCATCATCTCCTCCTCTACACCCCAAAGCAAAGAAGGTGGCACATGACTGGTGGTGCCAGATTAGTGCCAGCTGGGATTTTGCCATGCTCAACACTTTAGCTTTCCTAGCACAGCTTGGTGATACACTCCATCTAGATTAGCCACGTCTGAGGTTGAGTTAATCCACATTTAGAAGGTAACCTGACTTTCCTAAAGAGAAAGCACTTGAGAGACTTGAAGGATTCTGCAAGTAAGGTACAATAGAAAGTAAACATTCATAATGAGAGTTAGCAGTGACTGGGTTTATGCAAACCAGACAAGGGTACAGAAGTGCCTGTTAATTCTCAGTCACTGGAGCAAGTAGCTAGACTCCAGAGCGGGAAGGCCTGCCTCAAATGCCAGGGTTCCAGTTTGCCTTCATCAGCTAGAGGTCCCCTCTGTGACTGTGAGAGCCCTTCCTCCCCTGGCTCTGGCAAGGACAGCAGGTGCTTGCCGGGGCTCAGCCTTCAGGCTCTGTGTACACAAAGCAAGGCATGCACCAGAGCAGTCTGCCAGCAGACATTGGCACCTGTCAGGGTGTTGCCAGTGCTGCTCACCATGCGGCACTGGGCACACATCAGTCCCCACTTGACTCCCCAGCGAGGTGCAGAAGTCATGGACATCTGTGTTTCCTGAGTGCCCTCATCGTGAGGCATAGTTCTTGGGTCTTTCTGAGCTGGGGGAATAGGTTATTTACTGTCATTGCAGATGGGAAACGTGGAAATTTTTAATGTGTGGCATTCAGAGTTGTTTGAAAGTTCTTGGGCATCATTTCCTCCAGTCTCAGGTCACATCTCAGTGACATTGTGCAAATGTGCGCCTTGCCAGGGCTGGCAGACACCACAGGCTGTGTCCACCTGCTGGGGGTCCATAGAACTGAAAACCAACCTACAGAGTTAACTCACCCAAAAATTATCACCCCAAAGTGACATCAAAACAGACTCTTGTGCAGATGATTAACACCTTTCTTTGTAGGGAAGAAACCATTTGTCCATCCCATCTTTATGCAGTGGGGAAGGCACCCTGATGGCTGCTGCTGGGGCAGTAAGAAGAATCTGGGCTGAAAGTCAGAGCTGGTTCTACTCACAGATTTTTAAAAAGTGGCTTCAGGAGTGTTACTTGACTTTTATTTACTACTTATAGTGCAACAGCAATGAAACTTATCATGACAGGGAGTGTGTTTTCCCACCAGAAGATGTCTTCAGCAGCTCATAAACCCCAGGCCATTTATCAGCCCTGCAGGAGATCTTTATTACTTCCCTACAGCATATGCTCTCCTGTGAGGTGCTTACTGATTTAACAAGTAAACTTCGTGGCAAGCTTTTATCTTGGAATTAGCATGGAGGCTGAAATAGAGCCCTTGTTAGTCTAATAACACAGAGCTGTGAGGTTCCTGCACATTCCAAAGGCCGCATCATCACCTTAACAAGCCTCCCTTAGGGCTGTCTGGGCTGTGAGAACTTCAGCGGTCCTGATCTCATATTCACCCCCGGCAATTTCCCAACCCTTTTGTTTTTCTTCCTGCAGGTCTGGACATCAGGCAAGCTCAGGTTATTGTGCTGTCATCCGGCACCAAATGTATCAATGGAGAGTACATTAATGACAAAGGGCTTGCGGTCAACGACTGCCACGCAGAAATCCTGGCCAGAAGGGCATTTGTTCACTTCCTCTATTCACAGCTAGAGTTACACTTAAGGTAAGTGAATTCTGTTGGTGCTTGGGGAATGTTATATGGCCTGCAGTGGAACAGATCCATCCTCTAGGCCTTGGAATTTTTTGTTACTTTACGTTGCTGTTTCTGAGTCTTTAGCTGCTGAAGGACCAGAAGAGTGCACAGAAGAAAATGAGGGAGTTAGATAGGGTAGAGTACTGGGTTGTGAGCTCCTTTGCTCCAGCTGATTTTCCTTCAGTAGCTATTAGATATGACTCATAAAGTTGGGTTTTACGAAGCCTGATGATTTTGTACAAATCTTTACATGCAGGCTTATTAGCATCATTCACTGGCTAGAGACTGGAAGGGGTCATTTTGCTCCCTGCAGTCATCTCCTGTCTTCCTTACTGCTGCTAAAATATCTCAAGGAAGTGATTTATTGATCATTAATGCCTTCATTGACTCACTCGAGAGCAAATGAGTGTTAATAGCACAGATAACTTTGTGCCAAAGTGCAGGATGCTATCAGTCACTCCACCTTTATGATGTTTGAAAACATTATAGCATCCTTACAGATAAATTACTGTTCCTCCCTGCAGCCACATCCACCTTGTTACCATTGAAATGGTTAGTGGGTCATACACTGCTTGGGAGCTGGTAGTAAGTGGAGTACTGAGGAGGTCTCTCCTGGGACTTTACTAGTCCTGTCCTATCAACAATCTAGAAAAGGCTGCCTGGTGCTTTGTTGCCTGGTGCTTTGGACAGGCCAAACCAAGGAGGACCAGTCAGCATGCTGGAGGGCTGGGCTGCTGTTCAGGCAGGCTGGAGGGCTGGGTCAGCAGGAATTTTGATGGGAAACTCAAGGAGGCCAAATGAGGAGTCCCACAGCAAGGAGGAAAGAACAACCTGCAGTAATAGAGACTGGATCCTTGCTGGCTGGGGAGCTGCTCTCTGCAAGGGGCAGGTTTCATGGGTGGATGACAAGCTGAGCCTGAGATAGCAGTGTGCCTGGCAGCAAACTGGGTCAGTAGGATCCCGAGCTGTATGAAGAGCCAGTCCAGGGAGAGTCAGTCACGCCTACTACAGAGCACTCATTAGACCACACCTACAATACCATGTGCAGTTTGGGGTTGACCAGTACCAGGAAGAACATCGACCACCCGAAGCAGGTTCAGGAGAGCTCACCCAGATGCTCAGGGGCCAAAGCACTTGACCTGTGTGGAGGGAGTGAGGAGGCTGGGCCTGTTTAGCCTGAGGGTGGGATAGCAGACCCAGAAGAGCAAGTGTCAGCACTACAATGGAGCTCGTTCTATAAGGTCCCTTTGACTTCAGAAGGCTTTGCATCAGGTCAGAGACACAAGGATGGGTCAGAGAAGGGCTCTATTGCTCTTCTGAGCACCTATGATGCTGTTGCACTGGAGCAGTGTTAGCAAGAGTAATAGTTATTTTCACTTCAGGCTGAGGACAAGAGAGTATATGGAGTAGATGAGCTTGGCTAACAAAGAGCCTTGAAGGGTTTAATCAAAACCAATATTCTTTCTGTTTCAATCTGAATTGCTTTCAAGTTTACATTAAATTATGTTTTCAGCAGTGTAGCAGCCCTAGCAGTTGCTTTGTGCTACGGTCTCTTGGGAAACAAGTGCTACAGCTGTATCTTAAACTGTTGTATTGATCCACCTCCCTAACATGCTCAGTCATATTATTATTTTATTTGAGTCAATGTTAACAGCCTTTTGTTAAGAGAATTCACAGAGCAGCACAAGCTGCATTCACTGTAACTTCAAATCGCTCTGTTCAGCCAAGAGCAGGCATCACTGCTTTGCTGGCCAGCACGTGTGATAAAAACCTCCACCAGAATTATCAAGGCTAAGCACCTTTGAAAGCCAGAGCTGGAGATACTGGCAAATCAGATTTTACCTCCTGAAAGTCCCCAAGGAAGTAAAACACTGTGTTCTGATATGTTCTCCCATTCTAGGCTTTATGGCTACACTCAGTTTTATGCCATCACCAGGAACTTTGTCACACAGTGAGGAAGTGATGTTCAAAATGAAATGGATAATGCTTTTTCTGTGCATTGAAGTCACATTTACCCTTCTTCTCTAGAAGAAGAGAGACAGCCCCCACTGGCAGAGAAATCCCATGGTGCTCCCTCAGGGTTTTCAGGACAGCTCCACGGGGGTTCCCTACTCAGTAGCTCCTCGGGCAAACACAAATCTGGCTTCTGAGCCATTATGCATTTACAGTATTCTAACCCAAACTGAACTCCTCTCTCAGGTCAGCAACTTGTGCAAAGACATATAAGAACTGAGACCAGAAAGATGGTTCCACAGCCCCAAAAGAGAATGAAAGCATGGTTCTTGCCTCTCCCACCTCTCCCTATGGAACAGGCAAGTTTGTTCTGCCGAGAGTATTCCCTGTTCCCACATGCCTTCCTCTCACCAACTATACCTGCTCAAAAGTGATCTCTGCAGCTGGATTTTAGGAACTCCCAGTGCAAGAATTATTTTTCTGCATGATGCTGTCCTTGAAAGGGAAGCACTTTTCCAGAGTCTACAAACACTGCCTTTGGCCTCAGTGGAAGCAAACCATGTTCTTGCCTGAATGTTCCATAAAATCTTCAAAGAGCAGGGACAAGCAGGCTGCAAGAAGCGAGGGCCAGGAGAGAGAATTAAAGACAAAGAGTCACTGAGTTGGATTTACTTCTTGAAATCTCACTTGAGATGTCTGAAAGTTAGCAATCAAGTGTGAAGAAGATCCTCAGGCTGCCTTTGTCACCAGTGGAGAGCAATGAGCATCTCTGAAGTGGGCCTTAGCAAGGCTGTGTTGCAGGTGAGACTGCTGTGTACTGGGCCAAACCTTTGAAGCTTTTGTGACAAGAACACAGGGTGGTGACTTCGGGTGTTTGAACTGCAGAGCAAGCCCATCCACAAGCCAAAGCTGCAGCAATATGCAAATCACAGGGGGTTTCCCCCTTCTTTTCATATTCCTATGTGTTAGAGATGCGACTTCCCTGATTTCTGTTGGGAGAGTTTCAGAGTAGAGACTTTATCCTCTCTAAGAAGTGAGTGGCAAATACTTCAAAAGGAAACTTTCTTTAAATAATTTATTGTTTAGAGCTTGAGTTAAATAAAAGCTAAAAGCACAACCAAAACCTGTCAGCTCCTAACCAGTCTGACTAAAACCCTTAGCCCTCCCAGACTTCGTTTTTATGACAACCATAATCCTCCAGTTCTCAAGACTTTCACAAAAAAGATGAAAAGTGAGACGTGAATTTTGTGATGTACAAAAGAAGGACAAGAAAGACCTTTTGAGAAGCTTTTCCCTAAACATCATCATCAAAAAGTACACAGACGCCATCGGCTGATCCTCTCACAGTGATGACAGTGGAATTTACGTTGATTTCAGGGGGATTATTTGTGCTGACTGGCCAGTAGGGAAGAAAAGAAAATCCAATTCTCCTGTCATCCAGTCCAGTTAAGAGTTGGGTTTGTTGTGTGGTGGGTTTTTTGGGGGGTTTGTTGTGTGTGTTTGGGTTTTTTTTGCTGCCTACTGTACATTACTATTCCTTACTTTTGTTCACTAGCCTCCTCATGGACACAGCTCCTTCCCCTTATGCCTGCTGTTAGTTTCTGTGGGTTGACGTACTTTAGTGTGTGGCACTAGAAACTTCCCCCGCATGGCTTTGTCTGCCTAGAACGACTCCTCTGCTGCCCTTGCGGTGAAACTCAGTTTCAGCACAGTTAGACCCTAAGTATGGGGCTTCAGGAGCTTTCCTGAGGCCAGCTCCAAAGTGGTACATGCACACCATTACACTAAATAATGAATTTAAGTGCAAGATTAGACTTTAGCACATTCTCCAATGTTTCTCTTGAGTCAGCCTCCAATCCTAACTCTCCCACAGGAATTCCTAATGGGCAAAGATTTAGGGACAAATTCTGCTCTTTTAGCCACTGCCAGCATGTGGAAATGACACTTGGGTGCCGCCCCTTGAACAAATGACCTTTGTGGGCTCCCTCTGTGCTGTCCTAACAGCTTTGTGCAGGTGTGAATGGCTGTGTAAAGTGGCATTGTCAGGGACCTTTAGTGCAGACTCATTCGTCCCTTCACAGCTCAAAATTGCTATCCCAGAGGGAAGACAGAAGTGTACTGGTGCTGAGGGAGAAATAACTTTGCTGAAGTGCATTTCCTGCTCCGCCTGGACTATTTTTACAGTGCCCCTGGGTCCCCTTGGGCTTTGGAGACCCTCGAGCATCCCTCTGCTAAGCCATGACAGACAGCATTGCGTCCCAAACTCTTTTATAATCATGTTCTTAGAGTGTCATTATTAGACACGTTCAACCACTATGTAGAGATCAATCTCCTGTTTGAGTTCAGCCCCTAGAACAACTCCAAAGCCAGGACAGGACCATATGTGATACAGATGATCTCAGCCTCCTGGAGGAAGAAGAAAGCTGCCTTGTCCTCGAGCCCTGCCATGTATTTTTAGAGCAGGTCTCTGTCACCCAGCCCATCACCCACACTGGTACAGACCCTTCCTGGATCTCAGGGAGAGGAAGGAGAGCAAGTTAACCAGCGAAAACAATAACCAGTGAAATCAGCATGGGTGTTGGTTGCCATGAAGCCCTGAAATGGAGCCCAAAGAATTACTGCTACATAGCAACTGTTTCTAAGTACTGCAAGCTGCCCCCCACCACTCTGTCGAGGCTTCACATCTTAATAGCAGGCATTGGGACTGTGCAGCTTTGCATTCTCTCAGCTGATTTAGCAGCAGATTATTTTAAACTAGCTGCAATTGCACTGAAGTCCAAGCAGCAGGACTTGCAAGTACTTTATTCTTTCAGAGACTTTTATCAGGGCATTAATATAATTAGTGCAGTTGGGAAATTCCACCACAGCCAGCAGAAACTGAAGGAGCTGCATGTGGCAGCTGCAGCTCCGCAGCCGGTGTGGCTCTCTGGACCTGACAGGCGACCTAATGTGCCTGTAAATTCCTCCTGACAGCAAAGCGCATCCCGGCATCAAGAAGTGACAAAACATCCAAATCGTGCAAGAGTGACAGCCAAACAGCCTCGGCAGCACAGAGGCTGCACCGGGAGAGAACAGGCAGAAGCAGCTCGGATTGAAGCCAGGACTTGTGCTGGGTGGAAGGCAGCCCTGCTCACAGTGACAGGGGGCAGGGGAGCCAGCAGAGATGGCGCTGCCCAGTGGGCTGTCCTGCGGTGAATTGAACGGGCAGGGTTCTGGGTTAGTAAGAGCCTGCGAGGAACGTCATTGCTTGCAGGCGTGACTGTGCTCAAGGCCGTTCTTGAAGAAAAGCCTCTCGAGCTCCTGCAGAGAGGGCTGGGATGTCAGAAATCCGTTCGACATCATCTCCCTGATCACATTTTCCCTTTCGAAATAATTGCAGCCATCTCCCAAGCCTGTGTGGTGCAAGCAGCTGTCTGTTGGGAAATCACCGACAGCTTCCAAAATGTCAGCCAGCTGAGGAGCTGCTCGGCAGCGTAGCCTTAATGCGAGCTACTGCAGGACTGGGGCTTCTGTTGCTAACGGAATGTGCACTGTGGCCCCAGCTAGCTGCTGAACCACTGTGAAGATAAAAACTTCATCTTAATGTCTCTTTTTCAACTCTGCTGAGAAAAATCCACACCAGCTTTGTCCTCACTTCCCAGATTGGCTTCTGATTGCCAGAGATGCCAGGTGACCAAGATGACGGTTGTGGTGCACTCCTAGGTGGCTCTGGTTGAACGGGGAGGAAAAGCAATGCCTAGAGGGAGAGAAAGGAGGGTTGGCAGAGGTCACAACATTTAAGTGCTTCCTCTGAGGCCCTTTTCAGGGGAACACATAAACACCCACCTGGGGTGCAGTGGTGGTAATGGGATTTAAGCATATGCCTAGGCTTCGTGATGAACACAGCCCGTTTGAGCACCCGAGAGCCTGGGATAACCAGGACCTCCTTGGAATCAGTGTTTCTCTATCTGTTCCTGTGAGGGAAGAGTTACCCTTCAGAGACCCACCTTTCATCATTAGGGTATATGGTAGATAAGCAAACCAAAAAGCATTGTGACAGCTTTGACCCTCTTCGCGCACTGCTTGGCTTGGACGAGCTCATTGTTTTCCCCTCGCTGTCAGTAGGCGAAACAGAGGGTGCCAGGTGCCGATAGAAACAAGCCAGCAGAGAGGGAGAAGCAGAGGGAGCGAGCTCGAGTGTTTCTGCTTTGCCGTCTAACTCCTGGAACCTCTTTTGTGCTGGCAGCAAGCGGCGAGAGGACTGGGAGCGCTCGATCTTCGTGCGGTTGAAAGAGGGAGGCTACGGGCTGCGGGAGAACATCCTGTTCCACCTGTACGTCAGCACCTCGCCCTGCGGAGACGCGCGTCTGCACTCGCCCTACGAGGTCACGGCTGGCCGTAAGCGCACAGCACTCCCCCGCCTTTGCCCCTGCCCTCCTCCTGGTTTGCTGGGTCGCAGGTCGGCCCTCTCTTGCTTTGCGTGCTCGCAGAAACGCTGCTCTGACAGCAAAGCGCTGCGGGGTGTGCGCCCGTCCGCAGCAGCTGCTGCTTGCTCCCCTCTGCTGGGGGGGAATGAAAGCTGGGCCAGGCACTGCGAGACCGCTTTGTGTTCCTGGGCTAGCAAATGTGTCCCAGGCAACCCGCGTTTCCTGATAGGGAATGCAGCCCCAAAAGCAGACAAATGCTTTGGGAAGGATCCGTTATCAAAGAGATCCTTGAAGCCACGGCCGTGGGCTGGGCGCCGGCTGAGGATGTATGGAGCTTCCTCAGAGTTCAGCCAGTGTATACAGCTTGAATGGCTGTGTTTACACTAAACCCAAGGTGTCCAGGCTGCAGTGGCTGGAGTCTGTGGTACAGCAGTGAGATATGGTATGATACAATATGTGATATGATATATATGGTATGATATGATCTGATGTGACACAGGAATGTAAGATGAATCACGCAGCACACAGTGATGTAAGTTCCTCACAGGCAAATCCATCAGTTGGCCATTTCGCTCCTAGCTCTTAGCTGTACAAGTTAGTTATTCGGTGGTGTTCTCCCCAAATTGGCATCTTTTTGTCATGTGTGAAGCTGCATCTTGCTGGGGTGAGGGAGCAGGATGCACCTATTCAGAAAGGGAAGATGCTTCCTTACCTGAGGCGATTCCTGTGTTCGGTCAGTGGGGCTTATAAAATGAAGAAAAGCAAGTAAATGTTTAAAAGGCAAGCAGCAGATTTGCTGATGAATGACAAAATGATCATCTTAAAAACAACATCAGAAATAAAAAAGTACATACCTATGGATATTAAAAAATATATAATAATGTTTTTCAGCCTCCCACTTTATGTCTGCTCCAAGAGATAGCTTTAAAAAGGCACTCACGTTTTCCAGCAGCAGCTTTCTGGGACACCCCTTACTTGATATCAGAAATGGAAGCATCAAAACCTGTAATTATTTCTGAAATGCAGCCCATTCTCAAGAGCAGCTGAAGGGTGCCTAGGATGGCTTCTGCTCATTCATGCGTGGTGAAGCAGCACAGCTGGCAGCCAGCTCTGCCTATTGACATGCAGCTGAACCCAGTCCTGGAGGTCAGGTGCTTGGCTCATGGATTACTTCAAAGGTAGATCAATCTACTAACCACTGAAGGAGTGCTGCTGTGGGCACCAGTAGGTAGAGGAAGCTGTGTTTAAAAATGCACAATCACACAACACCTTACACACGCAGTTAATGTGTAGGTGGTCACAAAAACACTGCCCATGTTGGCTGCTGCATTGGTTATTGTCTCAGTGCAGAAGCTGGTGCAGCAAGGGCACTGTGGTGTGCCCAAGATTGATTACACAACGATTCAGTAGCAGGGCTTGAAAGGGCACCACATCTGGTTTGTAAGCAGATTCTACTGCCTTTGTCCAGCGCTCCTAAAACCATTGATCACCTGTAAAAGCTAAAATGCCCAAAGCTGCCCTCCAGGGAGACAAGCCTTGGAGCTCACACTATCCCAGAGACATCTGGGCAGATAGCTACTGTATCACGTTTATCATTTGGATCTCTGTCACTAAAGAAATAACCTTTCTTTCATCCAGTAATGACAAGAAACTCCAGTTGAATGCTATTTAATTTCTTAAACAACAAAGCAGCCTCTCCTCCAGCTAGTGCAAGCCATCCAGTGTTGCTGTTTACTCTCCAAAGATGCATTAACGTTTCAAACCTCTGCTGCTCAGTGTGCTTTCTGGGTTTGCTAAGCTATGTGATAAGCCTTTATCAATACAGCGAGGGAGTCAAATCCACTTCTCAAATCTCCTTCCAAAAATTTCCTATTATCCACCGTGTCTTCCTGGCACCCTCAGGGGGACCTGGCATCTCCTCCTTATGAGCTTTGTTGTGGCGAGGGAGGAGATCAGCTGCGGTGCACTTGAAACGCAGTTCACTTCTGGCTGGAAGGTGCAGGGTACCAAGGTATTGGTACCTGTGAAAATCTGACCTTAGTGTGGTTCATGCAAGCAGCTGCAGTACAGAGGAGGGGTCCAGGGAACCCACAGCCATGCAGGAAAGTAAGAGATTAGAGACAAAGAGCTAAAATCTTTCTTTGCAATTATGCCATTCTTGGATCAGAGATGAGCTGACTTGTTTGTCATACACCCTCAGCAAGCTCTAAAAGGGAGCTGGACCAGGTCTGCTCTGAGCATGGAGGAGCTTTCTGACTTTTTTGGTGCCTGTAGATCAGGAGGCTGGAAGAGATTATGAGAAATTAGACTGAAGATTTGGAAGGGGCAGGTACAATCTAAGAAAGCAGGGAAGGAGGTTGAGGGAGAGGTGCAGAAGTGAGTGAAAGCAGGAGAGGAGATCAGCCAGCATCAGTGGTGTTGCAGAAACAGGAGGATGGTAAATGCCAGAGGGATTTCAAACAGATGTGGGAGTTCTGATGAGTTCATCCTGGCCCATTCTCTCCAGACAGTCTCCTTCCCAAGGCTCTTCATCATTTCCCAAGGTCACCCAAGAGGCTGTAGCAGAGCTAGCTGGTAAAGAGCAGCATGATCTCAGTGTCCTCACAACTCTCCACACGCTCAGCTTCTGCCTCTGCTTCAGCTCAGTGCTGTAGGTCATGAATCTTGGGACAACATCTTCTGGTACCTTCTTGCTTTGTGTCCATCTGAGCAAGGCATGACTGGATTTCTGACCTCTGCTGAGGGTCTCCTGAAGGTTCTGAGGGGCTGATGTTTCCTCATTACAGTAGACTTGCTCGGGCTGATGAGGGGAAGCCATGGGGGCAGCCAGCACCCTAGTACTTGTTGCAGATTTTATACTGCCTTCTGAATCTAGGGCAAACCACAAAACAATCAAGCCCTCGATTTGCTAAAGTGCCTTCCTAGGTAATTTAGGGCTTCTTGACTCCTTGGCTTTTTTTTTCTGAGAGTCTCTTGAAAAGGAAAACGAATCGCTTTAAAAATTGAGCTAATAAATCCTCCAATTCCCCACTCCTCCTTCCCCAGCAGGATTTTACTTCATTGTCCATTTTTCTTCTAGAGATGTGCTCTCATTTTTTCCCTACATGGATTGCCAGAGACAAACAGAATCTGCCCCAGGGCTTGTCTCCATTCTTCTCCCCTGGGGTGCTTTTCTATCTCTTGCTAACATGCTGTATTGCCTTGTACCATTGACTCCTTGATAGCCCAGCTCCTGTTTTATCCCACGCTCCCTTTAGGTCTGAAACACACCATTGCATCTGCTCCACATGGGGTCTTCCTCCTGCTTGCCTATTAACCTACAGCTGTGCTGAAGCTCTCATGCACATATATTTGACAGAGCTCTCATCTAAGCAGGAGCTGCTTTCAACCAGGTGAGCTGGATCATTACCTTGGCAGGTGATGTGATGGGGTGAAGGTGTCCACTGCAGCTTTCAGAGAAGCTGGGAAACTGAAGGGTACCCAGAAAGACAAGGTTGCACTCTACTGCTTTCTCTGGTTGCACTCTGTGCTTTCACTGCACAAATGTGTGCCTTCCCTCCTTGTGACTCCAACTGCCAGATTTTACATCCCATTCTCTGCTAACCCCCAAATCTGGGTCTACCTGGAAGCAACACACCAGCTTGCTCTAGAGAATCAGCACTCTGTGTTCAGATGGGGCTGACACAGATTACATCAGTATGTAACTCTTAGGCCAAAATCCTTGGAAGTCATATCCTGAGCACACTGGCTGGACATAACCAGATTCAAGCAGAGGCCATCTAAGGAGCCAGTCCATCTCCAAGACATTGACGCAAATCATATCCTGCAACTGTCAGGATACTTTCAACCCCACAGCTCTGCATTCAGGGTCCTTCAGGCAAGTATCAAGATGGAATTACATCGAGAACACTCCGCTCACGGCAGCAGCTGGGCTAGAATCATTCCCAAAAGCTTTGGGTTTGGTGAATGTTATTGGCCATGCAAGGAGAAGAAATCTCTGCCTTCCTTTTGTCAGTCCCATGGTTGATTTAAGTGGACAAACTCTGTGTGAGGACATGATCAAGGGGGGAAAAGAACCATCTAAATAGCTCTGTGATCTGAAAATAATTTAGATACCTTTAACTACAAGAAAATGTAGATCCTGAGAAATTGCTATACTGCCCCAGTTACAAAACTGGAGGGTAAGCACAGGTCACCCTGGGGCTGGGCTGCTGCTGCCTGTCTCACTGTGCAGGAGCTGCAGGAATCGCATCACTCTGGCACGGCTCTGGCCTGCTGCAGCTTAGAAAACCAGACTGGAAATTCGTAGCTATTCAGTGCATGGAGCAGCTTCCACCTAGGCTGTAAAGTTGATTTTATACTGATGAATGGCCCATCTGTGGAACTGGGATGAAGGTGCATTATTTTCCTATTTTTCATATGACTGAGCAGAACAATACCTTGGGGGATCTCAGCACAAAATTATCACAGAGAGCCATGCCCAGAAGTAAGGGGAAGGGAAAGAAATGCACCTAGCGCTGTGGGCTGCAGCGCTGAGCGCTGCCTTGGGAGAAATAATCCTAGCACTGGGTGAGTTATTGTGGTCAGTCCAGATTGCTTTGTTATGTAAAGGATACTGCAGAAATTGCAGACACAGCATGAGGCTGTTGGATTACCGCAGGGGCTGGGGAACTGGTTATTAAAGAAGGTGAGGGGAAATTGTCCTTTCACTTCATTAAGATCAGACTGGAATGGATCCAGAAGGTGTGAGCACAGCGTCCTTTGTCAGCCTCCTTTGCGATCAAGCCCTGTTGAAGCAATGGCTCCTTCCTGCTTGTGCCACTGGCACAACCTCAATTTAGCAAACCCAGAGGAGAGGCGAAGACTTGATGCTGTTAACTGGAAGCTGACTTCCCAGGGAGCTTGTGTCCCTGCTCAGAACTGCTAGCAGCCTCCTGGTTTATATGTCACTCAGTCCTCTCATGGTGCTGAAATGCTGCTTCAGAGTGCGGCTACTTTCACTCAAGTCAACTCGACAGAGAAAGCATGGCATGGGAGGCCAGGCTGGGTGAGGCCATAGGCAGCTGAATCTAGTGGAGAAGTGTCCCTGTCCATGCTGGGGATGTTGGAGGAGACGAACTCTGAGGTCCCTTCCAACCTGAGCCATTCTGGGATTCCTTCCATGCCTATTTCAGGGGGAGCTTTTCCATTCAAAGCTGCTTAGACTCAGAGAAATTGAAGCTGCATTCCCCAAGTGGTAGATCAGGGCTCCAGTGGATTCGCTCTCAGCTGAGCTGAGCAACTCCCTTTCTTCCATCACTACTTCGAAACTTTGTCAGAATTGATACATCCCGAGAAAACTCTTAGGCTTTGACAGTGCGTTCAGCATGTCCCAGTTTCCTCTCCTCGTGATCTTCTTGGATGCTTTTGCCTGTTTGGGTTTTGTTGTTTCAGGGGGGAGTTTTAAAGTAGAAAATCAGATTTTTGAGAAGGATGTGTCATCACAGTGTCTATCCAGGAAAAGGGAAAAAAATATGGATTGCTCAAAGCCAGCATTGGCCACAGCTATGAAAAGCTTTCATGTAAAGCAAAATGTGGTTTTTAGGATTCAGGAAAATAGGTTTCCACAGCTATTATCAGATCCTAATTTTAACAGAATGCTTGCATTGCCAGAGGGAATTGCACTGTATTTATTGATTCTGCTTTGTTGTGAATTTTGCTGCTTTGTAAAACACTGCATTTGGGCATAGTGTTCAGATATGATAAAAAGGCTGCATTAATCAGCAAAAGGCCATGGCTGAGAAGCTTTCAGCATAGTAGTAGAAAATTCCACCAAGAAAAGCTGTTTGTCCCTGAATTTCTCCAGCCCAAGGAATAATGATGTCTGAGGTTCTCCAAGGTCCTCTTCAGGAGGTTCAAAGAGACTTCATGTTTCTAGATACAGCTGCCCCAGTTCCACCCCCAACATCCCATACTCTACTGGAGTTAGTGTCTAATCACAACATGTATTTTGGGTGGAACTGATCAAAACTTAGCTGGGAAAAATCCCTCTGGGCAAAACCTGCATTCAGTCAGATCTAAATTGGTTTCATTTACCCTTTCACCAAGTGGAGTCATGGGTAGAGCTCATAAGCGGAGTTGTCAGGCAGATCCAGGTCCAGTTAAGATCTCTGGGGGACTTTTGAGAGCCCTTAGACCTCTGGGGAGTTTCTTACCATCTTATGAAGAGAGAAATCCAAAGGCAACTGTGTAAGAATGACAAAAACTTCAGTCCTAGCCATGACTCTGCTGGTACTTCCCTAGCTGGCCTTGAGCAGCTCCCCTTACTCTGACCGTTTCTATTTCCCTTCCTGTACAACAGCAATGAGAGGTCACATCTGTCACCACTTTGAGGAAGAGTAGCTGATGCTGAGAGTAGGGTATTAAACCAGCAAACACTCTGTGTTCCCAGCACCATTCCATCATCACCCAGAATAATGCAGTCACTGCCAATCTCCAGGCTTTCAAGGCCATGGGGAACCATTTCCTGATGCTCTAGTCTGAAATTCTTCAGCGAAGCACTGCAGCACTGCACTTGGTAACTTCTCCAGCTCCAGAAGCTGAGGCTGAGCTAGAGTATGTCTGGAGACACAGCAGAACCACAGCCTCCCCGGGGGCTGAGTCTCTATCAGTATTGTTGACAGATTCCTGTTGTTTCTGACCCACAGGGTTCATTTTCTGGTTTTGTGTTTTGCTGACTTCTTTCACAACATTTCTTTTAAATCACTCTTGAAGATTTCCATTTCCCAACCACACAACAAGAACTAAGTCCCAGAGCCACATGAATGGTTTGTTGATAAGAAAGGGTTCTGATGAATAACACATTGCCTTTACGTTTGTGTTAACCTTCTCCTTTAAACATGGCAGAGGAGAGAATTAGCACCAAGTGGGCAGTTGGCTCATGCTAACCATACATATTTACAAGACAAATCTCTTTAAGAAGGGAGGGTAGGGGAGAAGGAAGCAGCCACGATGCTGCTTAGCTTAGGACAACTGCTCTCTTACTGCTGGGGCATCTTGCTCTCCACACGCAGCCTCCAGCCACTGCCCTGCCTTTGCTCAGCTGCCGACCTGGGTGCCAGCAGCAGTTCCCCACACTGTCAAAGGTGAGCTGACAGTTTCTGGAGACCAGCTAATGTGACTCTGTGACTAGTGGCAAGGCTCATAAAGGCTTCAGAGGCTGAAGTTTTCTCCATCATGGAGTGCACGGTGCCAGCACAGCCCTTTGCCAGGTCTCGAGGCTACTGTGTGGGAGCAGATATACTCCCCAAGCAGCAGTGTGCTGGTTTGAGGCTAATTGGAATATTTTAATAGAGAAAAATTACATTACAGGCTGTGAAAAGGAAACAATGGTGATGTCTACTTCACTCATAGGCTTGCTGAGATGTTTAAGAGAAGAACCCAAAACATAGATAACACAGAGTCTCTGGGGTGCAACATCTCGGTCTAGCAGCTTCTGCCTTTTTCTCCTCTCTGCTAAGTAATCTCACTAACCACTTTTCTTCTAACCCCCCTGGCTGATCCTCCAAACTCACCTTGTGCGTGAGGCAAACCTTGGGGTAAGGTATAGGGGTGGGGAGAAGGTGGAAGGGTGGTTGGGAGCCCCTCCTGGGGTCTCTGATTTCTGGGAGNGGGGGCGGGGAACTCCCAAACCATCACAAGCAGATATTAGACGAGAGGAGAAGATAGCAATTAAAAATAATAATCTTGAAGTGTTTCAGTTGTGCTTTCCTTGATTGCCACATGCACAGGGTCCTAATTCCATGGATGTAGTGCTTCTGGCTTCAGTGTCCTGAGGTACTGCTGCTCCAGAGCAGGCTGGGTACTGCAGCTGGCGTTCCTAGGTGGTATGAGGGCTCCCCCACTGCCTGCCCCAGTGCTGCTCATTGGTACTTGTAACTCTCAGTGGCAATGGTGCATAACTTTGTTGCCAACAGATTGTTGCAGAGAGAATTTCATCTGATTGGATTTTGATCCCAGGAGTTCCTCAAAACCAAACATTACAGAAAGCCAGTTCACAACATAGGAATTTGGATCTATTTCTCAGGGTTGGTTTAGGTTTGTTTGTCATTTTGGTTTTATATTTGGGTTTTTTTTTAAATATAATTATTTTATTTTTTTGTCCCAAGGGATTAAAGCTTGCTGAGGGTTTACTTAAAAACTAATCCAATGGCAAAATGGGTTTCATGTGTTAATGCCATTCTTTACTCTGACAGCTGGTTTCATGCAGGCACTTCCTAGGATGATCATTTGACATTTCAGATTATTCCACAAAAACAATGTAAAATCTTTGTAAAACTGCCGTGCTATCTGGACAGAGGAAATTCTGCCCTCAGTGATGATATCTGGGGGTATTTTGGTGGCCTAGATGAATTTCCATTAAAATACTCAACCAGGAGTGCTGGCTGTGCTGCGGTACCATTCTCACACCCTTCTGCAGTTCTGCCTCTAACTGCACAGCTCAAACCAAAAATCATCCTTTAATGAATGTCTATTTCAAACAACTAAGGAAATAGGGCAACTGTTTCCTTTCTATTCCTTTGGATTCAGACTTGAAATTCTTCCTAGCATTGATTCTTCTTAGGAGAGATGGATTAAATGCCACATATTTATGAGCTTTGAATGTGCAAAATGCCTCTGCTTTCACACCTTGCCTGTGCATCACTTGGAACTATTGGCAGATGAAAAAATATGGAAGAAACAGAAAAATTCTAAAGATTGCTTGAAGGGTAATGATGATGAAGAAGAAAAATATGCTGAAGGTAGCATCTTTTATCAGGTCATGGTAGAACTGATCGCTATCCAAAGCTAGGATTTCAGCCAGGAAGGATGCAGGAAGGAGGGAACAGGTAAAGAAGTTCAGTTCCAAATGTTCATTTCACTTCCAGAAGGTGCAGGTGTTTGCAGGCTGTGTGACATTCTCAGACAAAACAGCTACTCAGTATTTGTATATAGGGCTTAATGACAGGGCTGGGCTGCATTCTGCCAGAAACTGGTAGGTGCCCTATGGCTCTGGCAATAAACAGGTCTCCTCTGGAGCTGCATTCAGATGCAGTAGGGCTCCTGGTTTATATTTTAAAGGCTTGGTTTAACTTCAAGGAATTAACCTCAATGTGCTTTTAACCCATGCAGGCCTGCTGCTTGTCTTTCCTCTCAGAAGGATGCATCCTGTACTCCTCCCCGGAGGTCCATAGACCATCAAACCTGCCTAACCCTCCTTGTGATGAGTTCAGTCCTCAGAAGCTACAATTCAGCTTTGTACCTTGTGAGGGCATCTATTCTTTTGTCCCTAAATTTGAGCTTCATTCAGAATATCCATCAAGTTCAGTGCTGTCAGAAGCTGACCTGTTGCATTTTACCCTCTCTCGCTGCTGGTCACTAAAGGCCAGCAGAGACTTCTCTGCCCAGCCATCCTGCCCAGCGAAGCACAGAGCAGAGCACTCTGTGTGCCCTGGTGCTGACTCTCAGCAGCAGCAATACTGCACATCTGTTCAGCATCTGCTTGAGCAAAGGGCATCTCTGAGAAGCAGCAAAACACAAAGGCAGGCAGATGTTAACACTTCTCCTTCCAGCCCTTTGTTTCAAGCTCCTCTAAGGAGGCTTTATAAACTGTTGATGAGTGGAGAGTCTGGCAGTGAAAAAATGCAGGATAGGCTGTTTTATTCCTTCCTTCATGAGGAGAGAGCAGCCTCCACTGAAGCAGGGAAATAGAAAATGAACCTCTGAGGCAGTCAAGCAAAATTTCAGACACATCCTTACTGGTGTGATTCTGTTTAATCATCGTCCATTTCCTCTTCACTCTTCAGCTAAATAATAAATATGGAGTGGCTTTTTTCATTACCACTTGAGCCTGAACTGGTGCTGGGGAAAATATGAAAATAAGAGGTGAGCCTTGAAATCAGTGGGTTTCACTGATTTTAAATACAGGGCACCTGTGTAAATTCCTAATCCAATAATTAATAATCCAGTGCCTTTTATCCCTGGAACTCTCAGGAGTAATTTCCACTTCTGAGTATAGCACACATCATAAATCCACTCCAAATGGTTTTTAAATTTGTCCTTTCCAATTCGGGTTTGAATTGACATTTTGTTCTGGTTGAAGTGACATCCTCAGACATCTCCTCTGCAATTAACTTAGATTAAGCAGCTGGAGAACAAGCACAGCGAAGATCGGAAATGCTCACAGTCACTGATGCTTTGATCATACTGAACAGCAGAACAGCAGTAGGCTGTAGTTTGTGACTTTAAGTTGCATATATAAATATATTTGTGAGACTGCTTTAAAATGACGTGTTCCAGGCTGTGCCAGCAAGGGGACTGCATCTTCTGCTGCTGGGGAGCAGCAGAAGTCCTTGAGTCTGTCTGCAGCTTCAGTGCAAAACAGGAAGCCTCAGATACCTTCCTGTGCTACTTCATGGCATGCTACAAAAGAACTCCCTGTGCTCCAGTTGTGGGCCTGGGCTTATTTAATCATTGCCACTCTGAGGGTACTCAGAGCTTCAGGTTATTAGCATTTTATGTAGACACTGCAGATCAGTGTTTTGGCACGCGTGTGCTGTCTGCACCCATGGAGCAGCCTGAGCTGGGCAGTACAGCACGGGGTTTTAGTCACACCCTATCCGTTGAGTTTAATAGCACTTGAGCAGCTAAAATCCCTTATCAGAGCTGTGGAAGTGCATCCCAGGGTAAGCGTGGACTGGCCACAGCTGCCTGAATCCTCTCAGCAACTACTACCTGCTCGGCTGCGCCCTGGGCACAGCGCGGGCAGAGAGCCAAGCTTGGCAGGTGGGCAGAGTTTCCATGATGCTGCAAACTCAGGCGACCTGTGCACTTGCACACTTCCTAAATGCTTTGGGAAGCTTCAGGGGGCAGCTTCTGGTACTTGCAGGCTAGGGCCGGGATGTTACAACAACCATGTACGGAGTCCTTTGATCTGGGTGTTGCCTTCAGGCCTGAGGGAAACTGAGAGGATCAAGGGGACAATTAGAAACCTAAAGGAGCAGACACCCCCCACCCAGATTCACCAAAATCTGTCCCATCATTCCCCCCCACCCCGATTGTTGACCTGTGCTTTAAATTCTCCAACTGCTCAGCAGTGCAGTTGCTGCTTTTTCTTCCCCTGAGCTGGCTCCTTATCTCTGTCAGCACATTGTGGTATGCTTTGCCCCTCACCAGGTAATATGTACATGGTGAAATCAAAGTCCCCTTAGTGCTGCGCTTCTCATCCCGTGCAGTCCCCTCCTGGTTACACATCCCTTTGCATCCATGCAAAATGTAGGTACAGCCTGTGGTGAACTGCCTCAGGAGTAGTCATCTAGGAGAGCAGCGCACCCCCAGAGCAGGTTGAAGCAGGAGCATAGAGAGCCAGAGGAATGTAGAGAGGGATGGGAAATAGGGGGATAAAGGTGCAGCAAGAGGAAATATGCTGGGGGGGGAGCAGGGAAGAGAGATGGAGAAATAAACACTAAAATTTCACTTTGTCCTGGGGGATTTCCAGCAGGTGGACTCCCATGGTAGATCTTCATTGAAAGGATAACATCTGGTTTTCATTCACAGTTCTTGAGCTGTATCTTTTAATGAATTTGCAGGAGGAGGAAGCATCATTATCTTCATTATACCTGCAGGAAAGCTGAGGAGAAGAGAACTGTTTTGTTTAAAGGCAAACTTTCTACCAGTCAAAATAGCAACAACCTCTTGAGTTGCTCTTCACTGCTTCCCTGGCAGAGGTCTGTCTCTGCTGTGCCATCAGTTCTCGATGTGAGCAGACCAAGGCAAAGTGATTTTGCTATCCATTTCTTGCTGTTGCTCAGCAAGGTGTTTGCCAAGCAGAAGTGATCACTGTCTCCTTTTGTTGCCCAAATTTCATGGTGCCTTCCTCACTGCTGTCATTTAATAATAGAAATGCTACTTGCCACTGAAGTTTTCAGAAGCCCAAGTCTCCCTGCAAAGTCCCCAGGAAAATATGGGCCAGTTCCCAGCTAGATAATCCTCTGAACAATACTGCAGGAGATATCACAGGCAAGAGGGACACATGCATGGGCAGCAATTTGAAGGGTGAGGGATCTGAGGCATTTCTGAGATTGTGGAATTTTTACTCACGTTTTTGTCCATTGGCTCTTTCCAGATTCTCTCAGAACTGAAGTTTGAGAAGCCACAATGCTACTGGTCTGGTGGTTACTGGAGTCTCTCAGTCCTTTAGCTGGGCACCAGGACTCCTCACATCCCCCACTGGGATGCCACTGCTGGTGCAGGTGGCGTTGGGATACCCACTGTCCCCCAGGCTCCGTTCCTGAAGCAGCACGAAGAAACCCTGCAGTGTCTGCAAATATTTTGGATATGATGGAGCCTCATTTGGGTGGAAATTGGCTCCAACCATGGCCAGTCAGTCCAACTGAAACCTGGCCCTGCCCACTGCTGGCATACAGACCTCCAGCTTACATTTTCAAAAAGCAGGAAGGAAGAGAGTGGATGGTGGGGCCTCAGCCACCCATCTGCTGGCAGGTCACAGATGACTTAGGTCTACAGGTCTTTCCTACCTTCACTAATCCCAGAGGGCTGAAGCCATTTGTTTCCCCTTTCCCCTTTCATAAAACTTTTGGCAGCAGCCAAAGTCAATCAGTTACTTCCACCAGCACCCTCAGCACAGGAGTTCTCACTGCTGTGAGGGCCCAGCCATGCTAGCAGCACAGACTTTGCTCCACTCTGCTGCTTTCTAAGCTGTAGCCTCATCTAATTTTGCATCCAATTTAAAGGACCTCCACAGGTGGCTCTGTAAACGCGAGCTTTGGCTGCCTATACAGCCTCTCAGCTTCTTTCTGAAAACGTCTAATTGTTGCCCTTCTTTTGTTTGCTTCGCCCAGTGAACAGCAGCAAGCACATAGTGAGAAAATACCGTGGGCACCTGCGCACCAAGATCGAGTCTGGAGAGGGAACCATCCCGGTGCGGTGCCACAACGCGGCACAGACGTGGGACGGCGTGCTGCTGGGAGAGCAGCTCATCACCATGTCCTGCACCGACAAGATTGCCAGGTACCCCTGTGTGCACACAGCAAATGCTCTGCTCTTTGCCTGTGGGAGTCAAGCTTGATGCCACCGAGGACCGTGCCTGCTGATGGGGAATAACTGGCAGATGCTGACAAACCTTGCAGAACAAAGCCTGTCATTCTAGCAAAAGGGACCAAGCAAATAGGATGGAATGTAAATAGGACATGTCCCCAAATTCTCCATAGGTCATTAGTTGCTTTTTGCAGTGTGACAAAAATATAAACTCTCTTTGCAGTGTTTTTGCCAATAGAATTTCAATGTGCAAATACAGTACCTGCAGTCTGATCTTACTGGGTCATTTAGCCCAAAACTTGCAAGCCAACCATCACATAGATGAACTTAGCTCATCTGCACCCTGTTGGGTGAAGTGCCCTAAATGTTGCTAGGAATAGTTCTACTATTTTGAATGTCATAGAGTCATAGAATCCCAGAATGGCTCAGGTTGGAAGGGACCTCAGAGCTCATCTACTCCAACCTTGCTGCCATGGGCAGTGACACCTCTCAGCTAGACTCCTTGAAAACATCACTTCAGAACTCTCATGGCACAACTCCCCTCTGTGCCTTTCTGCTCTACCCTGTAAATACAGCATATCTCTGTGTAGAATAATTGCTGTCTAGTGCATATTTCATCATTATCCCGTGGTGGTACATAAAATGGACCATGTTCAGCACTCTCAGTTTAGGCTGTTAACTAATATCAAGTGATGGTTATCGCCCAGTGCAAACACGTGCTGTGTGTTTGGGTTCGTACACAGTAGACTGTTAGCGTGTATCTGTACATCTTTGACAGTATTCGTTTCAGTGTTGTGTCAACTACTGCAAGTTTTAGTCTCTATTTGCATGGGAACTCAAATGGACACAGGATTTTTTCCAGACAACATACATACATACATACCTGCATGAATACATATATATGTATCTCAGCAATCATTGTTCCCTGCTTTGAACAGCCTCCCACAGTAAGGTCAGCTAAAAAAGATGCTGAAAACAGGAGAGGAAATAGCAACACTCGAAGAAATGGCAGCGGTGCTGTTGCACTACAAATGCTTCAGAAGTTTGGAAACTCAGTCAAGTTTGGACTCCTTGGTCAAGTAAGAGCTTTGGTAGAAGGGAAATGGTCAAACAACTGCTGAGTTAGCACATAAAGAGGAAAAGCCAAGCAAGCACAGAGATTTAGGAATTAACGGAGTGGTGATTCCTAATAAGGGGAAGGATACAAATGGGAAGTTGTCATAGAAGAGGTTATTAGTGGCTCTCATAATCAGAAGCAATAGAAACAGAGTGAAGAGTCCAAAGAGATATTTTGAGGGGATTTCAGGTTTCTGAAGTAGAGAGGATGGAGCTGAATGTCCAAAAACGCCCCAAACTCTTTCCCAAGGGAAGCTGGCAAAGATAAGCGGAGACCAGAGAGTGCTGGAGGCACTGCTGTGGCATGTACAGTGGCAAAGGGTCTGAAAGCTTTTGGAAAGAAACTCCAGGGCTCTCAAAAGGTGTTCACAGCCCTACCTGCACTTGGGGGTCATGCCTGGCTGGCTCGTGGTCACACTCTAAGACCTGGTTCTGCAGTTTTAGTTCCTCTAGACCTCCACCAGCATGTATCTGCGGCATGGCTTCACTTAGGTTCATAAAGTCTGGTCTGGGTATCGCTGTGCTAGTGGAAATAAAACACCAATAATGCAGAAAATGCTAAAAAAACTCTTGTGTGGCAAAAAATAAGCAGTACCCTGAGGGCTGGCCACCAGTGACAACGCTGCTGGAGAGTTTTAGCTGCTGTAAATGTTGTGCAGAGCTTGGCAAAGACTGATAAAGAGAGGCTTGGATGCGTTACCGTCAGTCAACTCCATCCCAAATGTCAGCTGACCACATTAAATACAGTCTATGATCAATTTTTACCCTCACCTGTGAGGGAGGGAGGTCAAAGACTTCTTTAGTTGACCTTTGTTTCAGCACATACAGAGCCATTTTCTGCCTGCCTTCCCTCTGCCCATAGAAACTACAGGCAGCAGAGGAGTTTAGTGAACAAGGAGGGTGCTTGGGGAAACTCTTTCTCCTCTCCTACCCTCACTGAAGAGATCACTGGGGGGCTCTGTGCCACACTTCAGACCCCAAACATTTGCTGTACCACACAGACAGTTGACTCTTTAAATGTCTGCAGGATGCAGGAATCTGACTGTGTATCATTGGGATCGGTCTTGCAATCAGGAAAAAAAGAAGTTAAATTTCGTGTTTGAATAAGCAAGATTTGACAAAAAATTTATGTTATTGCTTGTAAAATCCCCTGAGGAGCACTGGGCCATCAGAGAATGTTTGCTTTCAAGAACCTAGCCAGTAGTTGCTGCAATAGGCAGCATTCTGCATTCTCTGCAGAGGACATTGCCGTCAGAATATCAAAGACTCAGGGAAGGGAGTAATATTCTGTAAATCATGCATCTAACAGTTTGTGTTCTTCCTTGCTCACTGGATAGCCATAAGCAGAGAGTGGATTAACCAAATTCATTTGTTATTCAAAGGCATTTAGCAGTTCCTATTCCTGTCACCAGAAGTTTGGGAGAATTTGATACTGGGTACACAGTAGTTGGGCTCTGTGGCTTGACCGAGACTGGAAGATCTGCAGCCTGCTATCCTATCTGTCCCTCACTGGATTACAGCACAAACACTCCTGACATGCAGTTATTTGGCTCAGACAGGGCATGAGGAGGTGACTGCTTTATAAGGAAGATCAGGCTGGATCTTAGTGGTTCCTTCTGGCTTTAAAACTCTATGCATTTATGTGTGCAAATTGAAAGCTTGTGCTCTGTGAATCCCCAGGTAAGTCACCTAAAGAGAACCTGGGCTGCTCCACTCACAGCTCCTCTGGCTCCCACACTGCATCTGAGGTGAGGTCAGCCTCTTGGTGCCACAGATGTTAGACTTAAACTCCATTACTTCCACCCAAAGTTCATTAGTTACTCTGAAACTGAGTATTTCAATTTTCATTTTCCTCTACAGTCTGCACTGTGTACACTTGTGAAAAAGCAGGAATAGCACCAGCAAAATAATGCTGAAAATGGTCTGCTGTTGGGGGAAAGATTTGTGACATTCAGTGCTTGTTTATGGTAATCATAACCAGTATTAAGACTTTTATTTCAGCACCCCAGACCTCAAATCCTGGGCCACTCACTCCAAGAAGGACACTGAGGGGCTGGAGCAGGTCCAGAGAAGGGCAACAAAACTGGGCAAGGGTCTGGAGAGCAGGGCTGGGGAGGAGAGGCTGAGGGAGCTGGGGGTGCTCAATCCGAAGAAGAGGAGTCTGAGGGTAGAGCTCATTGCTCTCTACAGCTCCCTGAGAGGAGGATGCAGTGAGGTGGGGTTTGGGCTCTGCTCCCTAGTCTCAGGTGATAGAACAAGAAGAAACGATCTGAAATTGTGCCAGGGGAGGTTTAGGTCGGAGATAAGGAAAAATGTCTTTGCTGCAGGAGTGGTCAGGGACTGACACAGGCTGTCCAGGGAGGTGATGGAGTCCCCATCTCTGGAGGTGTTCAAGATGCCTGTGACCGTGGCACTTGGGGACGGGGTTTAATGGCTTGGAGGGCTTTTCCATCTGGAACAATTCTGACTCTCTTCTATACACTTACTGTGGAGAAATGTCAGTTTTCTGGGCATCAAACATGCATCTCCACACTGTCATGGTGTTAGACATGCTGTGGCACTTGTCCTCTTTCAGAAGCCCCCTTGCAGGGTGCAGGCTTGGGATTTGCAGGGTGCAGCGTGCAGGATTTGGAGGGGAAATTCTTCACAACCACTGTCTTTATACATCAAATAAAAGCCAGAATTTTGGCCTCAAAATTGTTTTCTTACTGCTGCTTCTCAAAAGGTCACCTTCACAAGGCTGTGTATTTTCTTGCCACCAGGTTAGTGATCACCCACTTCCTTGTACTTCTCAAAAACAGTGACATGGAGCCCAGAGGTTAAGTAAGACCTTGAACATCAGAATTATGCCTCACCTGCAAAATAACACAAACAGTGACAAAGGCTCTCCAGATTCTGCCCTACAGCACTGACTGTTTATTCTTGTCCTGTGGCTAAAGTCTGTGGATTATTTGGGCTCCAGAGCTAGAGAACAGGAAGGACTCTTTATTGAGGATGTGGTCAGGGTATTGCAAGGTAAGGTAGTCTTAAGGTGCTGTTGCAGGATGTAGCAGTGGGAGCCTGAAGCAGCATTTTACAAACTGGGTTGAGCACCTGGAGGTGTATTTAAATGTAGCATATAAAAATGCAAGACTGAAAGTCAGTGTTGGAAATGGCCCTTCTTAGAGATGTCCTAGTGTTAGCCTGGCCACCAGATCCTTGTTAACAGAAGGCTGAGCTTGACAAGGTAGCTCTTAGGAAAAGCTACTTCAGAGACTGCATATTAATGTAAATGAAAATCAATTAACACAGCCAGATCTTCAATTAGAGATGATTTGTGCACTTGATTTGTAATTCTCTCTCTTAGCCCCTTTCTGTGTGACTGAGATTTAATCTTGCACCACAAAGTATGTTCCAGAAAACATCTATAAACCACCTACTGTTAAAATACTGATCAAAAACTAATGCACTGGTTCCAGTTTCCAAACCAATAATAGCTAAATGGCCATATAAATAGGAACACTGCAGGTGTGCTGCTTAGCACAGGCCACCATGAATAACAATCTCTGCTGTGTGAAGCATGGCTGGGAATACTGGGGGTAGAAGCTGTGGTGCAGATTAACAGCATGCCAGGTGGGTAAGAGTTAGGGCTCCTAATCACAACCAAAAAAGCAGCCTCTCTTGTCAAAGGTCATAGCAAAATAAGCTTTGGAAATCAGCAGCAGTGCTTTCTAATGGGTGAAGTTTTCAGAGGCACCAATGAGACCTTGAGCATCACCAAGCTTCAGTGGCAGATGGGCAGAGGACACCAGGCTGCTTGGAAGCCCTGTGTGGATTTCTCACATCTCAGTCTGGAAGGGGCTGGAGGGCAGGACTGTGTCAGCATTTGGCTGTCAGTAGAGCGCTGTGCAAACCCACGCTGGGAGCACTCAGCAGAGGGGCTCCAGGTGCCACACCACATCTCAGCAAAGGGTGAGGAGCCCTGTGCAGATCTGCAGGAGGCTGCAGCCCTTTGCACCCCCACGGGTTTACCCTAAGCCACTTCCTCAGTCTTTTTGTCACTGATACATCCATGGGAGAGGCCACAACCAGATTGCATGGTGAGAGGGTGCTGCAGCCTGCAACTGTGGAGGTTCTGATGTGCTTATGACTTGGGCACACATTGCCCTGCACATCTTGCTGATGGCCCCAGGCTTCCAGAACATGGGAGCTGTGGGGGGGTGCAGAGGGGCTCAGCCCCAGCATGCCCTGCATCCAGGGCCCAGGGAGTACAGCATCTAATTAAAGAGAGGCTGCTGCTCCAGAATGCCTCCCAGTTGGTCACTGGCATTTCTGTGATTGACAAACAGGCACCAATCTGTTTATTCAAGGATTATCTATATTGAAAGCTGGGTGCAGGATTTGCTCTTTGTAAACAGTGCAGCAATATCTGCTGTTTGAACAAAAGGAAGGGTATACTTTCCTTCCATTTAAAGCACCAAAAGCTCCCACATTTCAGTGAAAAGGGGAGACATTTGAGTTTATTGATCTCTCTTGCTGACGGTTTTAGTTTTTAAAAATAAGATCTGTGAGTAAGGGAGCAGTGGGTTGATTTTTCACTTTATTGGGAGGGTTATTATAAAGCACACCACGTTGAAGTTATCAGAGAGATGTGTGCCCTTGAAAACAGCCCTTAAAATCCCCCACAATTAGAACTCAGAGTGATCCAGCACATTTCCTCATAGCAAGAGAAGTCACTTTGATAGATTGAAGATCCAAAATGTAACACTGCATTGCTCCAAATAATAATTTTATTTTGAAGAGCCACATTTAAAGAGAGCACTTGGTTACAGATGGGAACACAGATACTTTCACCAGCCTAATTTGGGCTACAGAGAAATAGCTCCTTCAGAGACGAGCAGCCCTACTGATGGTCTCACTGCTGCGCAGCAGAACTTCTCCTGTCAGCTGCCTACGAATAGTATCACAGTATCACCAAGGTTGGAAGAGACCTCAAAGATCATCAAGTCCAACCCGTTACCACAGACCTCAAGACCAGACCATGGCACCAAGTGCCACCTCCAAAACCGCCTTGAACACCTCCAGGGATGGTGACTCCACCACCGCCCTGGGCAGCCCATTCCAGCAGTCAATGACTCTCTCAGTCAAGAACTTTCTCCTCACCTCCAGCCTAAACTTCCCCTGGCACAGCTTGAGACTGTGTCCTCTTGTTCTGGTGCTGCTTGCCTGAGAGAAGAAGATTCTCTGCTCTCATAGTCTTGTGGATGTTCAGGTAGGTACCAAAGGACCGAGATGGTGCCTCGGCCACGTGTCGGGCAAGAGTGAACAGTGGAGAGAATGAGAGAGCTCCCCTTGAATATTGTTAGTTAAATCTGTTGTTTATGCAAAATGCTGAGCTGGTTGCCCTCCAGGGTGGCTGTTTTCATCCACAGAACAGAAGCAGAATGAGTAGCGGAAAGTTTCCCCCATCAGCAATGTGATTTTGCTGTGCTCTGAGGGGCAGGAGCGGCAGTGCAAGGCTCTTGCGCTGGCTGGTTCAGGAGCTGACCTCTGTCCCTAGGACTTGTGCTGGTTTAGTAGGACTTGGGGCTGCTTTCCAGAAAGGAACTACAGGGCAAACGCTTTGCCAAAACTGGGCTAGGCTTGAAAGCAAAGTTCCTTCTCTGCTTTCTCATCCCTCTTCTCTGAATGGATCTTGCTAAAACTGTGCTCTGTCAAGCTGGGAAGTGGCCAGCACACAGGTGGCAGTGCCATCAGCCTCCTCCCTTTCCCCCGCCACAGTGGGCACCAGCCTTGTCATTGCTCAAGAGGGCCCAGCAAGCAGTCCCCACCAAATATTGCTTTCTGAGTGCCAGCACCTTCACCACTTGTCCTGCCTCTCCTGTCCTAGGATGCTGTCTTCTGGGACCACCACCTGCTACCTGTCAGAAACAGCTTGCTCTCATGCCCTGTATTCTTTGTTGTATTTCTGCTCCCTTGTTTTTTCACTGTCCCCTCCATCCAACTTGTCTTGGATTTTCTTACACCTCGAAGTCAAAAGCTATCAGAGGTGACAGAGACAGTTCATTGCCCCCTACATTTGCCTGGCTCTTCTCTTGGAACGGGAGAATTGTGTTGCTTTGAGGAGCAACTGTTGTATTCAGGCTCTGTGGACTCCAGCTCTGCCTCCACACAACACAGCAAGCTTCAGCACATTATGGTGCCTTTCTGCTTTGGTTCCTCAGGGTGCATAGAAATGGAGGTTTCCCTCACAGCAGTAGTGTGAGAATTAGTTAATGTTTACTAAATGCTTTTTATACATAGGAGGTGACCTGGTCATGTTTGTCCTATGATTTCCAATAGTGTAATTCCACTGACAGCCCCTTTGAACAGCAGGATGAACATGTTCAGAGTGAGGCAGAGAAATCTCTGAAGAAAAAACAAGAAAAAACCTCAGAAGAAAAAACAAGTTCCTTATAAATAATTTAGGTAATTATTATTACTTTGTCACACAATCCCATATTTTGGTGGATAAAGCTCAGCTGATTGCTCAAGAGGTGCAGTACTGCTCCAACTGCAGCTCTGCTGAACGTATGTTGCTTTTCTTTCAGCTGCTTTTTCCTCTCCTTCAAACAAGGGCTTTTAAAGATGTCAAACATTGAAAGACCACCGATGGCTTACAAGCTTCATGTGGACAAAGATACCACTGCCTAATGTCTTTAACTCCCTTCAGAAGCTGGCTGGTGAAAGTAGCTGTGTTCCCATCTGTAACCAAGTGCGCTCTTCAAATGTGTGTGTGGTCCTATTAGCTGAGCTGCACACCAGTTCTGAAGCTTGCCCTGTTAATTCTGCATCAGGATAAGAGGGGTAGTGGGAGAGGCAGCTTAGCTCTCACCTTTCAAAGACATGTTACTTGCAGCAGTGACCACACTTTTTTCTCCCCCAAATGAAGTTATGCAAATCTGATCAGCTAAAGTAAACGTTTCATAAAACCAATGACTGTTTAAATTGTGGGACTAAATTGTTTGTATATAAATATTACCTTTTATATTCCATTTGAGCTTTATGTAGATGAACACATTACTTTAATGACCTGCATTTACAGGGGGAGACAGGGAGAGTCTGACTCTGAAATGCTCAGCAGCCAGATGGCTGCCTTTTCTTGCATGAGATTAAAAGATGTTTCTCATTCACAGCCCTGCTTCGGAGGCAAATTAATACAGCAGCTAAATTGCTTGTGTTTGTGGAGGAAAATGTAAAGAGAACTTTTTAAAGCAATCGATGTCACAGGTTCCTAGAGCAGATTGCTCTCCAGGTACAGCATGCCGGCTTTAAACATTCAGTAATTAATGGAAAGTATTCCGTGTTAATTGACTGCTTCAGGAAGAGGAAATCTAATGAGTCCTTATTAATCATGAAAAGAGACACACAGCACAGAGGCGCCGCAATAATCGCACTGGCGCCGCGGAAATTGTAATTAATGGAGAGAACAATGATGTAAGAAATTGGCTACATAATGCTTGCTGCTGATGGAGATTGTACTTCAAACACATTAGTTAGCATGGCAGCCACTGGATGGTGCCTTCTGTAGCAGGCACCTCCTACCTCTGCCTTCAGTCAGCCACAGCGCTCCAAATGCTGCCCATGTTTGGGTTCTTAATGAGCCAAAATGCGCTCTCCGAAGCTGCGCTTTCTGAAGTGGCTTCAGGTTGAACTCCTGAACTCAGAACTATTCAAACAGACTGGCAGCATTTGACTCACACGGAAGCATCCTCCAAGTGTGAGAGCATTCTAGCATTTGTCTGCTGGGGAACGACTTCTCGTCGGAGAGGCTGAGCTAGATCGGTAACTCAAGGAGATAACTCAATAATGGCTTCTTTCCTCTTCTCATTTTTTCCACTTTTTAACCAGTTTCTTGCCCACTGAAGGATTCAGAGTGAACATCCTGCCATGTTTTTGCTATGTTCGATGTAAAAATCAAAATACAGAACAAATCTGGCAACTAATCCAGCATCAGTGGTATGGAGCTCACAGACGTGAGCAGCTTGAAGGCCCTGAGCTTTCCACCATAACTGTTGCACCTTTAGGACAGCAACAGGGTGAAACATCCCCGTCCCTGAACACCTCAGAGCAGGTCAAGCTTTTGGTTACTAACAAATGGCCTACAAGTGTAACTTTTTTCTCTTCTAGAACAGAGTTTGATTCTTCTGGATATCTTGATACCTGCATAACCATTTGTGTGAAGAAATGTGAGCCTGGGGGATTAGATTTTGTGGGAATTTTGGTCACTGAAGTCACGTTACCTTGGCTGCATGGCTCGGGGATGGCACTAAAGAGTGCCAAATGCTTACTGAAGGGAGCAGAACAGAAGCAGTTATTTTAGCTCTGGCATTGCAAGCTGCATTGCAGCTGCACTGGACCCATTCGGCCAGCAGGCAACACTCCCTTGCAGAGCAGCTTCCAAGAGACCTCTCTCCGCAGTAACAGAAGACAGAAATGCCTTGCTTAAGTCAGGGGCATCACAGTCATCCAAAACAATTGCAGAGGGGGAACAGTCTGTGAGTAATACCCCAGCAGTGCGGTGCTCCATGAGCAGGGACAGGAACACTTTCATCTCTCATTCCCCCAGCCATGCACTGCGCTTTGCAGGTTTTCCCAAAGCAGTGCTCTTATGGCCATTCCTCCACTCATGTGTTTCATTGCCCCTGAATTTCTTTTCCAGGTGGAACATCCTTGGGCTCCAGGGTGCTCTCCTCAGCTCCTTCATTGAACCCATGTACTTACACAGCATCGTTGTGGGAAGCCTCTATCACACTGGTCACCTTTCCCGGGTAATGAGCCATAGAATAGAAGACATTGGTCAGCTGCCAGCTTCGTACAGGCGCAATCAGCTGCTTCTCAGTGGTAAGCAAACACCTGCCTGCAAGATGAATGATCCTCTCTCCCATCACTAATTGTGCCAGTCACCAGCAGGAAAGTTTGCTTGTTTGTAAGTAAACCGCTAGCCCGTGGTTGCTTTTTCCCTGCAGAGCCTAAATTTGTGGAATGAAGAAAATGATGCATTCAAATCCAGCTCCTTTTTCTTGTGCAGTGAGCACAAAAAGCATCAGTAGTGGAGACAAGCTGGCTAGGAGAGCTTCCACTGTGCAAAGGCTGCCCAGAGAGGGAAAGTGTCTGAGAAAAGGGTTCTGAAAGTTCTCAGAAAATTTCACCTCCCTCACCGAGTGCACACACAAATGTGTGGAGTCAGAAGCAGCCCCCACATCTCCAGCCCCACGCAGCCCTACCCACGCCCCTTACTCAGGAGCCCCTGCTCCTTCACCGCTTGCCAGCTGCTATGCTGGAGGCAGGTGGCTGTGACAGGGCTGCTCCCCCGTGCAGGAGACCCTGCCTCCTCAGCAGCCCTGGGGGATGCCTTGCTGCCACCTGGGAAGCTGCTGCCCATAGTGCCAGCAGCTCCATGGCTTTCAGCTATCTTCAAGGCTGCTCTCACTGCCGTCATTTCTCCTTACCAGTCCCTGTTCCTACCCCATGTTTCTGCTCCTTCTTTTTTCTTCACCACCCCTGATTCCAGGTTCCTTAACCACCAGCTATGCAGGAGCTGCCCCGCCTCATCCCAGCAAAGCCTCACAATGCCAACTGCCTTCAGATCATCCCGGGGCATGTGAATGCCAAGCACCACCAGCTCTGCACAGGATTAGATCCATGTATGATTTTTAGACACTGATAATTGTTCTTCAGAAGGATTCCTGACACATCAGGGTTACAAAGATATAGGTCAAGATGGCAGCATTGCCTTTCAAAATCCTCTGTCAGGAGAGGACTATTTTAGCCCTTATCTACTTCATGTTCTTTTTTTTTTTTTAAACATGTCCTGTGTCCTTGTGGCAAAATCTGTTGAGCTGAGCAGAGGTGCTAGTTTAGCCACTGGGGAAATTCTCAGGTCCTGTGTGTTTCAGTGCATCTGCTTCAGTGTAACATACATGTATGTGACATGAGGTGAGCAGCTCAAGAGGCGTGCCCTAGATTGAACAGCTTGGCACCATATCTGAACTCTTCAGTGCAGCAAGCCCAAGATGGTGCAATGGAAGTGTGCCAGAACCTGTGCTCCACACACCTCCTCCATCACAAGGTCCCTCCTGCCCCAGTCCAGCCTGGGCACGCCTCAGTCCTGTCTTCCTTCCCATGCTGCATCATGAGAGGGAGGACAAGACTCAGAGCTGGGTGGGAAGCACACATCCCCACCCCCTTCTCAAGCCTGGCTGTTGTTTTGGCAAAACAGCCCTGGCTGCAGAAGTGTTCTGGCACTCCCCTCCCAGTGGAGGCCCCAACAATTCAGTCTAGACATCTGTTATCCAGGTTTGTGCTGCACCACGAGACGCTCACCTGGTGGAACTCCTGACAAAAGTATTCTGCAGCTTAGTTCCTTTTACAAACCAGTTTCCCCGTGACACTCGGTGCCCATCATGCAGCCACCAGTAGCACACACCACAGTCTAAAGCCATTCCTTGTGGTAATGAAAGGTTCACCTGCAGGGTGGCAAAGGATCCCTGGGGACTGCTAAAGGATGTCTCTCTGAGGCCATTTAGCCAGTGGTGACAGCAGCTCATGCAGTGCACAGTGCCAGTGTGCCTGCCCACAGGTGTCTGGTGTGGCACAAGAAGCCACCACAGGTTAGCAGCCCTGGTGTCACCAGTGTCCTCCTCTCCTGCCAGGGGTGAGCCAAGCTGACGCTCGGCAGCCCGGGAAGTCGCCTGGCTTCAGCGTGAACTGGGTCGTGGGGAGCACCGACCTGGAGGTGATCAATGCCACGACAGGGAAGAGGACCTGCGGCAGTCCCTCCCGGCTCTGCAAGCACATGTTCTTCACGCGCTGGGCAAAGCTGCATGGCAAGGTAGGCCCCGTGCACAGCCCTAGCCGGGCTGGTTCCTGCCTGCTGCAAGGAGACTTGTTGAGACCTGCCGAAGAGTTCCTGTAGAGTAGGAGGAGACAAAGACAAGAAAAGTTTTTATTGCATCCCAGAACCTCTTTCCTGTTGGGAACTGAGTGGAAAAGAACACAGCAGAGCGATGGAGGGAATTCTGCAGCCACTGCCACCAACAATGTCAAACAGGCAGGGTGGGGACATTACAAGGACAAGCCCAAAGGGGTTGTTCTGCCGTGCAGAAGACCTCAGGGAAGAAGACTGGATTCATCCCATCTCAGGCAGTGGCAGGATCTGCCCTAGCAAGGACCCTGAGCCTGAGGGGCTGCAGAAGGGACAGGCTGGGCTTTGTGTCCAGGGCTCAGTATCAGTTTGATGGCACAGGTCCCAGCCTATTTCTTGCTCACCAGGTGGCATGGGAAGTGGGGCAAGAAGTATTCTGACCACCCCTAAAATGGAGAGGTCCTCACAGGAACAAGACCCTGGGGTAGGCTGGACCCCAGGGCAGGCTATGGCTGGGAGAGCTAAACTGCCCCTGGCTCACACCAGAGATGGGGTTGGGCTGAGCAGGGCACTTTGCTTTTGGCAAAATGAAGCAGTTGATAATCTCATCGGGGCCCAGCTCTGGGGAACATAAGGGGCAGCTGGAAGGAAGCCACTGCCAACCAGGCCAGCTTGTAGCCCACAACACCTGGGCTGGTAGCTTTGCCCTCCCTTGCTGGCAAGCCTCAGTCAGAGCAGCCCCATTGTGTGCTGGCACCACATGGCCTGCAGCAGTTCACTTCAAGCTGCCCTTTAATCTGTCTTTCAGCATCTCTCCTCTGGAGAGACAAGTGTTGTTTGCTCACCAGGCTGTGCTTTGAGAGTGCCTTCTCCTGCAGGGTGCTAGTTTGTAAGGTTGGGTGTTCAGCCACTTGCTTGCTCTCAGGCATCTCCCAGGCTTTGCTTTCTTTCACCTGAGGTCAAAGCCTTGCCCACAATGTCAAGACTTGGGCAGGACAGAGGAGGTCCTGTGTTTGAGGGTGCTGGCTCCCGTGTGTGTGCTCCAGGTGAGGAGGAGTAGTGGCCGTGTGGCACTGTCTGCTGAGGCAGCTCCTGAGAGGCAGCTCCAGTGTCCTGACAGAGCACCAGCATGAATCCTGACACCTGATTTCCACCCTGCCCTGAGCAGGTTTCACAGCACCTCAGACAGCAACAGATTAAAGAGGGAAAAGAGGAGTGTGTGGGTGGGGACCCTCTTTCTTGTGTCTCTCCGAGGTGCTCCACTTCCCAGGCTAAGCTGAGCATGCTGCTGTATTGTTCCTTTCTTCATCCCTAGGGACCACCTGGGGTTTGCCGCTGCCTATGCCCCCTCCAAGGCAAAGCCCTTTACCTCCTTGCTCTTCACGACAGCTCAGAACCCTGTTGCAGACATTTATGGCTTCTCTGCTTTGCTGTTGTTAAACCAAAAGCAAACACACAAAGCACAGTGATAGTTTGTTTGTTGCTTATGAAATGTGGACAGGAAGATTATGCAGCTACTGAAGCCTCCTGTTTCTTTTGGCTCATCAGATGAATTTTTCTTCTTTTTTTTTTTTTTTGCTCTTTGATTTTATTTTTTTTTTTTTTTTTTTTTTTTTTTTTCTTTTTTTTTTTTTTCCCTTCCCCTAATTTTTGTTCTGCAGCTGAGCACACGAATACCAAGCCATGGAGATATGCCACCAGTGTACAGCGAGGCAAAGCTGGTGGCTCAGACATACCAGTCTGTCAAGCAGCAGCTGTTTAAAGCATTTCAGAAAGCTGGGCTGGGCACCTGGGTGAAGAAACCCCCGGAGCAAGATCAGTTCCTACTAACTGTATAAATCACTTGACACCTTTGTTATGTGACTGGCTTAAATCAGCTGGAGAGAAGGCTAGGCAGGACACGTGAGCTGAGAGAACTGAAGCAGTCTGAGATTTAACAGCAACCTCCACGGGATATTTGCTTTTAATTCTGTACTGGAAATCTGTCCCTAGGCCTGCATCTGATGCACTGAGCTCCACTCCAGAAAACTGCTTTGTCACAGTCCCCTCCCCACCCTCATGACCATTCTGCTTCTCCTTAGTTGGTGGCTGCAGGCATTAGCAGGCCACCTCTCTGACCCCAAACAGTGTTTTCCCTCACGCAGTCACCACTGTGGACAGTAGTGAGCAAAGACGAAGCAGCCATGCACACGGTGTGAGAGCAGGCCTCAGAGCATCCCCAACCATCCGCTACAAGTGTCTGACCTCTATGCAAAACCCTCCTGTTAACTGCCTAAATCTGTGAGAGAGAATTTGGACCTCAAAGGGATGCAGCATCTGTAGCTCCATTTCCCACTGCTGTCTCTTGAGGACCAAGCTGGCTGTCAGGATTCCCTTGGTTTTTAACCGCTGTTCCCTCCAGCACCTCAAACAAACCAATTCTCACCAAGTCCTCCCATCCAGCCACAAGCTTTGCATGCTGCAGTTTTAATTAGCCAGACCCAATTCATCACTGGTGCCCTTCAGACACCAGACTGGTTGCAGATGCTCTGCAAGGGAGTGATTCGACCCTGCTCTGCAGGGACTGCCAGTGAAGAACGTTAGGACAATGCTCCTGATGCTGAAACTTCAAGTAGCTGCCCACAACCAGGCAGGCTGGAGCCACAATCCAGAGGCTCAGATTCCCAATCTTCTGACAATCCACAGCTCCAAATTAAGTGGGTGTGAGCTCAGGATGCTGGGTAGGGCAGCTGCACCTAAGAGATCCCAAAGGAGAGGGAGCCCATTTGATGTTTGGCTCTTTCCTGCCTCCATCTCTCCACCTGTCAGCCTGGGCTTAACCTGCTTCACATCTAAGAGGCTTGGCAGGACCGGACTGCGCTGGCCATATGCAATGGTGTGAAACAGATTCTGCCAGGCTGGCAATGAGTTTTACTTCCCCGTCTAGTCCAACTGCTCTGCGTGCAGCAGATACAGCTATAGGCTTGGGTGAGGCCTTGGTGAGTGCAACAGCTGCCAGATTCTGGTTCTCTTTAAGTGCCCAGTATTGTTGGTGTTCAGCTGCAGCCTGGAAAGCAGATGGGGTTTAGCTAGGGGAGGAGCAGCACCCAACAGTTAAACATGTTCTCCGTAACTGCGGTGGGGCCTGACACAGTCCCTGTGAACCAGCCTGAACTTCGTCAGCAGGCAGAAGGCAGTGGTGGGAGAACTGGGCTTTGCTACAGCCACCTCAGAGCCAGGGGTCAGGGCGCTTCTTCCCCCTTGGGGCTCTCGAAGGAGAAGACTCACGGGGACATAACTCTGCTTTCCATAGTTCTGCATAGACCAAGTGCTGCTGCTGATCTGTGAGCCTTGGCTCAGTGTTGTCTCAGCACCCGCAGGCTCAGTCCCTGGGCAAGCAGCACAAGGCTCCCATTTTGCCCCCAATAACTGTTCCTATCAACGAGGGTAGCTGCTCTTTGTATAGGGTTTGTCATGTCTGGAGAGCCATATGCAGTAAATACCTTGGTTCTTGATGCCCACCATAGAGTAGCTGCAGCATTTTGAGGAGATTTTGTTTTTAGAGTCTGAACTACAAGATGTATCTATAGTGTCTTGTATAAAAGCAATTGTGATACACTAGAGTTTTTTAATTAGATAAAATAAAGTTCTCCCCTTCCAGAAACCCTTTCCAGCAGAAGAAGACATTCCATGTTAACTACCAAAAATGTTTTTAAAAATATCCTTAGAGTAGAGATAGTTTCCAAAAAAATAAAATAATTGACCCTGAGAGGTTTTGGTGATAGAACCATTTAGTGGCAAACACTTTGGTAACACCGTGACCACTTCAGCAGTTCTTCTGGTTAGCATTCAGGAAGCTTTGGCACCTTCTGGAGCTTCCCAGAGCCTCCACATAGCCCTGCCCTCTAACACAGCTGTCAATGGTACCGACCTCCAGTGCCATCTGGGCAGCAGAGGTGCCCAGAGGGGCAGCAGGTGGCTGGGGGAGGTCAAGCCACCTCCCACTGGAAGCACGGGAGAAGCTGTGGGTGACACTGGCAGTGGTGGTCCCAGAGACTCTGGCTACTCTCACCAAGGGAGAGAAACAAGAGGCCAACCAGGGAGGAGAATGTCATGCAAACATCAGAGGGCAGGGAGAAGCAATGTTCTGCTCTTCAAGTTAGTCCTTATCTAGCACACAAGAGACCTCAGTGGCTCCTCCTCACCTCTCCCTGCCCTCATTCACTCTCTGGCCCAACCTGGCATGCCATCCACTCAGTTAAAGCACACAACTCCACAGGCGGTTGCTGCAGCTATTGTCAAAGCAAAGCACCATGCCCACCTGGCTGTTTTTAAGGACAGAAGGGAAAAGTGGCAGGACTGAATTTTCCTTGTTGCAGGAAATGGGTAAATGCTCGCTGGATTCAGCTGGCAGAACCAATTTAGCAGCAGGGACCAACCCCAGTCCCCACTGCAAGCGGGTATCAGCAGAGCTCCTTGCAGGCAGTGGAGTTGCACTTGCTTGCACTAGGATTGAAAATGACCTTAATGTCTACTTCTCATTACATGCAGAGAAAGGATGTGGTGGGGCCACATCCCAGAAGCACACCTGACCTACACACAGCATTTCCTGAAGCAGAGGAAGCATTGCTCGGTAGTGCTCCTTTAGTGCCGAGGCTGTACACACACGCATGAGTGACTGGCAAGGCTGTACCAGCAGGGACGTTTGTAATGTTTGTACAGAAACACACCCAAGACAACAGCAGAAGAAAATAAATCTGAATTTGCATATGTGAATTTGCTGCTAAGTTCTGTACAGTGCACTTCAGTGATACCTGATAAGTGAATGTTTCTGTTAAGTGAATAAAATGCCAAGTAAAATTGTTCTTCCACTGTTTGTTGCCCATTCTTCTCTGTGGCTTGGCAGCCCATCTGGATGTGCTCCACAAGGCTGTTGTGCATCTTTGCACAGCCCTGCTGCAGGAACTACAGACGACATGGCCTTACTCTGCTGAGGACAGGCTGAGGGAGCTGGGGTTATTCAGCCTGGAGAGGAGAGGACTCCAAAGAGCCTTAGAGCTGCATTCCACTAGCTGAAGGATTCCTACAGGGAGGCTGCAGAGGGACTTTTGCTGAGGGTGTCTAGGGACAGGTCAAGGGGGAATGGTTTGGAGCTGAGGCAGAGCAGGGTTAGACTGGAGCTGAGGAAGAAGTTCTTCAGTAGCTCTTCACATAGAAGCAGCCACACAGGATATAGCCTTACCCTGAAGAAGAGTGAATTCGGTCCACTTATAATTTGGTCGAGCTTACTCTCAGAGAACTTTCTTCATACAAATTAAATACATTTTTGCAAACTCTTGGTGCAGAGAGCTTGCTGCACAAAGCTGCTTAAGAAAGCTCAAGTGGCGAACAAAAGGTCAGTGTACCTCTACAGATTTCTTCTTCTCTGGCAGAGTGGCCTTGGTTTAGTTCTTACCTTAAACTATCAGTATGCAGCTACAGCAGAGCAAAATCACACTGAGCCCAAAGGACAACATCCACACAAAGGTTTAGCCTTATTGCGTGAGCATCACCTGTTGCCTTGCGATGATTTCCTTCGGTCAGTCCACAGAGAGAGCTCTGCTCTTACCAAAGCCTTTCAGAAGTGCCTTCTGTCAAAGAAGAAACAGATGTCAACAATGAAAGTGTTCTAGAAAGACATGTCCCTGTCCTCCTCCTTATGAAGCTTTGGTTCCAAGATTAAAATAAACCCCACAGCTCCCAGGGAGCCCAAACAGCTCTCCATTCCCACAGGGCTTTGCTCACTCACATTGAAGAAGTCAGTGCTGGACCCAGGCAGACTGCCCCAAGCATCTTGTTTCTCAGCTCAACAGGGCAGGGCCTATGCATGGCTTTATTTGCAACCTAACACTTTGCTGCAGCTGCGTTTCCCTAGCTTGAGTCTATGCCATTAGGTATTTGGTCAGGACAAGAAGGCAGAGGGAAAAGAAAGCCTCTGCAGGATTAAGTGAAAATAGGCACCATGAGGTGACTCAGCCACTCATGGGGGATTTTTGCCTTAAGTCATAGAAGCAGCAGATGCTCAGTGCTTGTAAGTCTCAGGGTGTATCTGCACACATAAATTTTACTGCTGTAACTGGATAGAAGTAGAGCAAACCCACAGTTCACAGCCTTGGACATAACAGTCACTCCCCTACCATAAAAATGGTCCCAGCAGAGTAACCCTGCCCCAAATGGACTGAAGTGCCATCAGCAGAAGTGCAGTTTGTGCTCCTACTCACCCTCAGCTTGCCCTTGTTTTTGTGCTAAAACATACAAATACTCAAATTCTTGTCTTGGCAAAAGCTATGCATAGCACTGGCTTACCTCTGGAGGGTATGTCCAGGTACAGATGCAGGGAACAAGCACAGCTTTGGCCACAAAGGCAAAGGGTGAAGGTGAGGAGATCCCTACAGCGGCTTTCTGGCAGACTGGCAGCCCTCAGCCCACTCCTGGGCAGTTTCACCACAGTTCAGTTCACAGCAGGAAGCTCCCAGCCTGCCACCTCCTACAAATGCAGCTGCTACTGCCCTACTGTGTGGTATGGCTGCTGAGAACCAACTAGGAAGCAGTCACTAAGGTACACTGGATAGAAGGGTCCCACATTTAATCTCAGTGAGTTCAAAGACTAACTACCAGAACAGCATTTGAAACTCCACAGGCACACCCCAGTGCTGTCAGGCACAGTTATTTCTTTTCCAGCTGTATACTGGAAAAGCAACATGATAAAAGGTGAAGGAGCTGAGGAAGGGACTTGTTGAGGGCTTCCCAAATAAAATGAATAATCCCTGCTGCAGCTAGCCCTTGGCAGCCAGGCCTGCATGCCAAAGGATGGAGCAGCCAACTCAGAGCTTTTTAAGCCTTTTGATTCACTACCTTTGTGCCTCCTTTCCAGTCTTGAGACTTGATTACTTTGGCTGGCATCCACTTGATCATGTGGACACCCTGCTTTGTCTGCAGACCTGGGTGAGGGCAGAGAACATCTGAGACATTCAAACTGTTGTAACAGCCTGGGTGCGAAAAACAACCCCCAAACCCAAACCAACACACAAGCACATGCAGACACAGACACCTGTGTGGCTGTTTAGTACTCCAAGGTGTGGCCTTGGAGAAGGAGGCTTAGTCATTAGTCATTGCTTGTTCAGCAGTGGAATAGTTCTGCTCAGATGCTTCCTTCAGGCTGGCTTTCCTGGTAATTGAGTCCTTGTTAGAGAAGTTTATGCCCTGTTTTATCAACTTCCTTTGCAATACAGAATTACTTCCACCAGACCATTAAAGTCTTACTCTGTCATGGACAGGGAAAGGTCCTATTCATTCTCCTCTGGCCCTGAACAGATGTCTTCAAAGTCTGTACTGCCATGAAATGATCCAAGCCCAAAGGCTCCTAAAATCGTCACCATTCCGTAGAACAGTGGGATTTGAGGTCCTAAATCTCAGGTTTCAATGGGAGATGAGGTGATATTCAAAAGGGACTTGCTAAAGTGTCTCTGTCAACACCTGAAACCCACATCGTTGGGTGCCAAACCTCTGCTTAGCCCCTGGCATTAAATGTCCTCTAGAGCCTGCCCATATTCTCATGGGCAAGCCTCATCTTACCTGCTTGGTGAGTGCCCTGGTGCTGGTCTGCACCATGCTTTGACCTGTCCAGATACAGGGTACAGATGTAGTCCTCTTTGTGGTCCCCTCAAAGCCTTTACAAGATCACAAGCCAGCAAAACAGGAGTCGTTTTGCATGGGGTAACTCAACTGACAACCCCCTCAGGCTATGGTGTAAAGGGACAGGCAGATATCAAAACCACCAGGAGGTCAGGCACTCCAGAAGGTGTCTCACATTACTTTCTTGTCACACTGTGCAGAAGTTAACCTAGTTGCTATTTTACTTTAATAACATGGTATGGAAGAGAACAGGAACGCCTTGATAACATAGCTGGGCTGGGGACACTTACCTGGGAATGGAGCAGACCTGACTCCTGCTCTAGGTTTTACCCTCTGAAGTCAGGAAGAGACACAGATGAAGGCCTCCAGGTGGGGGAGATCCTGACCTCCAGGCAGTGAGTTCACAGCACTCAAAACACCTTCCTCCTTGAAGGATCATCTTCACTGTAACCACTTCATGCACTCAGAGGACAGATGTTTAATAGGGATCCACTCTGTGAGCTTCCTGGATGGAGAAAAGTGGCTTGGTAAGGTGATCCAGACCACCTGACAGTGTCTAAGAGACATGGAGAACTTCACCTCCTAAAGGTCTGGCCTCTCCCCACTGACAGGAGAGGGAATCTGGACTCCTGCATCAGTGTACTGTGCATGGGGAGGTGATTCCCACTCAGAAAGCCTGCAAATAATTTTAACAGCCAGTGCCTACCCCTTCTTGTCACAGGGAGCTGACTTCAGAGTGCTGATACCATTAGGTTGTAAGACAAGTGTGGAGCATGTATGTGTGTGTAGATTAGATGTACAGATATAGACACAGACTTAGCTGCAGATACAGACCTGATAGACTGAGCTGCTTGCAAACTGCCAACATCAGCACAGTGTGGGAAGCAATGCTGCAGCTGGAAGTGCTGGTGGCTGGCTAAGTTAATGTCTACTGGACATGCTTTTGGCTCTTTGGTGAGGGAGCTTATTCTCGACATTACTTTGCTGTCATTGAAATCAGAAAAAGGGTTGTTACTGGCTGCAAGCAACAGGGTTAGGCTAATACTAAATTCATATTTCTACTAATTCCATATGAATCTTTTTTTTTCTTTTTCTAAAGCTTGGTTCCTAGCCCTGACACATGGGTGTTCACTGGAAAACCAAAACCATCCATCACTGCTTCCCAGAGCTAGTTTTTTTTTTCCTATTTGACCCAGTAACTCTTTGACCCTCTAACAAGTGGAAATACATTTGAAGAGCCTTTCTCATTATTTGAAACATAAGCTGGGCAAGTTCAGCTCTGTTTCCTGCCTATGGCTTTCCTAAAATACCCTTGGGTCTTCTCGCTGGGTTAGTCAAGGGGTAAGGAAGAGATCGGAAGTAGCGAATTTGCCCATCTCTTTGTCTCCCTTGAAGAACTGTGGCAGAAGTGAGGACAGAGCCATTCTGAAAATAAACCCTTTTTCAATCCAAGGTGTGAGGCAGAGATCACCCTGGCCCAGCAGTGTTGCTGAGCTGTACAAACCAAACCATTTTGGCTGCCTCCACTCTGGGGTTGCCCAACAAAGGCAAGCCTCCCCCACCTTAACACACATCTGCTGACGTCAAGGGACTCAGGCTGGTGCCACTGCACAGAATGCAGCTTACAAAGGGAACTGGGGGGCTACAGTCAGGTGAAGAAAGGTCCCTCTGGACTCTTGGTGGTTCTCTCTCCTTGTGCTTTCACAGCGCAGCTCAATGCTTCGCACCGCTGACCGCCACCACAACCTGCTGGTGCCTGCAGCCAAGGCTGGCTGCGGATTGCCCTGTGGAAAGACACTGAAAGACACTGACCTGGCGAAGCATCTCTGTGCCTATGGCATGGGCCAGGGGGTCCCATACTTTATTCCTGCTGCTAATTTCCCTCCCGTCATCCTTTCTCCAGTTTCCACAGAGGAAAAGCTCCATCCAGCCACTGCAGGTAAGACAAGACAGACCTTCGTGGGAAGATGGACGATTTAATGTGCCCCCCAACATGTCACAGCAGTTCACTACCTCTGTCCCAGGTGCAGCTTCTGCTGCTCCCTGTCTACTACAACTTTCCCTGACAGAAGGCTACAGGATTATGTCCCAGACCAACTGTTCTCAGTGTTACAGTGCACCAAAGTTAGGTGCCTGTATTTTGGCATATCAAAAAGCCTACAAAGATAGAGCACCACAGAGGCTTTTAGCATTGTGTGTAGAACTATGTGTGTATTTATGTACAGGTATGTAAGAGGAAGAGCTAATGTCAGAAATGTCCCAGTCTCCTCCCAGTGGCAGTTCAGCACTTCAGTGACCCTCATGCAAGTGAGTTACAGGGAAGCACAAAAGGTGGTGGGAGCTGAACTTCATAGAATCATAGAATGGTAAGGTTGGAAGGGACCTCAAGGATCATCTAGTTCCAACCCCCTGCCATAGGCAGGGACACCTCCCACTAGTACAGGTTACTCAAGGCCTCATCCAATCTGGCCTTGAACATATCCAGGGAGGGAGCATCCACAACCTCCCTGGGCAACCTGTTCCAGTGCCTCACCACCCTCAACTTGACTCTTGTGATTTCCTCAGTGCTTCTGTGCTCAGAACTGAAGTGAGGCGCCAGGTGTACGCGTCTCCCAGCAGCTCTCTGGCATCCTCCGTGGCTCACAGCTGCTGTGTTTAGGTGCAGCCTATATTTTCTCACCACCCATAAGGTATAGATGAAGTGTTTGGTTCCAGGGCTTGAAGTGGTAATCAAACCATTAGCCTGGGAGAGGCATGAGGCATTCATGGCTTTAGAAATGTTTGAACTCCAGTCCTCATCAAAGAGATGAACAGCTACTGTCACTCCTCTAATGGCCACATGGTAATCAGAAGGAAATCAGTCTGATGAAGGTAATTAGGTCCCATCTCCATCACCGCACACTTAGCGCTGGTGGGTGGAATGAGCCTCCTGTGCTGGCAACCTGACGCTGCTAGCACAGACTCCAATCTTTCAGCAATCACTGAAATAACAACTTGGGTGTCACTGACGGCCTGCTGAGTGAGCACAATCTCACCAATGCCGTCAGAGGCCTCCCCTGGACCAGAGAGCATTGTTTTAGGACTTTGGTTGGGCCGTTGGACATGCACAGTTGGGTCCTGGATCTCCCACGGGAGCCTGTTGCTGTGGAGCTGTGAGGATGATGACCCTCAGGCTGGTGCTTTGACATTTTTCCCAGGTGGAGCTACTGGTCTGTGGTGGAAGCAGAAGCGAAGAGCACAGTTTATGTGTAAGGCACTAAGCACATGCACAATAAGCACACCAGGAATGAAGGCTGCCAAACATACCAAGCCCTGGCAAGGTGGCAAAAATCCCAAAGAAGAAATGACAAGAATCATTGCTGTGCTCAATCACAGCCTCTGGTATTCTCAGAGGAAATACTGTGAGGAGCAAGCAGAACAAATGACCAAAATTCTTGTGTAACAAGGCCTCTGTTAACTGCCCCACTGAAACCCAGAAGGTGCCACTGAAACACAGAGTCTCACCACCCTCACAGTGACTTTCCTTAGGGCTCGGCCTCAGAGTTATGTCTCCAGGAAACATGGATGCAGGGAACTGCAGCAAAGGGGCTCCCCACTCAACCTGGAGTGAAACATCCCCCACTGGGACCCAACCCCAAGCTAAACTGAACCATCAGCATGCAGCACCCAGGAGTATGAAAACAGCCCTCAGCTCTTCCCCACAGTAAGCTCAGCACCCTCAGCCTCTCCCCTGCCAGCCTTCCTTTTACCACCTTCCGTCTCACCGATGCTCAAGGTTTCAGAACAGCAGGAGGGATAAAGGACGAATTTCCCTTCTGTTTCAGTGGGACAAGTCATTATCATTTGAGCTCCAAGAGAGCTTTTGCTGGCTGCTAGGCCATGGGATTCCGGATATATCCATCCCATGAGTAAATTAGCAGTAACACAGACACCCTACGTGAAGTTCACCTGGGCTGCCAGGACCAAAGAGCAGGGCAGTGAGGAGCAGAGTGCCTTCAGAGCAGAGCCTGGGCAGCAGAGTCCTGGCAGTGCTGAGCATTTGCTATTTGCTCATGGTACAGGGGAGGGGAAGGGGAGCAGCTGGAGTTTCTCTGGACCTGTGTGAAGGTTACTTGGTCATCTGAACTGGGGTTCTCTGGCCAAACGCCTCACACAAAACCCTTGAACTTTCCCCACAGCACAGATCCAAGCTGCAGTGAGAGCCACAGTGGGGAGGAGGACTGGAAGGCAGATGCAGCTATGCTGTGAGCACACCGGGTCATGGGGTGGACATCCCAAAGCCATGCCCTCTGCTCACACTGCACTGCAATGGGGTCTGCACGAGCTGCCTCCAAAGACATCCTCCTGCTGGCAGCAAGAAGCTCTCCCTCCTGCCTCCACACCACTTTGAGATCCCTAGATGAAAAGGTAGTTCAAGTGCAAAATATTTTTGCTTATGAAGTATTTAAGGCACATCAGCTCGACTCACAGAACTCATTTTAAACAAATGAACAACCTTTGAAAACATTTTATGGGCATTATTACCTCTGCAGCTGAACTTCATCTCTTTAATTTAGTCTTCTGTTATGGTTTGATTATTCTCAGAAAGAATTAAATTGGAGGAGGGAAGAAATGAAGGTATTCCCTAGAAATCCTTTCATTTTATTAAAGCCTCTGTTATTGCCTGTGTTGTGTTTGTCCAAACCACTTGTCAGGATTTCATTACTCCAATTTAAACCAGCAGCATCATGTCCAAACGTGGTTATGACTGAAAATGAAGGTGCTCTGCAGGCTGCTCTCCTGGGCTGAGCTCCCTTGGAGCACACGTTCCTCCACCAAGCAGCACACTGCAGACAGTGCTGATGTGCTCAGAGAGAGCCTGCAGCTCCAAAGCCTCAGTGACCCAGACTGAAGTTACCCTTTTTAAGGTGGGAATGACCAACCCTAGTCAGTAAAAGCTGATCAAATGCCTGGACCCATCTATTGGACTTCAACTTTGGACTGAAAAACTATTAACAAGCAACTGTTTCTGATCTGCTAGGTTACATTATTCTCCTTCTAGGAGCTCTGCGTAATTTAGCAGCTAGAGTAGCACAAAGCAGGCCTAATGGCTGTTTCACAAGATTTCTAAGGCAGCACTGAGGTCTGTAACCTACACAGAATATCCCACAGCTCAGTTTAAAAGTGTGGAGTGCCTGCCACTTAGCCTGGGACTGAGCTGTGATAAACACAGACCTAGCTCACAGAGAATAAAGTATGTACAGGAAAGGTGGAAGAAAGGAAGTAATTATATAGGTAGCTACTTTGCCTTTTTTTAACCACCTCCCCTATGCTAGGAAAACCACAACAGCTTCCAGGGCTTCAGAGATGCCATTTTGCTGAACACAGCAAAACCCGTGATGTAAAAATAGAAAATACTTTGGAATTAACTTAGTGATTGTGCAGCTGATTCTAAAGCTGTCCTGCTCACTCCTCACTCATGGGGAACAACAGGCCAGCTTGGAGCTTTGCATATACACCTATGGAGCGTATGCTGCAATGCATCTCCCACAGCATTTGCCTCCCACAAGCTCAGTGTGAGTTGGGTGTAGGTGTCTATCAGCACCACAGTGCCTCTTTTTTTGGAGGGAGAGGGTAAGATGAACTCTCTCAAACACAGCACCAACACAACCCCTTGCTGGCACAGGCTGTCAGCCCAGGTAAGGTCCCAAGTACCCAATGCCAGACCAGAGGCATTCTGATGCTGAGCATGGTCTGGGGCAGGCAGCAGATGCCCAGCAGAAAGGCAGAGGCAGCAGTGCAAGCTCTTCCCCTGACTGCCCTGTTACAACAATGGTTTAAAGCAGGGATTGAAGGAAGCTGTGGGCACAGCAGGAACGGAAGAGAGCTGTAGGCATGGCAGGGATGGAAGAGAGCTGCAGGGATGGTAGTGAGTCAGGCAGTGGGACTGCTGCTTACACTTAGCTGCTGTTCCTCTTGCTGTTGGCTGAATGTTTAGGAGTTTATCCTGTTTAGGGAATTACAGAGCAAGAGCTTGGCAGACTGGACAGCATGAGACAAAATTGGTCCATGAGTTTACAGGGCAAGGTTTAATGAACTCTTAAAGTCCATGGAGGGTACCAGTGCCTTAGGTACTAAACATGTTTGTTTATTGCTCTAGCAGGTCTCCATTAGTTAGTGTTCAGACATGTTCTGGCCAAGTTTTTTGAGGATTTTTTCTGTGCTTGTTGTAATTCAGAAGGCTTTTATTGGGAAACTGACTAGGTGCCAACAACACTATTGCAAACATTGCTGCATCTGGATTAAAGGAGACTTCTCATAAAGTGTGTGATGCTTTCCACTCACACACTGCTTTTACAAGTACAGCTTGGACTGCACAAATACATCCAAGTGTCAGGGCACTTCCTTTCTGAAGAGAAAAGTAACAAATTTAGCATCTCATCCCACCAGTCCCTGGTACTGTCACTACTGCATGCCACCAGCGCTTCATCCCTCCAGCCACAGTGGAGGTACTACACAAGGCAGGCACCAGCCTAGAGTCCATGAGCAGGGCAGGGCAGGGCACACCCTGGACGTGATAGCTTTCCATGAAGTCATCTGGGCAGAGCCCTTCGTTTCAGGGTTTAAAACAGCCCACAGTCACATTGGGGCATTCAGCGCACACAGCCCCGCCCAGACCAGCACAGTCTTAACGTAAGGCAAATCTAGCCCTGAAGAGCAAGGTGGTCTCTATTTAATTAAAGTGAAATAAAAACATTAGAAATGTACTTATTAAAAACAGAAAACAAAAGCTTCTACGCCTTCAAAGCAGCAAACCTGTGCCTATGCCATTACCTTCTCCTCAGTGCTGTGGAGGAAAAGCTCCCGGAGGGGGCGCGGGTGAGCCGGGAGAAGGGAGGGACTCTGCGTTCTCTCAGCAGCTCGAGAGCCGTGCTACGTCCAGAGATGTTTTAAGATGTTTTGTTGATAGCATTTTTCACAGCCAAGTACCACGGCTGCCCTGACAGGCCAATTATGCTCCTTTACGGTGTCCTGCAGGCACATGAATTATGAACCGGGGGAGCTTCGCCTGCTTGCTCCGAGCGAACCTCCCCGGCCCCGTCTTACGAGCTGCGTGTCTCAGCGCGCCCTCTGCTGGCAGTTCCTGCTCATACCGCGCCCTGCGCTCAACCGCTCCCGGCCGCCAGTCAGCCGGGACCGACGGCTCTGCTCCCCTGCCAGACCCTCGGGAAGCGCACGGGACACGGAATTCCTGGCGCAGGAGGTGGGGAATAAAAGAAAAACAAGGCAGGTGAGTTAGCACCAGAGTGGAACTGCTGCACAGTGGCGGTTGCTCGTGGACCCAAGAAATAAAGGACAAGCCCCACCACTTTAAATTCCCCTGGCACAGGTCGTCAGATCCCCTAGGGCAAGGACCTTCCTTCTGCTTATTGGTAAAATACCCATGTTCTCATTCTCCTTCTAACTGTCCCTTCAGAGGTCCCCAGAAGAGTATCTCAGCCAGGTTCTTCATGCCCCATCATCACTAGAATCTCATGTTCTCAACCCAGACTGGCCCAGCTGCTAGAGAACACCCCTATAAGTGATCCCTCTCTTCACTGTGCCATGCCAAGCACAGCCATCCACAGCCTTGAGGCTCCAGCTCACCATCCAAACACACGAGAAAGGGGTGGACCTTGTCCTAGAGCTTACAATGTGAAGAAACAAAGACTAAAGGGAAGGAAAGACAGGAGACAAGAATGAGCCACAGCAGCACCTGTGCTATGCTTGGGCTGAGTGCTAGTGTGCAGCCTCGAAGTCCAGCTAAGGGAACCACCCACTGTACTTGCAGAGAAATCACTCCCTGATGCTCACCAAGTACTTTGTGTAAATCATCCAGCTTATTGGTAGTTTCTTCAAGTTAAAAGTTGCACATTTGATGAAACTACAGGACTGAAAATCTGTGCTATGCCAAGCTCAGCTGGGCCAGCACAATGGTTTGACTTCCAGGACCAAGGTTTTCATCTGTATTTTGACAAAGTCTGCTTCCAGCAAGAGCTCCGTAACTTGTTGGCAAGGCTGGTAGTGTTTAGAGGTCATTTGTTCTGCCGCATCTGGAGAAGAGGAGATAACTTTAAATACTTGTAATCAGCTTATTAACAAAGTGGATCAGAAGTTAGATACCATTTCTCCTATGATTTTATACTTGTAAACTTCAGCAAAACAGGCTAGAGAAAAAATCAAAAGGATATTAACCAAAGATCAAGATCAAATTAAGCTGGATTAAAATAGCTCCACATGTTATCGAGTCTAACAAGACTGTGTTGCAAGGTGGGGTGGATGTCCAGATAAATTAATCTTTGGCCTTCAGTATGGGAAAATAAATATAAAGCCTATTGACAGAGCAGCTTGGCTGCAACATCACAGAAGCTGATTAAGGAAAAGCCTGACATGGACTTGTTCACATGCTTGGTTTTACCTTTCCCTGCCTATCTCAAAGTGACTTGAAGGGGGAAGACACTGAAGAGGGAAAGAAAAACCCACCCTCTTTTGGTGGGAAGAGGACATCTCAGTAGTTCTGGCTTTCTCGTGGGAGAGCAGAAATGTGTTTCAAAGAGTTGTAGGTGCTTTGAGGCAGTAACTCAAAGGAGCAGATGAGGCTCTTGCAAACACCCAATTCCTCACTGAGGCAAGAAGCACTGCATGGAGAGGAGGGATGGAGATTGGAAGAATCAGAGCACATTTGGATACTTATGGGCCCAGCAGTCTCTATACTGCTACAGCATTCCTAGAGCACTCAGAGCAGAGTTGTTGTCATCGGTAACAGAAACATGTCTTCAGTGAGGAACCGAGACCCACATCCACAGACTCTACCTCCAGGTATGGCGGAGCCAAATTACACCAGATCCTCCAAAAGAAAGCTGGCCAAAAGGTGCTGTCACCTCCCTGCTCCACAGTTGGTCCCTTCCTGCCTCTCACTGACGCTGTCTTTATTCAGTTTTTTTACTCTTCTAACTCTGCTCACCTTAACAACTCACACCCATCACCTTCACACCCTCTCACCTTCTCCCGTGCTTTCCATGTTGGACCTGGTGTGCTCTTCCCTTGGGGTCCTTGTCCCACTTCCCTGTGCAGCCACCTGCAGCTGCTCCTAGGGGATGCTGGACATAGTTGCCGAGGGCCTATCATCAGTATCCTTACAAACACCAGGAGCAAAAAGAGATTTACAAGAGGAGCAAAGAACATCTGAAAGAAAGGGTTTGTTCACTGCTCAGCAGTTACACCAGGAACTGACACCACACATAGCTTCAGCTTTCCAACCACCAACTCCAAGCAGCCTTAGATAACCATGGGAGGGTTTCCTTTGGTTTCAGTAAACCACACATCTCTGCCCAAGAACTTCTCAGTACATTAATTCAGCAACACAGATACAAAATTAGGGTACAGCACCAAAAATTAAGCTTCTAGATCCACAACTGGGGCTATGAATCTGATTTTTCAAACTACTAACCACCCAGTAGGTTGTGCAGAACACTGATGTGAACTCAGCACTTCTGAAGGGTGCATCACAACAGCATCAAACTTCTTGACAGCCTTCTGGCGGAGTTTTCACAAGCTTCATGAAACATGAAAGGCCAAGGCAACACGTCCTGCAATTATCCACACTGGAAAACAGCATCACTTTCCTCTACCCTGAAACTGCTGCTGAAAAGTTTTGCCCTTCCTTCATTTCTCTCCCTTTTCCCCAACACTTTAATCCTCTACTTTTTCATACTATCATCCTGCTTTCCAAAGTGTTTGCTGTGCACTGTCAGACCGTACCTTACTGTATGCTCAGCAACAGCCTCGGAGGATACAGTGCCACTGAAATACTCAGGCTCAGCTTCCTTCTGCACAAGGCTGATCTCTGACATTGCAAAGATTTAAGTAAGGTTTAACAAAAAATAACAAGGAAATAAAAATTCTGTCTTTGGGGATACCAGAACTGGAGGCAGTGCTGCAGGCGTGTCTCAGCAGAGCAGAGAGGCAGAATCCCCTCCCCACCCTACTGCTCCTGCTCCTGTGTTGCAGCACACAGCTGCCTGCTGATCTGCCAGCGACCGTTGCTGGCTCAGTGGGAGTTTTTCCACCAACTGACACCCCCAGGTCCTTCTCAAGGCTGCTCCTGAGCCATTCCTCACCCAGCCTGGATTTGTGCTTGGAACAGCCGCAACCCAGGTGCAGGATTCTTTTAGTAGAAAAGAGTGGAAAGTGGCAAAGATCCTCTGACTACTAAACCAAGTGAAGTACTAAGATGAATAGAGCTCTAATGCAACACAGAACAACAACTTGCAAAAGAGAATTGTTGAATGTTTTAATGCATTTTGAATCATAATGAAGAAAAACATTTTACATCTAAAAACAAATTAGGAGAATAATAAAAAGTGGTTCCACATAACTTAGAAAGTTATTTCCCAAAAGGTAGTTTTCACAGATTTAGGCAATAAAGATGTTTCATTCCAGATCTTTCTGACCATATACACAAACTGTGAAAACTGATGTGCATTGCTTGAGAAAGACACAGAAGCTTGATTTTGCCCAGTGATGAGTAGTCTGTGAAGTTCTGCACAACACTGAAACTGTAACTCTCCTCCCTTTATGAAATGCTGGACATTGCTCAGAGCTGAAAAAACACTCTTTAGAACACTTAAATGCATGAAATGTTTGTCACGTGTCTGGTCAGCGCAGCATCATTCACTGCCATGCTCACATGTGATTTGCTTCCAAGGGGAGTGACCCTTAACTCTGGGTACAGTACATGAAAGTAAGCTAAGTGATGGTGAAGTGTTAGCTGATTTCAGCATTAGCCTGCTCCACAGAACATGGCTCTAGCACCTTGGTTGGTTGGTTTTGTCAAAGTGAAAGAGAGTAAGCATCCCACTCCCAGTGCCAGAGGATGGCCCCTCTGGTGATATCAAGAGTTTGCAGCACTGATGCTTAAACTGCATAGAGTCTCTCAGTCCTGTGTCACATATGAATGAGAGAAGCTTCAACAGACAGCTTAGCAGGACCAAAACCAGTGACCCTCACACCACCTCAGGTAAAAAAAGGACACCCATGCTCAAGACACATGAAGGCCATGCTGCAGAAGCTGCTTCTCCAGGCTGGAGAGACTTGTTTATCTTTCTTTAACAGCATCAACCTGTGTAAAGTTCCCTCCATTGCCAATTAAAACAAAAAGTGAGTCTCTTCTCGTTAAAGAAGGACACTTGCAATCCAACTTCAAATGGCTTTACCCAAGAGTTAAAAACCCCGGGGGGAAAAAAAGTGAAAATAAACTTTTGACACCATCCTGTAACCCTTGTTGTCAAAAGACTTAAAACTCTGCAGCTGCTCCCTGCAACCTTGCTACTGTTGGTATTTTAAGATTACTCCAGTAAAATTCTGTATATATCTTGTATCTCAGAAAAAAGAGAAAGAGAAAAAACCAGAAACAAGGGGTCAAGCTATTATATTGTGATAACCTACACTATAAAGATACTATACACACCCTCCATTCATTATCTTGAGCTTCATCAATGTTACAGTTCAAAACCAGTCTATGACTCCAGTTTCCCCACAATTACTCAAGGATGCATTCTTCATCCCATCCCACTGCACTCCAATGCCATTATCCGAACAGTTAACTGAACAGTCAACACATCTTAACGTCACTCTAAACAGTGCTGCAGAGGACATGAGCACAGCTATAGTTTCACAAAACCATAACAATGAGATAAGAAGTTCCTAACACTTACACAACGCAAACACCCCCAAACTCCCATTGCAAGAGTACACACCCTTGGCTCCACTCAGCCTTCCTCTGCCACCCTACTGCCAGTGCAAAAAAGGCTAAGGACAGCAAAGACTAACCCCAGAGTCATTTGTGAAGGAGCAGAGGGATCTGTGTCAGTTACTCCCTTCTGGAACAGAGTAGGAACTAGAGCAGTCCCTGCCACGGCTGAGAATGGAAGGTGACAGACAATGTTCATTGATCATATTGCTCCATTAGCTGTATCTGTTAATTATCCTAAGAATCACATTTGGTATGGTTGTCTTTCCTCTCATGTCAAAGACAGGACTTCAGCCACAGACCAAAAGTGCTTTTTTTCTAAGCTAGGGAGAGATTCAATGCATCTTGACCAACATTCATTTCTGAGGTAGTACTCATTTACTTTGTATTGCTGGCTCAAAATAAAACCATGGGAAGTGAACACCAGAGCAAAGCATGCTCACTATAGGTATGGTTTAAAAAAAAAAACAAACAAAAAAACCCCCAAACCAACTAACCCCCAAAAACACTATTTCCTTTTTGGGCAGATCACCAAAAAGAAGCAATCCTTCTTACAAAGGTCAGCTCACATTCACTGGTAGAGTCAAACTTTCATAAATGGTTTATAACAATAGCTATAAACTAAAGTGCTTCAGAATTTGCTTGACTAGGTTTCAGTGATTATAATCTCAATGCTCTGGATCTTTGCTAGTAGGAAACACCACGAGATTTTAGACTCACTGCATGTAAGAAGGGCAGAATGAATACTTTTCTTTTTCAAAAGTACAAAAGCGATTTCCAAATAAACCTGGCAGTCTTTACTCACTGCAAGTTGCTTGCATTTTCCTTTTCAGTTCTACTATTTGTCCAATAACTGGAATAAAAACAGAGTTGAAGTTGCACTATACTGCAGCACTAAAAAGGTATTCCAAACCAGATGCAGAGGGGAGAATGTTTACCATCGCACACGTAGTGAAAGTCACACTTCATTTCAAAGTCACAGCCCTGCAGGTTCTTTTTAACACAAGGCAGATATGTATGGTCATGGGAAAATGTAACAGACTGCTATGCACCCCACATTAATTACAGAGCTTTCACATTCATGTCACAGACGTAATGCCCTACTGCGCAGCTATTCAACGCTAAATAACTTAGAACATTTATGTGCTCTATGCAACAGGGAACACACTGACCAGTGGATGCCAGAATAGAAAAGTTCTTACACCAGACAAACTAATTGTTAAAAAAAAATCACATTTTCTGTACAACCCATGCAAACAGCACAATGTGGGAACAAGAACAAAGCTGCTCGAGTCTCCGCTAAGGAAGAGCTGTTAGAGCCGCAGCAGACCAGCGTTTGGAAAGGTCTGCCAAGGAGAGCAGTCCGTGGCAGCAGGAACTGCAGCCATTCATCCAGCATCTCATTTCTCTTGTAACAAAGCAGGGATGTTGATGTTCCACCCGATAGCCTGCCGGTCAAACCCACAGGTGAAGAGATTACAGATCGGGTGGTCCTCACACCACGCTGAGCAGCACACCATTCTTCTGTGGCCCTGCAACAGTTCAGGAGACAGCATCATTACTGATGGCAGGTTTCGAAAGCTTCTATCTCAAAAAGTTAGTGGGAGCCAAAATGCAAACTTGCTAACACTCACGGGGGTCTCTACAACACTGGGGAAGCCTAGAGCACATTGCTAGGCCTCTGCAAGAGGAAAGGCTTTGTCACAAGGGGACCCCTCTAACACCAGCACTGGATCAGCACACAAACAGGTGCACAAAACCTTCGGACATTTCCAAGGTCTGTTTGCTACCTAATTACATTTTATTCACAAAAGCAAACGGGATTTTGATTTTACCATTTTTACTTATAAAAGCAATCCTAAAATACAGAGCTATGTGCTGGCAACTGCTCTGTTATAAACCTGTAGAATTTAGTGTCCGTCATACCCATAAAACAGAAAGGATGATGCTACAGGAAGAGGTATGCCATACTGAGGAAAAGCAATGCCTTATCTATTGCACAACAGGAGCAAAAATACCACAAGGAGAATTCTGACCAACATTTAAATCACAAATTAATTTCCCATTATTTCAGCAGTGTCAGTCTGAATGGAAACATTGAAGAAAAACACAGATTAAACAACAGACTAACAAACTCCACTGAACTAGATAAAGACTTTTTTAAAAGACTGAATAAGGTTTTAAACCCCTTCCTCAATTCTGCAAACAGCTACTGAATCCACCCAAAATTCTACTACACCAGCATATCCCATTAATAGCATTTAGTCACACTTGCTCCAGTTGCAATGCTTGCCACACCTAAGAGCAGCACAACTGCACAAAACCTGATGGTTGCAGCAAGGATAGCTTAGCAGCAAATACCAGGAATGCCTGTGTGTGAGCATGGAAGGGAAAGCACCACACTCACTGCCAGTCAACAAGGCAGGTGCACAAAGTGCCCCTCCCTTGTTTCCTTTCATTTATGTAACAAATTAAACACTGGGTAACTGGGAAAAAAGACAAATTACCAAAACCCCAAACCTGACAATCTGAAGCCAACAAACAAACAGAAAACAAAAAACAACCAAACAAACCATAATTAAAAAAGCACATCAAACACGAGAATGAGCCAATTCTCTGCCACAACAAACACAGTAGGCAGTGCTCCCACGCACCTTCCCGTTGCGCACACACACGCCTGCAGTGCTCCCACACATCTTCCCGTTGCGCACACACACGCCTGCAGTGCTCCCACGCACCTTCCCGTTGCACACACACACGCCTGCAGTGCTCCCACGCACCTTCCCGTTGCGCACACACACGCCTGCAGTGCTCCCACGCACCTTCCTGTTGCACACACACACGCCTGCAGTGCTCCCACGCACCTTCCCATTGTGCACACACACGCCTGCAGTGCTCCCACGCACCTTCCTGCTGCGCACACACACGCCTGCAGTGCTCCCACGCACCCTCCCATTGCGCACACACACACCCTTGCAGTGCTCTCACACACCTTCCCATTGCGCGCACACACGCCTGCAGTGCTC
>VWZE01017195.1:229369-307803 GCA_013396675.1 Eubucco bourcierii
GCAGTGCTCCCACGCACCTTCCTGTTGCACACACACACGCCTGCAGTGCTCCCACGCACCTTCCCGTTGTGCACACACACGCCTGCAGTGCTCCCACGCACCTTCCAGTTGCACACACACTCGGCAGTGCTCCCACGCACCTTCCTGTTGCACACACACACCCTTGCAGTGCTCTCACACACCTTCCCGTTGCACACATACACACCCCTGCAGTGTTCTCACACATTCCTGCTGCACACACACACACACGCACTCCTGCAGTGCTCTCACAGACACATTCCCATTGTACAGACATTAGTTTCACCTGAGGAAGGAGAAATGTGCTGATGAAATACACCTCAGACATTCCCAACTGCACACAAAAATCCCAGATGTGGTGCTCGTTTCCACGGGGGTTGTTTTCAGCACGAACAGCAGCACAGTCAAGTGTCTTTCGGCAGCTGTGCAGCGTAAGCTAGAGCAGCCAAGGCCCCCTCACTCCGAGTACCAGAGCAGCCCCCGCTAAGGTTGTCAGTGCTCGTTACCTGTCTGTTGCTGCGCGGCAGCCGCGCCAGGCGCACTCCGGACATGTCAAACAACCGGACCTGCCGGTTGTCGTGGGGCAGGGCGATGATCCTCTGGCCCACACAGACGTTAATCCTGCACACAAGAGACAAGAGTGGGTTATCTGCACAGCAGATACACAACCTAACACTACAAGCATAAGCTCATGGGAAGTGACACAACTGAATCCTTCCCCCATTAGAATTCACTGTACTAAAAAGGTAATGAAGGTTCAGATGCTCAAACAACCCTAACACCTACACCCCACACACCAAAGCCCTGAGAAGCAGGACAGTGTAGGCACTGAAAATTGACACTGATGACACCTGCACCTTATAAATCCACTGCAGGTGATCTCAGAATCTCATAAGCCTCAACTTCAATTGTAGTGACTAAAAGCCAGGGTACATCCAGTGACTATTTCATCAGGAAAGCATCATCTACTCCTACTGCCTGACCAAGTCAGGGCTGGCCACAAATTAAACCACCTTATGAAAGGTCCTCTTCCAATGGCTCTTAAACACCACTCTCAGAATTCTGTTTCAGTGTTCAACCGTTCTCTAGGTATAGAGATGCTTCCTAACGCCCAGTCTAAAACTCTCCTGACACAGCTTTGAACCGTTCCCACGTGTGAAAGAAATTAAGAACTAAGAGAAGATGACTGAAGAAACTCAGTGGCTCAGAGCCCTGCTTACCTGTTGACTGCAGAATCTGTACGGATAGTTGCTATAGGAGACCTCATGTTTTTCAAGTCCCAGACTTTTACAGTACGATCATCACTACCAGAAACAACATTGTCTCCCACAGTGAAAACCGCAGATGTCACAGTGCTGAACAATCAGACATAAAAAGAAAGATGTCAAGCTCTACAGTTCTTTATTAAACTAGCATCTGACTTAAAGATCTATATTCTATAGAATCTGTATCCCCTTTAAAATACGTAACTTGACTTTTTTTTTTTAAGATCATGTGAAATACTGAAACTCCAACTGGGTATTTTAGAATAAAAACTATTCTAACAAGAAGCTGTGTCACTTGAGGTACACAAGGGTTGACTGGCCCCAGTGGCCAGCAGTGGGAAGTTACTCCAGAGGCATGTCTCATATTCCTCCAGCTCTAATGTGAGCTAAACACATCCAGCCTTGAAACTAATTCACTTTGAAGTTCTGTATTGATGTCCACTAAGCTTCTCAGGCAACCAAAACTGAATTACTAACATACAACACAATTCTTCCTCTCAGATGTTCTGAGACCAATAGTCAGGTTCTTTCCCTCTCCATCCAAGAACTTCTGCAGAACTACTGCAGGGATTTGTCATCCACAGAACAGACACTGAGGAGATTCCAAGCACCTGAGATGTAGCTGTGCTATTTTGTACACACCCTTAGACATGGTTGTGATGCATGCGCAGAGCTCCCAGTGTAACTCCACTAGCAACAGCTCCAGCAATCTCATCATCTCTATCATTTCTGTTCGCCCTACAAGCAGCTGAAGTCTGAGAGTCAGACAAAAAATGGCAAGCAGTAGTAGCAAGAATGCTCAGTTCTTCAGATTTGACTCATGTCTATACATGCAGAAGGGTAGCCACAGAAAGACTCCTAAGAACATTTCCAGCAATTGAAAGTACAAAATGCTCCTTTCAGGAGAGATTATATAAAGATTTTTATGAACTAATTTTATTTTACATTTTATTATCTTTGTATTCCATACTTTCAGAGCACATTGTACTGGCAAGCTCAGATGAATAATTCTCGTGATGATGAGCTTGGGTTTTTTTTAAAATCTTTTACCTATTATTTCATATTATCCAATTAAAGCTGTTGTATTACTATTTTCATTTCAATACTGCCTGAATTCCCAGATCAAACCCAGTACAATGCACTAACAAAGAGGGTTTGTCTCTCCCTAAAATCATCAGGGAAGGCCTCTCAGCTGTTCCCACAGATTTCACTGAATGACCTCTCCTGTAGCCTGGGCCATGCACATCAATTGTTTCAAACTCAGCCATTTTAATTGAAGCTGTCAGTTGTTGCTGTCACTTGGGTTGTTATGCAGAAATCTGAATTCATGTCCTATCCAAGCTGCTGATTGAGATTAGCACTCGCCAGGTCACAATGGACCAGTTTATGCAAGCCTCTTAATTTAAACTGACACCAAATTAAGTTTTAATTAGGATGAAGACCCACTTTATTCATGATACCAAGTTTTCTAATGCACTATTAGAGTGCAGCTAAGCTACCAGGGAGATGATTACAGTAAGAACCAAGAGGTCTTCACCTAATCTTCTGGACTTTAGGAACCAGAAGTCAGAAAGTCGAAACAGATATGAAGGTCACAACTGATGAGTCTCTTCCTCAGGCACCTCCACATTTGGAAAGGGGACTCATTCACATAGTGAGAATAGGGTTGGTGCCCTCTTAGCACTGAACTGGTCTTTGACCACCCTGACTTCCACTAAACTCTAACTCTAAACTAAAAATTTTTTTGTATTTTTAATTCAGACAAAATAGCCACAATTTGGATTTCAGCCCAACTGAAAAAAAATAGAAGGTGAGAATAGAGGGAAGTAAAGTCCGTGTAGGAAGAAAGAAGCTTGGCAGAGCAACCAGCACACAAATATCTTTCCAAAGTATTCCCTTCCTAACCCATTCCATAAATTAAAATACATTTTCCTGCATTTCCATGTGGCTCATTTCACTTTGCTTACACTTAACACTTTTCTTCAGTTTGTTCCAACCCAGATAAAACTGTAGCTAACATCCCCCTGGCTAAGTTAATAAAAAGTGTCAACAAAAGTTCATCAGCCCCTGTGTTAATGGAATGCTAAAAGACATTAGGTTTTTAATAATTCAGAAGAATGACAGGTATTGTAGGACATTTAACAAAAAATCCTGGCAAAGAGGAAGCAGTCTTATGACACTTCAAACCGTGGGTCCCACAGGGAGTTTGGTGTGCTACAACTATTCTCCAGAACAGCTTTAGCCTCGCCAAACTGCAGCAAAACTCATTTATCTTGTCATAGGGAGCAGCCGAGCGTGCACTGCCAGCTGACAGCGTGGCACTTCCTCACCACACACCGCTGCCTGGCCTCCAACATCCTGCTCCCTCCGTGGGTCTCAATCAACAGAAATGCTGTAGTGCTAGCATTCCTCATTAGGCCCAACAGCTGTCTCCCCACTCACACTGAGGTACAAAACTGTTTTGCATAACAATCTGCTGAAACTTCACACACAGAGGAAAGGGAAGGAAAAAAACCAAGCAACTGAAGGCAATGTTGGACCATGAAATGCTGATGCAGAACTTTTACTGGCAATGTACCAAAGAAAAGTTAACACTGCTCTTTCCATTTGGATTTGTAACCTGTACTGGGACTTAGCCCTGAACACTGCCAGGCAACAGGTTTTTGTGCCTGTGAGAAGGCATCTACTCACAAGCACTAAGCCTTGTGTGGGGCGAAGCTCCAGACAAATGGACTAAAACAAGAGATTTCAGATATGTTTCAACAATACACAACAAATTGCAGCTAAACAGAAAAGTTTGAGTACTCAACTATGTCTCTCTCATTTTCAGTAGTAAAATTCACAAATGAAATTTAAAGGAAATGCTGCATGGGACAGTATTTCCTGGACAAGAGTTTCCCTTTTTTTAAAGGAACAAAGTGTATCCCCATGCAAAGCAGGCTGCAGCCTAGGAAGAAGCGACAACCTGAGTGAGACACGGCACATTTAAAGAGTGATGGAGTCCCTGGTGAGAAGCATTCACATTTTGGAGGTAATAAAGGCATTGGATTCCACAAAGACCTACCCACACAATTCCCAAAGCCTGCTTGCAGATTTCTCTCCAAACATCAGCAGAGATTTTTCCTTTAATTTAAGAGTGAGAACCAACCATGAAGGAATTAACATGGGAGGGGTGGGCTCAGAGATAACTGTTAGCACGGTTTTTTAGTGTTTAAATCAACACTGGTTGTTCCAGAGATACACAACTCATGGTACTCAACTACCAGCATCTCCTTTTCTGTCTTATAACGAAAAGATACAGGACTGAAGCATCCAGACAGATACAATGCCCAAAGCCAGCTACAAAATTCCCAGCAGGCTTGAAGCCTCGATCCCTCTACTCGCATTTCCAGACCCAAGAGCTGCTCCTGGTGACAGGAAGCACGGCGGACATCGAGGGGCAAGGGCCGCGCCGCTGCCGGCTCTCCGCGTCCGTCCCCTGCGCGCAGGAGCGCTCAGCCCTCCGGAGAGAAGCGAGCGCTGGGCAGCATCAAACGGGGCCTTCTTAGCCTTCGGTGGCGGTTTGGATCCCTTGTGGGTAGGAATAAGCTCTGGGGTGGGGCTAGAGGGCAGGCCCTGCCTGCTGGCCTCGTTGTTGAGATGTCTGACGCCTAGTTTAGGAGTTATCTAATGAAATGCACGGGGTGGGAAAAGTTACTGTGAGTTCCAGACACGTACTACTTAGCAAAAGGGTGTTAAAACTCAGGAGCAAGGACTTCAAATCATCAGCACTGATGACAGTAATGCCCAGGTTACAGAACTGAATCCAAGAACTTATCAAAATATTTTAGAATTGGTGAATTACTCAGTCGTTTAAGAAAGAAAAAAAAAAGTCTTGTGTGCGTTTTCCAGCCAACAGATAAAAGCATTTCCTCTGTGCTGCTGGATATGAGAAGCCTGTTACAGTGTTGATTTGAGGGTAATTTAAAAATCATTTGCTAATAGGAATTACAATAATGGACCAAAAATTAAATCCCTCTCGACTGCAAGACATCAAGCTCTCATCTCCCCTCTGACTGCATTCCTCAGTGAAATTCTCTTCTTTTGTGACAGAATCATCTCTTCAAAAACAGGGGGAGCTGAACTACCTTAGTCCTTCAACAGGAATTTCAGTATTGAGACTCTCAGAAGTTTGAGTCTATTTGGTGAAGAAACCTGTGTCAAGACTACAAACTCATACAATGCAAGAACTAAACAGAGACAGACAATACAAACACGCAGAAGTATGAAAACAATTAAAAACTGCAACAGAGTGAGGAAAGAGGTTGCTCAAGGTCTGTTTCATTCATAAAAAATGCAAGTTACACCTCTGAATTAACCAAAAACTAGAAACACAGATAAATATTTGTGGTTTTGTTTGGAGCTATGACTAACAATCATCTTTTATTGTGAAACGGTCACGTTCAAACATGCAAAAATCTTTACAAAAACATTTCCTTCCTTGGTTAAAGTATTTCAGAGCTGCTTCTGCATTTTCTGTGTATCAAAGCTCTGACTAAGGGAACAGGAAGTCAACACTGTAACAGATATCCTCATTTGCCCATATTCACCAGTAGCCAGAATAAAAACTTAAAAGCCCGAATCCATAACTAAAAATGTTACACCAAAACCTGTTTAGACAGAACACGGCAATCAGTGCCCTTACTTCAATTGCTTATTTTATGTACAAATTGGAAGTTTATCTTAAAAGAGTAAAAATTAATCCAGTCTTTTTTTTTCCCCACTGGTTCTAAAGAAACAACCCTCATTTCACAGTGAGTATCATGACAAGCAGAGGCAATCTGCTTCAACTGCATTACAACAATACCCCTAAACTACAGCTGTAAGTAATGCGAAAAACAACCTCATACCTTTAATTAATTAATTGTAAAGAGCTTTAGCTAGACATACCACATGAGCAATATCACACCAAGAGCCCTGGCTGGGTGTTTTGGAAATTAAGTGCCGCTGTGTTACATTTGGAGGACAGTTAGGGGTTTCTAAGAAAATCAGTCTCATAAAACAAGGGAATTTAGGGGAACTTAGTACCTCAAAAAGAGCACAGGAACATTTTTGTTCAGATTAGCAACACAATACATTCATAATTTTGGAAGTCATAAAAACCTGTCAAGGAACTGTCACTTACTCTGTGTGGCCCTGAAAGACATTCACAGAATGGATAGAAGGATCTCTGAAATCCCACAGACGGAAGGTGGTGTCACGGGATGACGTCACCACAAGCCGCTGGGTGGGATGTGTACAACAGTGAGTTAGCTCCTGGTCGTGCCCTGCAATCACAGGTGAGAACATGTCAGGACACGGAAGCAAGGCTTTTCACTTCCACACACAGGCAGAATGGAACGCTGCCATTTTCAGCAATCATGCTGAACTTTAATGGCACTGCTGCTGGCAGAAGCTGGAGCAGTGTTTGCCAGTACCACTCCCTCACTACTCACTTCCCATCGTTACTGAACAGTGACAGCTTATCACTGCTTAAGGTGCCACAAGCAAAAAGCATTTTCCAAGAGCTACGGTTTGGTTACATTCAGTTTAAAAATAACTACTTTCACGGGTTACATTACAAGTTTAAAAGAACACAAATTCATGCTCAGAGGATTTGCAAAGTTGGAATTTTAGAAACCATTACATGACTGAGCAGCAGTTGAAGTAGTCCAACCAACCACCTCTTCCTGATGTTTCGGCACATACAACTAACCGCACACATAAAAATTTGCCACCAATTTATCTTTTTGTGAGTGAAAAAATACCTGTAAGAGAATGGACAAGTTCAGAAGTCTCTACGTCATACAGATTTGCTGTCCTATCCCATGATGCTGTCACAGCTTGCTTCCCTCCAACAAGCCAGTCAGCTGCTATGACCACTCCTTGATGGCTTTTGAGTGAAGTTAACGGAGCTCTGACAGTGGGACAATCACTAGAAACATCCCCATCTCCATCAGGTTCATCTTTATCTGAGATCTCCACTTCATCTTCTCCAGACATTTGCTACAATATGCAAGAGGAAAAAAGATTTAGATTAAAAGGGAAGGGATGTCTCTGTTATATGGTATAGTGCAAATGCTTCTCAGTCCTCTTAATGAAAGTTTGGGTAATTTAATTCTGTAGAATGCAGCCTTGTCCAGGTACTCACTATCAAAAACTTGGTTGGAGGAGTAATACCAGTGGGTTAAATGCAGTAGAATTTTTAAAGATAGCAAGCATCCAACAGAAGACTGACTGTTTTCATCTTTGGGAAGAGCATCATTTACAGCTGTGTTTTTATCCATTAGAATCAAAATGCTGACAGCGATATTTGTCTGCTGCTCAATACAGTCATCATGCAGTGCTGATGTAAACTGCACACAAAAATTCTTTTGCTAACCATCATGCAAGACAAATATGCTTTTCTTTCATGATATTTGAATGTAGAAAAGATAACATTTGTCCTGCTCTTTCAAAATGGAAATGCCAAACTGAATCAAACATTTTCTGTTCAGAGATACAATAAAGATATCATTAAATAAATGCCAGAACCATAAGTCTTTAACCAACAGTTTTTAATTCACAGCAACTACAGCTGACATAGGTGCCTAATTAAGTTACGCTACAAAAACATTAACTAGTTTTTAGAAGAATACTATTACCTATTATTCAAATTACTACAAAAAAAACCCAACTTACTGGAGAGTTCATTACCTACACATCTATTACCTGGAACAGCAAGTCAGTTCATGTACTCGCAGCTGCATATTCCATTCTGCACCAGAGAGCTTTGAAAACATGAAGTGAGTCTTGTTTGAAAGAAAGGCTCAAATACCTGATAAACTAAAACCTTCAAATCCCACTTTTGGCAATCCTGAAATCACGCCATTTTTAAATTATGTATAAATGTAACAACCACTCTTATCATAAAAGTTGTACCCAATGAAACCACAGTGCAACCAGTTCAGCTGCAGTTGGTCGATTGCTTACATTGCAGTCTGCAGTTGGTTGAGGGGTAGGCAACTGTACAATGTATCTCCAGATGTGAGCTGTCTGGTCTCCAGATGCTGCACAGGAAGAAGAGAGGCCAAAAAAAAGAGAGACACTATACCAGAGTATTTCCATGGACAATAAACCAAACTTTAACACTACACTTGGCAACACTGAGTTGCATATTTTCTTAACAGATACCACCGTGACCTTCCTGATAAGCAAGTCTCAGTATCAATGATTACTTTCCTGCCTTCAATAATGATAATAACATAACCCATTATGCTAATGCTAAGTAGTGACCAAATTAATCATTCCTGTAGTGAAAACACCCACTTAAATACTACACATGAGTAGCACTCCTGTTCTAATACCTCACATTTGAAGAAGGCTTTTAACACATCGATGGGTGCCATCTTTCATTTGCTGTTTCTCGTATTACTGAGGTGGTTCTTCAGTGATTTCTTCTATCAAAAGTTTTCAGCCTGTTTGTAATAAGAAACCTCAAAAAAAGCAAGTGTGCAGCTAGCTATTCTGCTTCTGCCTTAGGCAACTCAGCTTAACTAGCACTGGTTTACAGCTCAGCAGGCACCAACTGAGTTTAGACTTCATTTGTTTTTTAAATAGACTTACCCATTATTACCTAGGGAGAAACTCACGATTCCCTGTTACAGACAGAATAAATGTGCTCTAATATATAGGGGTAGAATGCTGACCAGTCTAGACTGAGAAGAAAAACAGCCTATTATGAGCATGCACGGCTCTGACAAGTGCAGTGTACATGAAAGCCCTAGGAAAAAGACCTTACCTAATAGATGAGGTAAGGATAGAAAAAAGGTCAACCTGTTATTGTTTCTGGATCAGGGAGGAAGACCTTTTTTTATTTCAACCAGTACTAAATCAATCAACACTGAAGAACAGTTCCCCTGAAAACTTTGAAGGACATACTTTGCAGAACCACCTCTCAGCAAAATGAAGATTTTAGCTACAGGCAGCTTTGTTTGCTTGTTTTGGTTTCTTATCAGCCGGTTTATAAAACAACACTGTTTATGCTACTGAAACAATGGTTACAGCAACCATATGAAAACAGGAAAACACACAGGTTTTCCCACAGGAAAAGCCAAACTGCAATCACTGTCAGCCTAGATAAAAGGCATCTTACCCTCTACCTTCTTTTACAGTAGTCACTGTAGATGAAGAAAAAGCAGTGTTTTAATTTCTAATCTCAGTAATAATTATTCTCATTCTACAATAATTTAGCTAACAGCAGCAAACTGAGTCTACATCTCTTTAATCCCAAAGCTAGTGCCCTAATAGCTGGACCATACAAACTATGGTACTAGGCAGTTTTCAAAGACAAAGCTGCACTGCTGGTATTCTCAGGCCCTTTGGGAACCCATGTCGTCCATGCCTGGTGATTGTATTATTATTTGAATTCCTTTCAACAGTACCCAGTATAATCTCCCTAATTTTCGAAGGGACTGAGGCTGGACTAACAGGTGTGTAGCTCCTGGGGTCTTCCCTTGTGCCCTTTCTGAATAAGAAGAGATGTCTAGCTTCCAGACAGCAGGGACATGCTCAGACTTGCAAGACTTTTGCTAGACTACAGCACCTGGTATCTCCTTTAGTACTCTGGGATGAATCCCACCAGGCCCCATGAACTTGTGAACGTTCATCTGAGTTCAGATTTTAAGTATCTTTTTCAGAGCAGGTAAGCAGAAATGACAGCAACATGACAAAGAGCATGGAAAGATCTAGTTCTGATTTGTTATGCCTTTAAGTATAAGAGTAATTAAACAGACAAAGATGCTGAAAGGGAGTAGGAAGAGGGGCTACAATCAGAAGGATGCTAGGGAATGACAGTTGCTTTTCCATCATGATTAAGATAGCACATGAAAAAACTTCACATACCTGTAAGAGCCACTTGCTCAGTTGGATGAAACTTTATGGAATTTACTGTGTGAAAGACAGTAAACTTTTAAGGAAGTATACTAAAAGAATTATTCCACAATATTTTATCATTAGAAGATGAGCATAGCAAACTTTTAGATGAGATAAAGTTTGAGTACATAAACCTGTATAGTATCAAGGGAAGCAGCTATAGCTGATTGTAAAACAACCCACAGTTTCTAGCAAGTTATTTCAAGAATCTAGTATAAGCATTTCATGTTGTAAACAAACTACATACCAATGATCATGTGTAAGCTAAGAGGAGATAATGTTCTGGACTTCCATAAAGACAATTCTCTATTAGTAACTATTCCTAACACGATAAAAACTTACCATGTATGACCATCAGCTTTCTGATTATTGCTTAAGATGGCAAGAACAAATGTCTAAAACCTAATCTTCAAAGCAAGATTCTACTAATACACAACAAATTATATATCAGGTCATGTACCAGGTGAAGAAATGCAAACAGATGTTCACCCAGCAGCTGCATTTTGTATCCCAAATGTAACACAGATCCTGCAAACCAGTTATTTTCTGATTACTTAAGCTTCTCTTGTTCTGCATATGGGTAAGACCTCAATAAATTTTGACATTTATCTTCTGAATGTGGTAAGTGTGCCTGTAAGTTTCTTTACATGGACTTATTTATTCACTTAGCATTTACAGAACTGCCTTAATAGAGCTTTCCATGAAACATTCTCTCTATGAAGATTAGTGGAACTGCACAACTGACTCGTTAATGGTTGTGGCAAACCTGCAAGTGAAACCTCAATAAACATTTTTGTAGCTGTCCAAAACACATTTTCCCCTCCCACAGTGTTTCCAGTTTTCACAATAGGTTCTTATCTTACCTGATCCAACATGCCCTACATACTTGACAAGGCACTTCCCTGTTTCTATGCTCCACAGCAAAGCAGTATGATCTACAAAGATTAAAAGGCAGTTGGAAATATTGTTACGAATATATGTTTTAACCAAAGCAACAAGCAAGGTAGCTCCAAATGCAGAGCATACCATATGAAATAGATTTCAAATGCAGAACAGACCAAATCCTCTTGAATACCACCTTATACACAAAATAAAAAAGTTTTTGTTGGGTTGTTTTTTAATTCATAAATTAATGCATATCTCCCCTCAAAAGTGTTGTCCCAATTGGATTAATATGCTCTCCATGCTGCTACGTTTGCTATTTTTCCTAACTTGGTTATACACTTATGTATAATGCCCCATCTGTGTGTCATGGGATTCAAAAATGCATAGAGAAAGCATGCAGCGGGGAAAAAGTCAGGCACTCACTAGAAACAAGAGTTCTGTTTAATTCCTCCACTGAAGTCCTAAATGCATAAAGATTAATGCAGAGCACTACAGAAAACTTACTTAAAGAAATCACTCCAATGCTACTCCCTTATCCTGCCACATTCCAAAATACAGAACAAATTGCAAGTATCTGTAACTGGGAAGAACCTTCAGGATGATTTGAAAAATGCCTCCAGGTTGTATCAGGGCAAAGACAAGATGTGCCACACAAACAGAAAATGTACCCCTTAGCAGGTACAGTTCAGTTCATGAAGCAGAGGGTTCTGGTCCATGATACTTAAGTCCAGGAAGCATCCTCAGATTCTGTTCCAGCTTTAAAAGACTGTCACTTGAAACTGTCCAGTTTTGACCAGCTATGGTTTATTTTCCCAAACCACACATGCCTCCAGAGTGATTTTTTGATCATAACAGATTTGGTGACTTACTTAGTACCTGTTCCCTCCCATGTGCAAAGGAAGAAATCTACTAAGTTACTAATAACTGAAAACTAAGATTTCTAGCTGCCCCCACAGCCCTAGGCAAAGTCAGGTAAGTGTGAGAGTCCAATATGCAAACTGCGACTGAGCCTAGAGCATCTCTAAAGCAAAGGCTAAACAATACTAACACAGAAACTTGACAGCCATCCTGTGTACAGTCATGTGCAAGAGACCTCTCCAAGCAAGCAGCTCCCCCCACACTCATTTGCACCATCCAACAGGCCAAAGCTGATCCTAAAGGCAGTGTGACCTGTGTGGAAACTAAGTGGCACATAGTTTAGCAAGATCAGCAAGGATGCCTGAAATCTCTCAAGGTGAAATGAATTTCAAGGGAACTCCAATGCAAGTTTTTTTTCAGCTACTGAACGCCTTTCAATCTTCTCTCAGTGTGCAGCTAACTGTTCAAGTATGATTTTGATCCACATTTGCTATAGCTTAGGGACTAAACCAAGATTTTCTAAAGATTCAAGCAACACAAAACTTTACCAGCAGATGCAGTTCCCAACACCACTGGTTGAGTTTTCGCGACACTGACATCCCAAATACCATCCCTGTGGCCAACATATTCCTTTACCAGTTGACAGATTGCCCTTGATGTTGTAGTTTTAAAACTGGATACAATCTGAAATAGCAGAGACACCAACATATTTTTTCCACATCGACCCAAGATTAAGTAATTATCTCACATATACAAACAGATTATTTTTCATAATGATCCTCCAGTGTTCTGACAATTCATTGTTGGTCAAACTTTGACATTTGATGGTAGGGTAGCGAGCTGGGATGCCAACATACCTCCTAACTCCCTTTGTTAATAACATTCTCCTTTTTTACAGGACAGCAGACAAACTGTTCTGTGGTCTCACTGGAGGAGCAATGAGTTGTACAGATCCAGTGTGTACATCTCATTCAGTTTGGGTGTAGTAGGATCATTTAAAAAAACCAAAACCCCTCAACACTTTCTTTGCCTATTCCCAGGCAAATATATCTGATAACTTAAAGACAGAGCATGTTATCTAGCGTAAAATCTTTGGAAAAAAACTTACCTAATACATAACTATAGCCAAATCCAGAAACATTCCCATTCAAAACAAAACCTGCACAAAGCTAATCAAATTCAACACCAACTTGAGCCACCATATTTGTATAATAAAGATATGTCTGACTCATCTAAACATTTTATAAGCACAATCCCTCAAAGTCAGTGGTATTGACGAAAGCAAAGAAGGTTCATTAAACCCAGATTAGTACCTGCATATGTAATACCAAATGAAAAGAAAGAAAAAGCCTCAAAAAGTGGTAGAACTGGAAGGTAGGAGAGTAGAGGCAGGTTGAAAACACTCAGTATCTACAGAAAGGACATTCTACATTTTTAGATAAAGTGGACTGCACTATTTTTAGATAAAGCAAGAAAGTTTGACTTGCTGGAGCACTTCCAAAGACAACTGCAATCAAGAGTGGTAAAAGAGGACTTCAAAAGTCAAACCAACTGTTAGAATGCCCTATTTTCACTTGGCAAGTCTTGAAGCTCCTAAATGTCCTTTGAGGAAGACTGAAAAGCTTTGCTAAATGTGAGGCAAAAAGCTTCCACTTATCAGTGTTTTCCCCTACACACAATTATGGGCAAGTTAAGCCTTTTAAACCTTTAAATGCTTCAATACAAATCACGTAAGACTTATCTACAGCTTAGTAAAAGTTAGAAAATTAAGTCTGCATTTCAGACATAATAAACCAAGGTTAAAATCCCATTAGGTTTTGGTATACAAACAAAAAAAAATAATTTAGTATGTCATTAAAGCAAATTACTTCCTAAAAGGTTTCTAAAAGTTAAAGACTATCTTCAAAAGCATCCCAAATCCTGAGCATGTCACCTTTCCAATGATGAAATGATAGTGTCCTATTTGAATTCCAAATTAACAACTAATAAGTATTTGGCAGGAAAAAGAACAATCATTATGGTTTCATTGAAACAGAAATGGGTTAATGGTTCAACCATAGCACAGAGCTTCATAGGCTCTGAATACAGTCCTACAGGTGCAACTTTCACACTGAATATAGTCCTCCAACTAAATGGAGTAATCTATGCAAAGTGGAATTACACAATTAATTAAATGGGAAAGGATTAATATTCCAAAGGAAGTTTTTCAGCTCTCAAGCCCACACTCAAATCATGATTGGATTCTGTCTTTCTGATGAGTCAAATTCTCATGCAAAAGCTTTTCAGGAGAAATCTCATCAACAAGCATAGATCTTCCAAAGCTGCTGGACAGGGCTTTCAAGGATCAGATAATGGGCAGGTTGTAAAACTCCTGGGAAGTATTAGCAGTCCTGAATGAACACAGAGCAGACAAGGGTTCAAGAACACTCCCTAACACTAAATAACCTGGTATAGATAATGCACAAGTTTTCTACACATTGTCTGTTCTTCTTTTCTGTTGTCATACACCTCACACATCAGTAATTGGATAAATTAAACAGTGCCTGAATTGTTTTGTTGTCCCTTAACCATATAAACATTTTTCCAAGAAGAGAAGGAAATAACTAATATCTAACTTGCTAAAAAGAGGCCTCTGTACTGCAGAAGGGTTTTGCAGTTACTTCAGCAGATCTCAGACTATCACCTGCAAACATAAACAAGTGGGCAGCCTCTTTGTGGTGCAAGCGAAAAGTTTTGAATCCTTTTTGTAGGAAGGAAGAAGTCATCAAAATATATCCACTCCCGTGAAGAGCAGAAAGGTTTCTGGACAAAAAAATCCTCACAACTTTATCATTCCTCTCAGCTTTCCTCTCTCCCTCCAGCAAATTCTGACTGAAAGTCGTGGCAAGAGCTGTATCAGCACATTCAAACACCTGTTGGTTATCAACTGAGCTAACAGATGTGTGCGATGTCTGTAACAAGGTATTACATTCTTCATGTTCCACTACTCAGGACTACTTTCCTGTGCATGCATGTCAAAACATGGGGAAGCAAAACTGTTATCCAGGAGCCTGCACCGCATACTTCCCAGCTTCCCATGCTGAAGTCATGCTCAGTACAGGTGAGTGCTACGTTGCAAATGAGTCAGAGAAGACAGGCATTTAACACTGGCCTTAAAAACCCCAAACGGCCCCCCCGCACTACACTAGAGAAAGTACTACTCCGTAACTACATAGTAGGTGTACTAACACTACATCCCCCCTACTAATATGATGTTTTCCCTACTCAAGTGGCCTCATTAAAGAATTTGCAAGTCATTAACTCCAAGTAAAAGGCAGAGGCAGGTCTACAGAACAAACTGGGAAGAAAAAGGTTTGAAAAACAGTAAAATAAAAGAGAGACCAAATAAAACACAGTAATGATGTGTAGAGGTTTCATTTGTCCCTTACCTTGCTAGTAGATGCCTTGTAAGTTGTCTTCAGTTTCTGAGAAAGCTGACTGGTACTGTGACTGGCTTTTAAGACACAGAAATTCAAAGAAAGATATTTCAAATTCAGCATGAGCTTACTTGCATAAGTAACTGGTATTAGCTCCCTTTAATAAGAGGTTATGCTTTGGCCAGAAAAACACCCCAAAAATGCTGATTATAAATATTAGTCTAGTATTCTTTGTGATTCTCTCACCTTTTGTTTTCAGTTGTCCTTTGCTCAGCTCAGCTCCATCAATGGTCTGTCCTTCCCCTGCTAAGCGCTCATTCAATGTATCGATCTCTCTACGTACTAATGGAAGCAAAAATCACATCAACAGCATTTACAACACCATTAACATCCTCTTTAGCAACTGTTACAGCTACTAAGTAACCTATTTTATGCTCAGGACAGGAAAAGCCAGCAGCTGTAACTTTAATAAAGCAGGTCTCACCAAGACATAAACCAAGACTCCTGCTGATTTTTCCAGCAATCAATCTTGACCCAAATTCAAAGTATTGTTGGTTTCTAATTATTGTTACTTTTACTAATAAATGTGGCTAAGGATTAGTAAAACAGCATCTGTGAGATACACTGCACGCCTGTACTGAATCAAATCAAAGACTGAAAACCTGCAGCACCACAAATATTTCAGCCACAGAATTACTATGTCATTTCTTAACACCATGCAACAGCATCCTCCTCTGCATGCCTGCCTATGACTACAGCTTGAGTAAGAAAAGGCATAGCACATCTGTATTTTTAACATCTTGAAATACACTAACAAATGTAGACTGATGTGTACCATTGCAGATTCAACTGTTTTAATACACTACATAGTAGCCAAGTGTTTTCACTGCAGGGCAGACAAAGCATGTGATTGCAACAAGAGCACGCTTTCCTGACAATTCCTTATCACCTTCACCAGGGCCATTTCAGCACCAGACGGAGTGATGCCATGGCTAAAAGGAACCAGGAAATTATTTCCAGTATCTAGGCTGCTTTAAAGCTGCTCAACTTCACTCTGCAAAGAACATTTTCAGTGGCTTACACTTTTTTCTCAAAATCTGAGCTGATACTCTTTAAATATTCTCCTCAGGTGAAAACTTCCTGCAAGGCTTTAACCAAGCAGTTTTCCCACTGTTCTGAAGTCTAGGTCTATCTTTTGACAAACTCTTAATTTCTTTAAAAAAGAAATTCACTGCCAAGCTTTCAGACATGAGAGAGTATGACACATCAGGAACACAGTTCTCATGATTTCTGAGAAATACACTGAAGTCTCAGTTCTAAGGACTAGAAAGGTCAGGTTACCTTTCCATACCACACCCAAGTGCCTGAAATGAGCAAAGCAATATTCTCTTTCCTAAACCTTTATGGAACATAAATATAATGAAAAACAAGTAAAGGAGGAGATAGGTTTGTAGTAACAGATAACCGAAACAACCACCAGCCAGGTAGATACCAGAAGTGCCTGAAAAGATTAATGCTGAAGTCTGGAAGAGAAAGAAAAAGAAGAAACTAGGAATCATTTGTAATCAGTGCAAGGGAATATATCAAAAGCCAGGGAGGAAAACCTGAGACTCTCTTCATAAGGAAGCACAACACTATTGTTGGAATTAGACCAAGAACCAAAAATAACAGACTGAGCACCAGAAGAGAAAAAGTTTAGGAATTATCTGAGTGGTGGAAAGGGACCACAGAGACCTAGAAGACAAATAGGAAACAGAAATGGAATGGAAGGCAAACAATCATGCTCTTGGAGGGTACAGAAAGCACTTGCTTTCTGGCAAGCATTTTTGAAAGCTGGGGAGGGAAACCCTCTTTTTCTTGCCACCAGCCAGATGCTCAACAGGAAGCTGAGAACTCAGTTATGCCAATTGTCACTAAAAAATATGTTGTGTTGGTGATAGCTTTAAACCAAAAGAGTCTCCCGTTTTAAGAGAATTTTAAAATTGCACATTTTCAAAAAGCATGCAAGAACTCTCTTTAACACAATTCTTTGGTTTAATTGTGGGAACAAATTGGGGGGGAGGGGGAACCAAACAAACTTGACATGGAGCCAAATCAAACAGATTCCACAATTCAGAATCCAAGCCAGGGAACACAGCTTCCAAAATCCAGCAAGGAATACTGAGCAGAGGCTTTACTGTATGACTTACTCTGGATCCTTTCACACCACCCTGGACCACTTCCATCACTGCACTCTCACTAGATAAATAACACCTTGTGCAGCTGAAACTTGGAGCTTCCATCTGACTGCTCAACTTCAAAACCCGTGACAGCTGCAGGTGCTGGTTATGCAATGTGTAAGCAGTGTTATCCAAAGCCACCACATTTTACACTCTTTCAAGTAAGACACTTTTTCAATTTTATTTACTAAAGTTACACCATTAAAATGAAACCTGTAAATAAACAGCAAAACCACCAACCTCAGTGGCTCAACAGAGATGCCACGAGATGAACATGGTATGTACCAGAGCCTACAACGACCAGGAGACAGACACTTCACTTTCCCTGCTTATGAGTCAAGGAGGACAACACACATGAGTTCTCACTGCTTGTGTCAAAGAGCTAAGGAGGTGATTTTTCTGTAAGGGTACAAACTCCATCTTTGGTTACAAGTTCAAAGCAATTCTTTAATGTCTCCAAGAAAAGTGATGCTAATTACACAACAATATCCAAGGTTAAGCATCTCAGTTGGTGCTACTTTATCTCAAATCCAAACAATTCATTAATTGCTGTGAAACAGATACTCACATTCCAAATTTTCAATATACAAGTTTTCAAACTCCCGTTCTATTTGTCCAAAAAGTTCAAGGAGTGTATTCCGGACAGAAGAGGGTAGTTTAGAATCCTAGGAGACAAAACATAGGGTTTCTGGTTTTCTTTATATACTTTTTATGTAGCTACCCATCAACCATAAGCTTATTTTTAATGTTCTCTCCATCTCCCAAGGAGCAGGAAAATGGAAACTACTACTAGTGTAGAACACAAAACAAAAAGCCCAGTGCATCACAGAGTTATTCATTTACGTACCACCCAAATTCTAGGGAGCTTTATTGTTCAACGGGAGTTTAAGGATGCTTAGAGCTTGCTCTGTTCTTCAGTTTGAGCAAACCCAAGCCGAAAGACATTGTCTCCATTCCAACACGCAGCAAGGAAGCAGCGTGTGCGCAGTAGCCACCAGAGGGCAGCACACGCCTTCAGCCAAGCCAGCACTGCGCAGCCAGCGCTCACTCCTGTTTGGTTCGGCCGGCCGAGACTGTGGCCTTCAGAAATAACTAGGGGCATGCCACCATCCCCATCTTACCAGCTCCTTCTGCATATCCGTTTTAAAGAGAAAAGAAAGAGAAACAACAGCTAGCCCTCCCATAAAGCACATTTGGCTTTGTGCATCACTCAGTTTTATACCAGTTTCACACTACTACAAGAAGCAGTACTTCCCAGCACAGCTGCTTGTGGCCCTCTAGGATTCCTTTCTTCATCTGTATCTCACTTCAGACAGTACTTTTGTCAAGCAGAACGTGAAACAGATGTCGATTAAAATCAACTTGAAACTAAATGTGTTAAACAAGAATACTATGCAAATGAGGCACTATTAAAAGAAACACTGAAGTTAGAAGAATTCTTTCCAATTCAGTTACCCAGTAATTCCACACACAGAATCACAGACTCTTAGGGGTCGGACAGGACCTCTAAAGATCATCTAGTCCAAGCCCCCTGCCACAGCAGGATCACCTAGAGTGAGGTTATGAAAGAAATTAAATTATCCTGCAACTTTCAAGACAAAAAGGATGTTAGGAAAGGTTTTCAATCCACTACTCAGACTCTGAAAGCACTAGCAAATCTAAAGCTATCCTAAATTAACCATCACAGTGAACCACATCCACTTCCTTTACTCTCTTTAATGTTGGCATTATTTAAATTAGCTGATTAAAGTACCATGTAGTAACATTGTCTGTTTATCTGCAAAAGGACTTAGCTGGATCTCATGCGGTTTACAGCTTCACTGTGAAGTGGCATTAATGTTCTGCTCATCAGGACCTGCCACTGGCTGTTTAGATGATACACAAAACATTTAGAACATTTACATATTAAGTGTAACACACTTAGAAAGTTTAATAAGACTACTAAAACAGCCTAAATTTTGGGTTGCTACACAGAAGTGACAGAACACCTTGACCTGAATTCCTTCCTGAAGTAGGGCTGCAGCAGTCCAAATGCATGAAACGGTTTTCTATTCACCTTTTCGATGGCTTCTGAGTAACTACTTGTTAGTTTTGGGAAAATTAATGCTGCAATTTACCGAATAATGGGTTTTCTTCTAAATGTCACAACACCGAGAAAACCCAAGGTTTTGCCTTCAGAGTATCTGCAGTCAGAAAGTGAAGTCTGTCACAGCCATCTCTCTGATAAAAATCAGGTTCTGCATAATCCTTGCCAAGCCCACATTAACACCATGTTGTCCATTTCACAATAAATAGTTTTCATACAGGTATTTGTTTATTTTTGGCAGTCCTTCACCATGCCCTATAGGAGCCTCACCTACTGTTAATCTGTTTCTGTTCATCACACAGGCTGACATAAGAAAACTACAGAAGCTTCTGGTTCTTTCCCTTAAGCTTAATACATATCAGATCACACATTCACTTGAGACAAATTTTTAAAAAGCAACAAACAAAAATCCCCAACCCCAAAGCCTTAAGTTACCTCACACCTGTCAAGGAGGTTGCATTTGTTTCCTTCATGGAGAGGACTGCAGCAGAGCATCCTCACTAACACCTCCCCTATCAGACTCATCATAATACCTCAGTTTATTCATACTCCTGGGTTACTACTGTACCAAACCCAGACTTCTGAAATCAAGAATCAGTGTTTGAATTTAAGGAGAAGTGAAGGTGTAGTAAAACTAATAGTCTGTTTCTATTTTTCATGGGTTTACCACTCCTGTAGGAGTACACAAATCCAATCAAAAGCTCCACAGGCCTGAACAGAACCTGAAGCAGTGTCAGTAGTCTCCAAAGACAGCCAGGACTTAGAAAAGTTTGCTGTTCCTGCAGTTTCAGTGGGCATGTTTCATTCCTTGATTTTAACTTGCTTGCTTTCTGATGGAAGTGACCATTACCTTACCTGCCCTTCCAGCATGTCTCTCTGCAGTCCTGCCCGCTCCTGCTCGGAACTGTTGGTCCTCCGGATGGAAAGGCTGTGCGATTTACGTTTCTGCTTTGCTTGGCGAGCAGATGCACAACTTCCACTTTCTATGGGCATTACTTCAAAAAAACAGCTTCACAGAGGCTCCTATGATAAACTAAGGACAGTTTTGCACATTACAAATTGCTTTGCCAAACTGACCACAGTTGCATTTTTTCTTCTCAAAATAGAAATCTATAGTTCAACTAAACTTTGGAGTTGTTTAGGTTGTGATTAAGAAGGGATCCCTATTACTAACAGTTGTTCTTCAAACAACATTAAATTCCAAAGCACATATGTAAACAAAGCGGAATCACTTCTGTGTTAGTTATTCATTGGCCAACAAACCTCCACAAAAGGAAAATCAATTCCACTGGCTTGCTCATTTTGGAGAACGCTAGCAGAGACAGCCCCAAAATGCTACTATGGATATGATATTTCACTGAAATGCATGCAAAATCAAAACCCAGCTGGAAAATGAAAGCACACAGACATGATAATTTAGGGACACTGTCAGGTTACAAATGCATTATGCAACATTAAGGGTTAGTTTACAAAATTTAATAGGTGTACTTGCTTACAAGTAAGCAGAAACTAATTTTAATGACTGAAGTTCTGAAAAATACTTTCCACCAATTTTGGCAGCTGATTTTCACTTTCTTGATAGCAAAGGTGCCTGTGAACTCAGAAGAGTGAAAAAGCACCTGGCTCACCAGGCTGCTGTTGCTGTTAATTTCTGTCAGTTAAAGCCAAATATGCATTTTAATATCCCTAAAAACACCTGACAGTATCACTAATGGACATTACCATGCATGATCCACTGCTTTCCCCTGTTTAAGAAAAATCAAATGATGTTTCATTTCTTGTATAAAGGTGGAAAATACATTCTTTACTATCAAAATCTTGGGGTTTTACAAACATTTCATTACTGAATTATTTTTCACTTAAACCTGATATTTGATAAAAAATATTTTTCATTTCATGGGGTATCACTTGTTAAACATTTCTAATGTTTTAGGATTAATTCCTCAGTTTTGCAATCGTGAATCATAGAGAATAAAAAAATTCATTCTCCAGCACTAATTATTTCTGAAACGACAATTGCAACTTAAAATATATGCAATAGTCTGCAGAGAAATAGGAGAGCAGAGTTGACAAAGCTGACAAGGCAACTAAGTTTCCTTTTAAATAAGTTGATCAAAGAGAAATTAAACCAAACCCAGGGCCACTTCCAATTTAAGATCCGCCAACACACCGGACTTCAAGCTAGGAATGAGCACCATCACTATGAACAAGATCAGGCATTAACCAGTCTGGTGGCTTTCACATGGTCTTTCCAGCCTTTTAACAGATCATAATGCCAAGGAAAAGTATAACTTGCTAAAAACACAGTACACATCATGAACGTGAACAGCTTCAGATTTGCTTTGGTTTGGATATCAAATAATGAATATATATAAAGATATATACATTTATATCAAAATGAGACTAGATAGACTTAAGGTTTTGATGCACATCCATCCTTGAACTTCCTCATTAAAAAATCCAGTATTTAATTAGCTCCTGGAACATACAAGTTCCAGTAACCTGACACAAATTCCATAGTGAATCTAAAATAAAATTCAGGTTGCACCAGTATCTTGTACTGCACTGAAATGATTTTCTTCATTTCTTCTGGACTCTGCATAGTTCTCCCCTGAACCTAATCCCATCAGAGCTTTTGATCTGTGATTAATCAGCAGTAAGTAAGTAGCTATATTCACAAATTAAAGACAAAAGGAGAAAGAAGCACCATTAGGTAATTTCTTATTTGACTAGGTTTCTTTTTGCACTGCAGCTAGCTCCCTCTACCCTAGCAAGGCAGGATGGAAACTCTTAGAAGTCCATCCCATAAACAAGTTGTTACCAATTTCCTTGGCTTCACTAAGAACCTTCTGTTCTTGGACATACAGTCAAGAATTTGGAAGCGGTTTTCAGTGCTTCTCACATCTCTGCCTCTCTCCAAAACGTGACCAGATCTCAAATGTATATTCATCTCTCTTGCGCCCTCCTTCCTGTCTCCTTTGGGAACCACTTTTTCAGCGGCTCTTGGTTTACTGCTTTCTGCAGTTTCTGGGATTACTTTTTAAGGCCCAAAGCACCAAACTCTTTGGTAAAACACTTTATATCTATATATACACACTTAGGTGCAGTAATAACACAAATCAGTTAACACTGCTTCATTTAAGCTCTATGACAAAACACCAACTAATTTCCAGTTCCTGCCAGAGCTGGCTGCTGAGTTCCAGCTGTATACAGAGATGTTACTGTGCTTTATGCCTTAGCAGGCTCTGGTTTAGCTGTGTTAACTGCCATTTGCCCTCTGCTGCCAGGGCACGTCATCCGACAGGACTGTCAAGAAATACCCTTTTCTGGATTGCTTCATAAAACGACAAGAGTGCTCTGGAAAGGATCTTTAAGGGTCATCTCATCCATATGCCCTGCAGAGAGCAGAGATACATTCAACTAGATCAGGCAGCTCAGAGTCCACTTCAACCTGACCTTGAGTGTTTTCAGCAATGGGACATCCACCACTTCTCTGGGCAACCTGGGCCAGTGTTTCCCCACCTCATTGTAAAAGATGCCTTCCTTCTATCTAGCATAAATCACCCTCTTTTAGTTTAAAACCATTACTCCTTGTGCCATTACTACAGTAAACAGTCTATCTCCATCTTTCTTGTAGGCCTTTTTAATTACTGACAGAACACAACAAGGTCTCCTCAGAGCCTTCTCTTCTCCAAGATAAACAGCCTCAATTCTGGCAGCCTTTCTTCATAGTAGAGGTGTTACAGCCCTCTGGTATTTTCGTGGTACTCATATGGATGTGCTCCAACAGGTCCATGTCTTCCTTGAGCCATTGGCTAAGACAGGATAAAACTGATTTTCTGTGCTGTATGCCTGCATTGCTGCCTTGTGTTTAATTCTTCCTCCACCAGCACCCCAAAGTCCATCTCTGCCTGACCACTTCCTTCCCTCAAGTGAATCAAGTGCACCACTCAGCACGGATGCCTACAGATTTGGCAGCTGTACATTCTAGAATCTCAAATTTAAAGGGACACAGTCAAATGCATCAGATGACACTTTTACACAGTGAAATTCTGACATTAACTACACAGACGTTTCTATTTTCACAGCTCATGAGCTATCAGAGACATTTAGGTAAGAAACACCTACGTCACTGGATCTATCTGGTAGCAGCACCCCACCTGCAGCCAGCAGCATGGACAGCAACGGCACTCTCCTCATGCAACAGCACGACCACGTCTCTCATGCACTGTTCTGGAGAGAGAAAGCATGCATGCTCCCCGAGGACTCAGGCTCTGCAAGAGGGTGCACACAGCCACAGCAAAGCTGCAACCGAAGAGGCAACAAGCAGGCATGTGCATACAGAGGATAGGAAGGAGAAGCTGAAGGAGACTAGCTCCACTGCCTTTAATACTGTTCTGAATTTCACCAAGTGGTCTTGCAGCCTTTCAGTAAGGGAGTAACAAAGAGTTTTTAGAATCAGGATGTAAATTCTGTTTTTAAAAGTGACCGTGTCCCTTTAAATATTTAAACTTTACAGTTTCAGAACTATTTTGATGCTAGGTTATATAGGTTTTGCTAGAATGCTAGGTTGGTGTTAGGATATAGCTTTTTCAAGAGTAGAATTCACAAAACAGATCCTTGGCAACATGATGCTTAAAAATTAAATTAATAAGGTGCTCATTTCTAGCAGTTACCTGATTCCCCTTATATGTAAGGTTTTCAAACAATGAAAATTACCTGTCCAGAATATCAGTGTCATGTTACATATCCTATGAAAACCATATTAAATATTGATTAGTGAAACAGTCAGTAGTATACAAACCAGTCAGTCTTTCACAATTTTGAAATTAATTTTGTAGTTAGAATACACTGGAGACAGGAGAGGAGAGTGAGGGAAAACATCAACACATGTCAAGGTGAAGAACCAAAACCCAGTAAAACAAAGGAAGAATGCTTCCAAATGACCCACTATATACTGCCAGTCAGATTTAGTTATTCGTAACTTTTGAGTGCTACTAATGGATTGTGAAGGTAAGTGTGGGGCTCAAATGCAGCTGAATTCACAGAAGCTAGAAATTCACAATCAAAAGTTAAAAAAAAAAGTTGAATAAAAGTGCTTTCCAAGGAAATGAACCAACAGAAAAGGGGGTGATTGTTGCAGTACTAAAATAAATCTATTAACTGTGGCACTTCACAAGTACTGCACTGTTAAATCCTGAGCTTCTGAGACTTACTGAGTTATTCTGCTCAGTCCTTTTGGAAAACACTACCTTTGCATAGTGTCCTTCACACAACCATCTGTCAAAGCCTCAGGAGAACCCTGCCACAGGAATTTCTGACAAAGTCAATCAGCAGAAGTAGAGGAGAAAGATGTCCTAGAAAACATCCAGCCCACAGGTGATTACTACTTTCCCAAAGCCAAGATACTTGGCTATTTCAGTTACACTGGTTAATTAAACTCACAGCAGATTTTATATTGTGTTAAATTACAGTTCTGCCACCTACCTTTCTCTAACAGGTGTTAGCATCTGTTCAGTCACAGGAAATATTTCATAAGAGTAGCAGTGAAGAACAGATGTGTAACCAAACTGCTATTTTATTCAGCTACAGCAGAGAAATGGCACCAAACAGAAGTACAGACCCTGGTCTTACAGGACTTAAAAAACTCACTGCAGCAATCAACTAGTTCTACTTGCCTCCAACTTCTGCACTTGAACACAGAACAAGCAGACTGCTGAAAGAATTTCTGGGGTATGAATACTGCTGGGGCCAGGCAGAAAATCTGTTGTAAGAAGTGTTAGAGCAGAGAGAATGGCTACAGTACTGCATTTCCTTTTTTGTTCATTCAGGACACCAGACTCAAGTCTGCAAAGGAAAAGCATCAGGAAGTTTCAGCAACATCCCCTATGCAAGAACTCTCTGCTCCATTTTGTTTGGAGTTTGGCAGTAGTAACACTTAGTAATTAAAGGACATTATCAGAAAAAAAAAAAAATTAATAACCACAACAGCACAGAAGTAATTTTACCGTATTTCTATGTGCTCCTAAGCCTCTTTCAAGCGTGGTTTAGAACAAAATTTCAGTGTACACTACATAAGAAGCAGAGTGTTTTTACAACCACAGTTACTGCTCTGCACAACATTTAAACCTTAAGATACAAAAATGCTGATTAACATTGGGGGGGGGGGGGGGGAGGTATTGCACAAAGTGGGAGGGAAAGGGAAGAGAGAGGAGAATGATTATAGTTATTAAATTCTTAATTACAAGTAACTCAGTTTGACAGCATTACTTACAAGTTAAGGGGAATTAAATATTAACATCTGGCTCTACAATCTTTATTAATATTCAAAGAAATAAAATTTGAAGGAGTAAAACTTCCATTTTGAGGTATGCAGTGAACAATTCCTTTCAAGGATGCTATTTGTTCAATGCCAGCACCAAGAATACACTTGAGACTCAGAATCAGGCTAAACAGGACTGCTTTAAAAGACTCACGGTTTTGCTAAAGAAAAAAAAAAAAAATAGGAAACAAAACTGTTCCAGATCATCACAGATGATGCTAGAATCACTGATAAGCCTGCTCAAACCTTATGACTAGCATTACAACACTGATTTTCCCCATAAAATTAGTGCAATACGCTTTCAAACAAACAGGGACTTTCCTCAAAATGTAAAAAGGGAAAGCATCCACCACTGAAAAGCTGACAACCTCCCTTCGACACAAAGCATAGTAAAGATGCACCAATGAATTTTAAGTACATTACACAGCTGGAAATCAACAATAAGAGCTTTAATGCACTAGTAAGCACCTACTCCAAGCAATTCCTAACACAGACATCCAAGCCTGAGCCAGCCCAGTTCTGCTGCGAGCAACCTTTGATCTTCCTAATTCAATTATGTCAGCAAATGCTGCAATCACATCAACATGCAGTTCAGATCCAGTCTGCCAAACAGCCTGCTAAAGCAAGAAATTATACTCTCAACTATATGGACCTATTTTAACTAATATCAAACAACAATAATCATCACACTTGGATGACTTTTTTTTAAATTCAGAATATGGAATATACCTGCCTGTGTCCACCAGAACGACAGCAGTCAAGGAAAATTCCTGATGTCCTGAAAGCATGCAACTTTCCTTTGACACCTGTACCACTTGAGAGTGCTCACTGTTTCAACCTGTTTAGACAGTACAGGGTACAATACAGTCTTACATTTAACTCGTTAGTTACTTACGAGCATACAGCATACCTGAGTTTATCAACCACTCCTGATGAGCAGACCAAACTGAAGAGTTTGACAGGCAGCGTCTGGTCCTGCTACATTACCTGCTAATGATTAAATCCTAAAATACATGAAATCCTAAAAGGAGGCTACTTTACTTCCTTAGCTGTTTCACGGACATTTTAGCTCCAGTTCCTGTAAAACAGATCCCTAATTGCCTAGACAGGTATGCAAATACAAAACCTCAGGGCAGGGAATCCCAAGGAAGCCCAAGAGCAAATGCAGTTTAAACAAGTATTTGTTTAAGGAAGCCCTGCACCACATTCAGAGGGCAGAGCCTTATTGTGCTAGCCTCTAAACAGTGCTTAGGCACTTATTATCAAAGTACTAGATAAATTGCTACCAGCTTTCATGCAAGCATAGCAACCTCTAATATCAATGCTCTTCCTTTGGGAATATATTACTTGCTAGTAAATCAGAATCTTTGTACTGCTTCAGACATCAACAAAAACAAGTCACCTTGACACAAAATACACTTAGTAAGCTTATCTGAAGGACCAATAACCTTTGTAGAGCACATGCTTGAAGCATGGCCTTGTCACACCATCCCAGTTCCCATCCATTCCTCAGTACTAACAGATTCTCCTCGCAGAGGTTTGAAGCAGTGGCAACCAGAACAAGTTATTCACAAGACGAGCTAGGAGCCTCAGCTCCAAGAGTTCATTCCATGACACAAAATGATCCAAACTTCACGGCAAACATGTAATACAGAACATCACCTAACTTCTTATCTGAGGTATGCTAGTTCTGGCCTGTTGTAGAAGTCGGCTCTTCTTTAAAGACACTATCGCCACACCCACAGAATTTCTCCCGTGCTTCTACCAACATTCTCAAGCATGTCAGCCCACAGAAGAGACTGCATCCTTTAAAAAAGTCCTACATTTAAGAGAAAGAGGATTGACAAGCATGTCTACATGCTAGGGACAGTCTCATCATTGAGTTACCTTCAACTTTATCTGACTAACTCAGTTTAGGGACATATTTTTAAAAAACAACCAACCAAAACCAAGAAGTACAGTGGCCTCTGCTTTCAATTCTAATGGAAAGATTCCTTTCCTTCAAATACCTGCAACACAACACACAAAGCTACATTTAAAACAGCATATGTTAGGGCTGACACAGGCACAGGAGATCTTATCTGACGTAAATCAGTCCTTAGCAAACATGCTTCGGGATTCTTGAGATCACCAGCTCACTTTCTAAAAGATCACCTAAGAGATGCCAACAGCAGGGTTGCTTGGGAAACAGCTTGAGGAATTTGCTTAAGGAGAACAACACTGCAGTGCTGTTGCAAAACGGGTGCCTGAACAATAGACATTTGTCTAATTTCAGTGTGTACTCAACGACACTGAATCACTTCAAAGAAGCTGCTCCACCAGTTCTTGACATAAATCTCTCATGGATTACTGCTACAGAAAGCACACCTGAAAGTGCCGCAACAAAACAAACTTCCACAAGCTAGAAGATGAAAAAGGAGGGTTGGAAACACATAGAAAAGTTTCTCTTTTCTCACAAGCACCAAGATGTCATCGAACAGTTCAAGGCTTAACTTGAAAAAGTTTTCCTTGCCTTTGCATAAGCACAATCTTACTGTTCTTTAATATCTTTTCAGAACTGAAGCTAGCATCTAGTCAACCTCTTAATACACTAAGCATATTAAGTCTTCCCTCAAATTTGCTTTCATGGTTTTTACAGGAAGAAATACTCCAAACTGCTCTTTACAAACGTAACGTCTACCCATCTCAGAGACAAGTCATCCTGCCACCGCCGAAGGCCAGATCTACGCATCCCTCCGCACATGGCACTTCCCATATTCAAGCAGTTGTGCCTCGCTTCAGGGAATCTGGGAATTTAATTTTTCCTCCGTCTGTAACTGTGATACGTTCTGAACTCTATCTGCAAACTAATGATTTGCTACACTTGGCTTGTCTTAGCCTGTGCGGTGACACACAGAGTTAGTGAGCTGAGCCTCCTGAGCAGACATCCCTGTGTTCACTGCCTGCACACCTGGAGCCATCCCTGCAGCCTCGGGCTACAAGTGGTAGAGGGGAAAAATGTAAACCCCCAAACCCACCACACGGACGAAGAGGCAGAGGCTTCTTCTCGATTACTTCGGGTTTCAAGAAAGACTGTGGCAGTCATCTCTCGCGAAAATGCCCAGGAACAGTGCCGGTCGGGAGGGGTGCCGAGGCGGGACTCCGCTTCACGGCACGGGCCTGCAAGGCGGCAGCACCGCGCAGTGCCCGTGGCGCTCCCCAAAGACCCTGCCCGGCCCTCCCGTCTCGGACACGGCCACGGCCCTTCCCCGCAGCTCCATCCGCGCCGGTCCCCGGCCCCTCGGGGCTGCCGCTGCCTCCGGTCGTGGGCGGACTCGTCGGGCCGGAAGATGGCGGAGGGTCCGCGCCCCGCCGAGGGGAGAAGGGCGGGGGGCGCGACGGCCCCCAGCACTCACCTGTCACCCACGGCCGGAATGGCGGGCGGGAGGGGGCAGGGCCGCAGGCGGCGGGGGAGAGGAGGAGAAGGAGGCGGGCAGGTGGGCAGCGGCGGCAGCCCGGTGCCGCGCTCCAGCAGGGACGCGCCGCTCCGGTAAGGCACCCTCGCGGCGACATCCGGCGGCGGGCGGAAGCGGGGGCCGCTATGGCGACGGGGGGCGGTGGGCNAGAGCAGGCCCCGGCAGACGGCGAAGCACGGGGGCAAATGGCAGCGCCTCCACCAGCCCACCCACCCCTCGCTGGCTGGCTCTCAGCCCGGCCTCTCCTGGCCGTTAATTTCAGGCTGAGTTGTGTTTCGTCTGCACTGTAGCCCCGAGCACACCCCCGCGGGCTGCCAAGGCAGATGAAGCTGTCCCGAACCACCACTGGAATGCCTAACTTCTAAATACAGAATGGCTGTGAGGTACCCGATCCGGACATTGGCAACTGCGTCTGCAGGCGACAGCGCAGAAGCAGTGAATCAAAGCTCAGCACTACATTCTGCGAGTAGGCTGATCTCTTTGAAGCTTACAACACGTAATTGAAATGTGATTAATTCCTCTGCTGATTAACACTTGGAGAAACCTTCACCTAAAATTCTTATTCATTATAGCAGACCGCGAAAGTCAAAAGAGGTCTTTGCCTAATTATTTTCTCTCTTCCTGCAGATTATCTGGCTGCCTCAGAAGAGGTCTGTGAAAAGGCCAGGGGAACACGTGCCTCAGAGTGAAGGCTGAAAACACTGCGTTTGCTTTTCATGTACTTTGCAGCTACAAGTATGCCTGCTGCTCTCTTTCGTCTTCTTTCTCCTTTCTGCCTCCTTCTGTGCAGTCATGTCTTAACTGCAGCTCTATTAACACTGACCAAAGCAGTGTGGTTTACCTTTTTAGGAGCATCTTTTTCAGCACTGGAGGTCATTCTGCAAGACAGCCAGCCTAACCTGAAGATATTAAAGGTCTTGCCCAACCCAAATGATTCTATGAGTCTCTAAGCTTAGCCTATTCCCTTCTTTGAAGCCACAAAAATGAGAAAGGAATGGGGCAAAACAAATACCTGAATGGCTTTAAGGAGAGGAAGAGGGAGGGGAGGCAGAACTGGCAGAAGATGAACAAAAGGCAGAAAAGAGATGTGTGGGAGGAAGCCTGAACACAACCTGACCAAATGCCACTGTGTGATGCTTTGAAAACAGCAACAGAATGGAGTAATAGTTGAATTTCCCAAATGAAGATTTTACAAACCTGTAAAAGTAGCAGGGAAAGGCAGAGCCTCCTCTCCAGAGCTCAGACCAAAAGAAAGTAAAAAACAGACATAAGGGAGAAAAGGAGTCAAGGGTTATTTCTTCCTTCAGACAAGAAATATCCTAATACCTCTTCCTAAAGGAGCTCGTTCCTGTATCATTAATCATCACTCTATGCTCTATAAAAACATTTGGAAGCCATCCATCATAGCACACTTTTCATTATGCTTGAGGTAGCAAGACAAAACCCAAACACAACATCCTACTTATATATTTAGTGTACCTGCATTACATTGTTGCTACAAAGCCATGCGGCTGCTCTGACCACAGCCGGAGCAAACCCATTTTCCTGAAACTTGCCTTTAAGAAAGGGCAGGTTAACAACAGCAGATTAGTCAGGACTGGGAGGTATTTTCCTCCCAGTTCAGATAAAGCCCAGGCTGTTATTTATTCTGCACAGTAGTGGATCACTTGGACAAATGGTTTCTGCAGAACTATGACTCCAGGGCAGGAGGAGGCTTCCAAGAGGGATTCCTGAGAGAGATCAGGAACAAAGACAGGTCTGTATCTAAGAACAGTGAACCAAAGGTCTCAAACATTAGAACAAGTGAACAGGGATCTCAAAAAGAGGCAGGTTGTATTTGAAAGGTGGAGAAAACATTCTTTTCCTTGGCAAAGCTGCAAAGTGAGAAGACGTGTCTCAACAGTCTGTGTTCTCAGCTGGGTCAAATCCTCGGCTTGTTCAGTGTTCATCCTGTGTTCTTCCATCCTCTTGTCTAACTCACTGCAGAATCAGTAGCTCCACTTTGGTGGAGGTTGTGTTTCCCTTTATCTTAGCAGACACCAAAATCCCGTCAGCAATTTGCAGCTGGTTGGATTTTCAGGTGAAATGAGCCTTCCCACTGATGATAAGAAACAGATTTTACCTCATGAGTGAAGTGTTTGCAAGCAGTCACATGCACATATTTAAAACAAGTCTCTCTAGAGACTTTTCCTGGTATCCCTCTGCTGTGCCGTCTGAATGTCACAGTGTGTCTGCTCCTTCGGGCATGCCGTACACCAGCTGTGCCCCATGTACGGAGCCCTCTCTTTTAGGGCAGAAATTTCTACGCCAACAGAGCTTCTTCACTCTTAGGAGGGCTGGTTGGTGACTCTGCTGCCTTCACACGGGATACTGCCTTGAATGCCATGTCGGCAGTTAAGGTGTTTTTGACAGATCTGGGTAGCTGGTATCTAGCGGCGTGAGAATAGCAGAAGAAACATCTGACAGATTTTGTTCACCTGGAACACAGCAAGCAGCAAATGACGAGCGTGTTCGGAGGTTCTCGGCACTCCTGCAAAGCCCAGACTGCAGTTACTGCCTTCCCATGCCAGACAGTAGCTCGGTCCTGTCTGAGCGGGCATGCTACTCATTGTCAATGTCCTAGTGAGAACGAATCTGCTGGCGAGCAACAGCTCCACCATGCATCTGGCCGGAAATGCCTTGGCTGGGGCGGGCCGCGGCCCGCCCCTGCTCCTATTGGCCGGCTCACCGCCGTCCCCTTTCCGCATTGGCCGCTTTGCCCGCCCAGCCGTGCGGGGATTGGCTGCGTTCGGCGCCTGTCGCGGGTGCTGCGCGGCCGCCGCGCGGTGGGGCGATCGGGCGATGCGGTGACGCTGGCGCTGCGGGCGCGGCCATTGGCGGCCGTGGTGTGACGGGCCATGTGGCGCGTGCTGTGCCGCGCTGTTAGCGCCGGCTGCTGCGGAGCCTCCGCCGCTCGGGGGTGTCTCGTGTGGGGCTGCCGCCGGCCGCTCGTCTTCGCCGCCGGCCAGTGCGAGGGAAAGGTCCGGGCCGAGAGGTGAGGACGGGTCGAGGGCTGCCGAGGGACGGGGCTGGTGATACCTGGGAGCGGCTGCCGCAGCAGCTGTCGGTAGGGAGCGGGGCTGCAAAGGTTTGAGGAGCGTTTGGGGAGCGCCTTGAGCAGCGTGCCCATGCCAGGGAGCCTTCGGTACCTAGTCCTGGCTGGCCGGAGGGAGCAAACGCTGCTGCGCGCTGTGCCTGACCTTGGGCCCGGCCTGGGGCAGGGCATGCTAGCCTCTGCAGCTGCGTTTGTCACACGCCTGGCACAGCTGTCCTGTACCACAGTGCTCGGTTGAGCACCTGCACATTAGCAGCGTTCGGCGTCGCAGAAATCGAACCTCGTATCAAAGCCCCAAAATACAGCTGGGGGCACCACTTCCACACTGCTGGAACGCCGACCCCTTTGGTTATTTCTCATGCTCTGCCCACGTATTGGGTCTGGCTGAGTTAGTTCTTTCACTTGGGTGTGTTTGTAGTGCCCAGAACCTCGTGGGGTTGGTCATTACCAAATGACTCTTACTTTCACTGCATTTTTCAATAGAACCTTTGGTGCCGTCACGATGCCTGAAGTGAACACAGATCACCTGGATGAGCAGCAGGTGCAGCTCTTGGCAGAGATGTGCATCCTTATCGATGAAAATGATAAAACGATTGGAGCAGATACAAAGAAAAACTGTCACCTGAATGAAAACATCGACAAAGGTACAGCTTGTTTGTCTCCCTATCCAACCATTCAGTTGCTTGAAGCTTTAATCAGGACTGTATCTCTGAAAATATTCAGTCTCAAGTGGGTGTTGATTAAACCAGAGCAAATATTTCCCCAGACCTCCTCCTCCCTACATGTACAGTAGCTAATTTAAAACGTACTGCAATGTGGAGGACATACACCTGAGGGCAGAAGCAAAGGAGAGGCATTTTGTGAATGCAGATGTAAGCTGTGGGTTGTGGTGAAAGGTTTTGAATCACAGCTTGATGACAGAATGGTTATTTTGCTATTACACATACCTAAGCCTCTGTAGCTTTTGCTAAAAAATACCTCTTGCTTCTTTGCTGAGTTCTTCTCAAGTAGAAGACTTTGATTTTTAAATAGTTCTATTTCAAACGCTGCTAATAAGAAAGGGTGGTGGTGTAGTTGCCATCCTAATTGATGGTGAGTTTCATCTGAAGTTGATCAGGTCCTTTAATTTCTCACAGTAGATCCTCACCTCCTTTTTGTTACTGAGGGAAAGCATCTTCCTGAAGAGAGGAATAGCAGACTCAGTTGTGGGAAACAGCAGTTGCACTGCTTTTGAGGAAATCCTGCAGCTGCTGAAATTCCATACTAATCTGCAGGGGTTTCTGAGTCCTCTCTTTGTGATAGTAAATTTTTGGATACTGAGCCCTCCTTGGAAGCTTGCTCAAGTCTGCATCTTCAGAAGGGTGAGCTGTCTGAATTGAGCAGAACTGCCCTGTTGCACTGTTGTGGTTGGCACTTGTCTAATGGCATAATGTTCTGTATTGTGGACACGTGTCAGCCTGAATTAGCTGACAGATAAACCCAAACAATAACTGAATTTTTTAGCAAATCTTTGGCTTTTAACATGTATAAATTTTAAATGTAAGTTATCAAAAAAAGAGGGCATTCAAAGTCCTTAAACTCAGTCTTCCTGTGTTGTGTTTTTTTTTTTCTTTGTCTTTTGTTTCCAGGTTTGCTGCACAGAGCTTTCAGCGTTTTCTTGTTTAATACAGAAAATAAATTGCTGCTGCAGCAGAGGTCAAATGCAAAGATTACCTTTCCAGGTCAGTACTGAAATACATTTGGTCTATAAAAGTTTTTCTCTCAGTCACTGTTCTCAGACCCTCCAATCTTTCTTGCGGTGTAAGTCATCTGAGAGTTTAGGATGCAGTTCTTTGGAGGAGACACCAGTAAGAGTTTGAGATCTATTTGTGGATGAAGCAAGACAATAGGAACAACAGCTTGTCTGGGGAAATGAGTGTTCCCTGACATGTTTCATCCTGTTGGTGCAAGTGCAGTGCGTGCTGTTCACCTCCTGTGCTGCAAGATGTATTTGCTGGAGTTGAAGAAATACCTCTGGTAGCTGCAGAGTGTCTTGGTTCCACTAGTGAAGAGATGCAGCTGATGTGTAGCAGAGCCCTGCTGCTCAGCAGCTGTGCTGTGTTTCAGTGAGCTCTGCAGACCTTTATCTGTGGCTGTCTCAACTTCCTTAACTACAGAAGGAATGAGACACTGGGCAGGCTCTGTCGTGCATAAGTTTTGAAGACTCCAAACTATGGCTATCAAATGCAAATGGAGAGGCACAAAGAAAAGTGGAATGGAAGAATCACTGTTTACATCAGACACCTGAGAAGAAGCAGAAATCTGTCTGTTTCAGAATTTCAGATGGAAAACAGCTTCAGGTGTTTCTAATCCTCTAACTTGGGGAAGTACCTTGTACATGTCAAAAATGTGCTGATACAAACTTCTTGCAGGTTGTTTCACCAACACTTGTTGCAGTCATCCTCTAAGCCATCCACTAGAACTGGAAGAAAACAATGCCATGGGTGTTCGGAGAGCAGCACAGAGACGCCTGAAAGCAGAGTTAGGAATTCCTGTGGAGCAGGTAAAGGAAGGAGGGGGAGAGAGGAATTATTGCCCAGGTTTGCCAGTTTGTAGACTGATGGCGTCCGGCAGGCAGGGTCAGCATGAAACCTGAAGAGCTGTAGAGAACTTAGTGAATTTGAGACTACTCCATCTAGATTGCAGAGCATCAGAAGCTGATGGTGCTGAGCGGTGTTTCAGACTATTGCAGTGCCCAAGAGTAAATTACTGTAATGGTTACTGCTTTAAGGCTGCCTGCCTGGGCTGTCTTGCTTGCCAACGCTGCTGTCCTTCCTCCAGGCTGCAGGCAGGGCTGTCTGTAGGATGGGTGGTCCTGGAGAGCATCACTGAGATTCTGCCACCGTCCATCTACAAGTCCCTCTGCAGTCTCAAGTGTCCTGTAGGGTTGACAGGCACGCAGTGTTTCTCCCAGAGCCTCTAGGGGGAGCCTGGGAGAGCACAGGAAAGCTGCCTGAAGGAAACTCACGGCAAAAATCTTTCTGCAGTTTGTAACTAAGAACATTCGTGTCGTGGACAGGGAAGCAGCCTGCTCTTGGTTAGGCTATCCCCAGAATCAGTTCCCTGGCCTGCAGCTTGCACAGATGCCTGATAGATGAGGGTTATGTGTGGTCTGTCAGCACTAGCTCTGGCCTTGCAGCTGTCAGGTCTTCTTGGCAGGTAAGGGCTGTGTTGATCAGCACTGCAGTGAGTTGCCGCAAGGTCTGGGAAACATCCTTTAAAACTTCCTGTGGAGGAGAAATCCATTCAAGGGTGTCCTGGAGTGAGCCTGACTAGGGAAACACTGTGCAGCTGCTGTCACCAGACTGCAAGTAATTTATTATTCCTAGCAATTCCCTGTGAGGCAGCACAGTGCAAGTGCACACTGTGGGGTGTGCTCAAGGAAGAGGGGAGAGCTGGCAGTTCTGCTGGTGCCCATCAAGGCAGCTGTTCTGACAAGATTTTGGTTGTAGGTACCTCCAGAAGACATCTCCTACTTGACACGAATCCACTACAAGGCCCAGTCTGACAGGATCTGGGGTGAACACGAGATAGACTACATCTTATTTGTACAGAAGGACGTGACGCTGAACCCCGACCCCAACGAGATCCAAAGCTACTGCTACGTGACACAGAAAGAACTGAAGCAGCTCTTGGACAAAGCCTTCAGGAATGAAGTGAAGATTACCCCATGGTTTAAGCTAATTGCAGAGACCTTTCTCTTTAAGTGGTGGGATAACTTGGCTAACCTGAACAAATTTGTTGACCATGAGAAAATACACAGGCTGTAAAGGGCTGGGGGAAGGGCTGGCACTGCTGAGCTGTCTCCTTAGCACTAGAGTAGCTAGTGACTCAAGTCACAAAACTGATCCTGGAGCACATGTAACAGCTTTGTACAGAGATGGTTGGGGCTGATGCTTTTCTCTTCTCTCCCCTTCCCCTTAAGCCCTGTTCCTCTTGGGTGAGTTTAAGCTTATCTTATGCAGAATGGTAACAGTAACATAAGAAACCTCATGTTCCTCTTCTCCATTACCTGGTGTGATACAGAAGATGCTGTCTTGTGTGTGCCAAGCTTGCTGTTCCTTCCTTGCCCAATGGGGTGCCCTGGCAAGGGAGTTGAGGCAGCTCCTCCCCAGCTAATCTGCTTGTGCTGATCCCAGCTGTACATCACTGCACCTTCTGAAAAGTGGTGACATGGGTTTGGGTGCTGCATGGATGCCAAGGCTAGTTGTCTGAAGAGTAAGCCCAAACAATTTAACATAATCAGGATAATTTGAATTGTAGAAAGCAAATCTCTTCAGGTGCTGTACCCTATAACCAAACACATAAAAGCCTAAGTAAGGGAGTGGTTGGTGTGGGCCAAGGCTGGGGTGGAAGCACTGCAGTGTTACCATAGGTAATAAACACTGTAGGGGTTGTTTGGGTTCCACCCCCACCACCTGTCTCTGGTTAGTTTGTGACTCCACATCTCTACCTGGAAAATGATGGCTAATTATGCCAGATGCCTGTGGTACATCAGACAGTGGCAGTAGCCTGCCTGTGGAGACATTGCACCAGTGGTGGCTCTCTAGCTTCTGGGAAATGCAGGCAGCTTGATCCAAGCTTATTTCCCTGCAACATCTACTGTGAGTCTTTCCAAAGTCCTGGACAACTCTAACCCCTTGAACTTCAAGACTGAAGGCTCACAGTTTATAGGCTTCTATCAGCTCTTAATTTCAGTTAATCAGAAGTGCCAGAGTACAAGAGCTAATCATTTTTGATCCTGCAGTCACTAGTAACAAGCCAGATAAAGGCTTTTTAAAACAAGTAAACGATGAAGGGTGTCAATTTGGATTAAAGATGTTTTGTTTCCCCCCTGCCCCCAAAAGCTCATCTTCAGTTAGCAGATCACTCAGCTTGAGAGTGCTTACCTTGCCTTCTCCCAGAGTTGTCTTGATGAAATAGGACATTCTTCCTACCACACTGTCCTTGTATGTAGTCCCTGGTTTAACTACTCTGGGTCTGTTTTCAAGGTTACACTCATTTTTCCAGTGGTTAGGATGCTTCTTATCCCAGCATCAAGGGGCAGCACTGAGACTCCTGGGTGCCAGCAGCTCTAATGGTTCAATGCTTCAGGCTTCTAGAACCAAGTTTGTTGTATGGTGACCTGAGGATTGTCTTGAAGTAGCAGTGGGTGAAGGAATTGCGATGCTCTCCTCAGTTCAACACAACCAGCCCTCTATTAGAGTCCTTGGAAAATAGCTGGAATACTTTTTAAATAAAGAATTACCTTAAAGGCAAGACCATGATTAAAATACCTGAACTAAAAGCTGGGGCCTTTAACTTTCTTTCCAGAGGCTAAGCCACCTGGAGAACGATGACATCACTGCACTGTAAACACCACCAGGCCTGCTGAAGGCCACTGCAGCCGTAGAGGGTGCAGCAGGGCAGACATTTGTTTTAGCAGAGGTCTGGGTTTGTAGTGGAGCCATCTCGGAGCAGGAGGAGCAGCTCCTGCTGTCAAACACTGCCTCAGGGAGCTGCAAGCAAAGTTCTTCAAACAGTTCTTCAAAATCCCTGACAAGTTGTGACACGGAAGGAGTTTGTCACTAAACTTTGCTGCATCCCTGTTAGATTTTTTTATGTGAATTTATTCCATGGAGCAGACAAGGGGACCAGGGATCTATAGTGCTCCAACATGCTAAAGCTGGCATCTCAACACTTCTGAAATACTCTGCTGTTGTATTCAAAAGTTTTAAGAGAACACTTTAAGGATTCTTCCCTTTTTGGGTCTTTTGGTGGTTTTTAACAACTCAAGTTTAATCTTCTAAAGTGCATTGTTTGGGCAGCACGTTTGTAATGCACCATTTATACTCATCTAGACGAGCTCTATCTATTATGGGGACAAACAGCCACTGTGTCACATTTGCCTTGACTAGAGAAGTTTTGTCTATCAGCTTCTGAAAATGTCTTCCCAGGCAGAAGGTGACAGCAGAATAGCTGCCATGCAACACAGGACAAAATTTCAGCTCTGATCCTCATTTCTGCATATCTGAAATAACAACCTGCAGTAGTGGAAGTTTTAAGCTACAGCCTCCTCTGCCCATGCTGCTTTGGGTCAGCTGCTGCTTCAGTCACCATTTAGCTGATTCAAGCAGCAGCATGTATCCCTCACTCCAGACTGGCACAGTGCATGAACACCCAACTGTGCAGTACTTGCCAGGCTCCCCTTACTTTCTCACCAAACTCAACCTCCACCTGCAACATGAACTCATCCCTCACTGTACATCAGAGCTAACAAACAACAGCCCAGGCCTCACTGCTGCAGTACCTCACAAAGCTGTGCATCTTTAATTCTGAGAGTAGCTTCATTACAAATGCTTCACATTCCTATATTTAGCTTAACTTTAAGTCTAGCTTTACACAGCACTTTGAATGCTTTACTTCTACAGGGAAGTCAGGGGTAAGCAAATGGAAGTATTTTTGTCTATTTAGCGATGGTTTCCATCACTGGTATTGACAAACCTCTCACGGTACTACAACTGCAAGATGAGGACTCAGAACTTTTCCTCTCTGAGCTTCAAGCACTTTTTAAACACTGTTACTAAAAAGGAAGACCAGACCAGAAATTAGTTCTAATTAACTCAGTTTTAATTAGTCTTAATCCAGAGGACCACTTATCTTCTCTGTGTTTTACCAGATTTTCTCTTTCCAGCCAGCAGATGTTTTGGCTTCAAGTCAAATATGTGTCTGTCCGACTCTCCTTTCCTGCCCAGGCGATTCATTTTCTTTTGAGCTTTCTTTGCCATAGTCTTGACCTTCTTCACCATCTATTTAAACACAGCCGAGCAGTTAGTTCCTCAGTAACTCAGGTAAGTAGCTTCACCCTTCAGAAACCCCACTAAGCTAGATGATTTTAACAAGGACATTGACACCCAACATCTGCCACCACCTGCAACTCCAGAACAGTACAACTATGAGTCACTCTAACCCTCCTTAGCAAGCCTCTTCTGTTTCCAGAAAGCTTAAAATCTGAAAACACTGCCTCTGAATTCCTGTCTCACTGAAGGCAGAACTCCACAGTTTGTAGACCTTTCCCTTTGCACTTGCACTTAAGAGACAAAATGTAAAATGTTCTTAGTCTGCACTGATGGTAAGAATGAAGTACAGAATTCTGGTGAACTAAGATGAAGTTGCAAAGAGAAGAAAGATGAACTCTGCAAACATAACCAGCCTAGCATGAAGTTTCCCAGAAGCTGGTTTGAGCATAACTGTGAGGGTCCAGCTGCTATAGAGGTTAAGTATCTTGAACAAACCTTTTCATCACGAAGACCAGACACGTCCCGTGGTGTGCGAGAGCAGCTGCGGCTGCGCGCCACAGACTTGGGGGTCTCAGACTCATCGCGTTTGCGTTTCCTTGTAGCGCTGCGAGACCTTCTCATGTAATGTGCCTGAAATGCAGAAGATCACCTTCACCACCAGCCCACGAACCACCAGCTCAGGCATGCTCCACTTCGAATCAGGCTCATAAAAAGCATTGCAAGTGGGCTGCTGTGACACCAAGCCCTTGTCAGCCCTCGGTCGCTGACTTTCCACCCTGCAGCAGTCTGCACATTTCAGCCAGAGTTAGCAGATGGTTCTCAAAATTACTAACTCCAGCTTCCTGCTTTTTCTGAACAGTTTCATAAGCAGTAGATACAAGGACACAGAAAAATTAATGGATAATGATACTGCGGCAATTTTGCAATGGCGAAAGGGCAATGAAGAAACCTACTCTGATTAGTGTCCTGTTTACAGAATGTCAGGCATGGAAATGTCATACTACAGCACAGCAATTCCATTGCTCCTCACTGAGAGCACTGAAATCCAGATGGCATGTCAGCTCGGAGAAGCAGAAATGCTTGCTTTGGATGGGTCGTATTGACATTCCCTGTTTCCCAACTCAAGAACTCAAGGTCTGAAGGCTTAGGCAGCCAGAAGCCTGCAGCGTTTGCTGGACAAAATGGATTTTGGTGTTAATTTCCAACGAGGTGAAGGAACTCTCAAAGGCAAATCCATGTCTGACACATTTTAGCTGTGTTACACCTCAAGATGCCAGCTGCCCCCAAAGCAGTCCACAAATACCAATTCTTGATAGATGTTAGTTCACATTTGCAGCCTACTCAGTGTTTTAAACACTGAGCACTAATGGCCTCATCTGGGTTTCCTGTCTTCTCCCTAACAGTCCCCACCTCTCTTGTGCCAGCTGTAACAGAGTCTGCTCAGAGGCATCCATCTCCTCCAGATAAACCTTGTGCTCAAATCAGCAAAAACTTACATTGTCTTTGTTAGTCATGTCGAGGCCGAGATCAGTCATTTCTTTCTCCAGCACCTTCCTCTGGACCTAGAAAAACAGCGTTACTAAGAAACCTTTCAAAAAACCATGCCTCCATCTTGCTTTTCTGTCTTAGGATGCCACAGCCCTATCAAGTCACCACGTGTTTATTCCTTTGGCACATCCCACAAGCAGGTAATCAAGGCCGTAACTTCACATTTAATTTGTTGCACCTCGATTCTCTTCACTCCTAAATACCTCTTCACAGGATTGCAAGGTCCCAGTATTCCTTAAAGACCTCCCCCATAGGTTCCTTTTCTAGGGGGTAGGTAACAGAGGTATTTCAGTTGCCTTCTCTTGCACAAAGCACCCCTCTGGGGAAAGTAAGAAATACTGAGTACAAAATCAGCTACATTCATGTTCTTCAGGTGTCTGCTTATCAGTTTACCACACTGCAATTGTCCTGGACTGGTCACAGGAGAAATGGCTACCACCCCTCCAGAACCAGAGTAGGGACCACAACTCCTAGGAGGACAGAGGGAAGCTATCATCAACGGAGGGGGCCAAACAGATGGGTTCCACTAGTCAGTGCTGCTATGCTGTTGTGAAGCTATCACACAGCAGCAAGATTTTGTTGCAGTGTCCTGCACTTGCCTTTTTAGCTGTTCTAGGCATCCTTGGGCCATGGATATCCTTTTCCTTTGACTGTAGGATTTTCAGCTTTTTCTTTTCTCGGATCTTTTGTGCCAGCTGTCGAATTTCCACCATTTCTTCATCTTCGCTTTCTGGCTCACTGTCATATTCTCCAGCAGCTTCTCTCAGCTCTTCCTCTTTCTCTAATTCTTCCAGTTTCTTAGATTTTGAACAGATGAAATGAAAATCAAGGTGATCATTAAATTCTTGACTTATAGTCCTCAACTATACAAAAATGAAGTGTTCAGGACAATGACAGCTTGCAGACCCTCCACAGAACATTACTTGAGCATGGCTCCTCCAGCCACACTTAATGCAGCTGGTGGAGCAGATTACTGTGAACCTATCAGGCACGCTGCTATGCAGACTGACTTGATCACAGTACGGTTAGTGTGACTGCCCCAAAGGTCCCCACTGCAGGAATGCAGATGTACTGTACTGTTAACCATGCTGATTCTGGAAGCACAGGCTGAAAAACCACTTCTCCTTCTGCATTTAGCATGAGTCTGGAACATGAGCACTTCAGACAAACCTAGATGCATAACCAGCAGGCTCTGTAGTCTGCACTCATTACTTCTCCTTAACAACCAGCATGAAATAAGAGCACTGCTTTTTATTAAATAATGCTGTAAATTGACAATCTAGTCCATTTCCTGCAACATCACACCACAGATGTGATGGGTGAATTTCGTATTATCAATAATATATATATGTTTATGGCTGCATTCCTTCTGGCTGCAAATCAAAGAGTAAAGAAATCTAGCTTCTTCTTCAAACTTCCTATTTCAGATGGGGGGGGGGGGAAATAATCAGATCATCATCATTCTGACAAGTTAGAGCAATTTCCCATTCTTCTGAAACTCTGCCCTTGATCACTCAGAACGCAGCACCTGCCAGCAAGTGCAGACAACACAGAAGAACTCATTCTCATGGCACACTGATTTTAATCTACAAGTAAAGGCATAAAGATGCAAAAACAGTGTAAAAAGAACAATGGGAATACTCACTCTCATTATATCCGGATCGATATAGTCGAGGATATTATGACCCTCCCAGATCTCTGGTATCTTATCGTACTTCTCAGACGAATTCATCAAGTCCCAGTATTCTTAAAAAAACATAACACAAGTTAATAAAGAGATAAAAATAACTTCAAAGAATGTCCAATGACAGAAAACACTCAGATCCCAATCTGAGCCGTCTCTAAGTGGCAAGAACTTGGTAGCATCTCTGACACGTTCACAAATACTCCTGATGTCCTCCCTACCGCCAAATACTGCTCAGTAATAACACGAACCAGCGGAAGCAGAGTATATGCAGCCTCTCTCACACCAACACTCCCTTAACAAAGAGACCATCGAGAACTAACAAGTAATGCAATACAGGGTGGAAGATAAAAAAAAAAACACCAAACAAACAAACAAACACCAAAAAACAAACAAACAAACAAAAAAACCACCACCACCACCACTCAGGTCATCAGAACAGGCTTTGTACATCTGTGATTCTGCCACAGGGAAAAGTGAGAGACACTCCAGAATACAGAGCAGCCACTGAAGATCACCGGTTCTGCAACAGAAGTCAAGGACAGCATGCAACAATGGTGCACTGGTACTTAGTTAAAAGGAGTCAGCTTTAGGTATTCCTCCCTCAGACTGAAACAGCCAAACTTTACTGCTTAAAAGTAATACTGATTCTTATACAATACTTACTCTGAAGATCCAAAACATAATCGTCTCCCATTTCAAGTTCAAGATCTCTCTCCTGCAAAGACAGGTAGCCTTATTGACCATCTGACTTCAATTCTACAGGCCAGTGCAGCACATTTAAAACCCAGCTGCTGATTTCCTAATCAAGAGATGCCACTTACCAATTTCCTCCTGGGTGTGTCCACTTCCATGCGTTTCTTACGGGCTATTGCTCCGTCGGGTATAAAAGGCAGCCGCTCCTGAGTTACGGCAACAACCCACCCCAGGGAAAAAGGTAGAAGTTTGAATCCATTCTTTTTGATAATACTCTAAGTAACCACTGCTGAGTAATGTACTCCTAAAGCATATGAATCCCCAAGCTGACTCTCAGCCCAGCAAAGGCAGTTAGAGATGAAAAAAAAAAAATCAGCAAATTTCATAATATTAATCTCTTCGTATGCTGAGATAAGAGTTTTTACCCTACTCAAGAATTACTGAGGAGCAAACTAAAAAGAGCAAACATGTAGCCTACCTTGTTATCTCTTTTGGTTGGCATGGCCAAGTGCAATCTGTTCAGCACTTCATTCACTTTATTTCCTTTCATTTTAGTATCAACACGATGGGCCAACAGCCTGTCACAAGCCTGAAAGTGCACATGACAACATTAGAATCACAGAATATCAGGGGCTGGAAGGGACCTCAAAAGCTCATCTGGTCCAGCTCCGCTGCCAGAGCAGAATCACCCTGGAATGCGTCCAGAGGGTTCTTGAATATGTCCAGAGAGAGAGACTCCACAACCTCCCCAGGCAGCCTGTTCCAGTGTTTTGTCACCCTCACAGTGAAAAAATTCTTCCTCAGGTTCACGTGGAACCTCCTACGCCTCAACTTCCTCCCATTGCCCCTTGTGGATGAAGCCTTCCTGATTCAACAAATGACACAGCAGGCTTTAAATCCCAAGTATCTAGCTTCACATCTCATCTTCTCTCTTATCTCTCTAGCTCTTAAGACAGCAAAAATTATTTTTCACAATGAGATGACAATAGAAAGTAACAAGACTCAAGAAACATGCACCAGTTGGGGTTTGTTAGTATGTTTTATATAGTTTTCCACTTGCACCCAAGTCCAGTGAGGGTCAAGAGGGTATAAAGACAGCGTGCTTAAAATACGCGATGATAATGCACAGTTTAACATTCTTACAAATGAGGCCAAAACTCTTCATTCAGAATGAAAGGGAGCAAAGAGAGACTTACCTCTGTTTTAACTTGCATTACACCTTCTTCTGTGAGAGTACTTGTCTCTATTACAGAAAATCCCTCTGCTTCAAAAGTTTCAAATATTTTCTAAAACAGAGATATTATCCCAAGGAATTAAATTCTGCCTATTTCTTAATACACTGATGCAGTAAGAACAGAATCCTCAATCTAACATCTGTGTGTGCAACTTGTTACTACTTCATCAATGGGTTTCTGAAAAGACGACAGACACTTTACAGCTACAGTTCTGCTTAACCTGTTCCTTCTTGTAAAGCAAAGAGCTGCTTTCTAAAAGGCACCTACAAAGGACTCATAAGAATGAAAAAAAGAGAAGAAAACAAGTGAGAGAATGTCCCTGAACTTGCAGGCAGAAAAGGATTAGCCCTGCACTTACAGAACCTGTTGCCCAGTGGGACCTTGCACTGCAACTTTACAGCAACATCTCTCAGTCTGGTGCTGCCTCCAAACTCTTCCCAAAATGATTACTGAACAAGGCTATTCAGTTCCACTCCCAACTACAGCACCAACTGCAAGTTCTCACCACACCAGAGATTTTCAAAACCACTTAAGGACTTACTTTCTGGTTAGCATTTATGATATTCAGGCAAGGACACAGATTAGACAGTACTTAAAGAAGACATGGGGAAAGACCCAGAAAGCTACTTTCCATTGAAGAGTTACAGAAATGATCACGTGAAAGGTTCTGTCCAGTACCAACGGCAGCTGCCCATGACACCTGTGCACTGTATGTCTGTAAGGGTCAGAAGATAGAGAGAAAGTTGAGAGAAGTCTCACCTGACTCTCTTCAGGAAGCTCTGCAATCCTCTTCACATCACATTTGTTTGCAACAATTATAAGTGGCTAACAGAAAAGAGAAAAAAAAAAAAAAAAGAATCCCAATTGAAGTTATCATGTAATAAAAAGCTGGGGTGAATTAACCAGGTAAACTCAACCTACCTTGTTAGCAAACAAGGGCTTAATATTTCCAAAGAGCTCCACTTGCTCCTCCAGGCTGTGGCCACACTGCTCGGACACATCCATCATGTACAGCACAGCAGCACGCAGGTGAGCCAGTGCAGTTATCGCCTGCATCTCAATGGTGTTCCTGTCCTCCAAGGGATGATCCAAAATGCCAGGAGTATCTACTACCTAAAGGTAACATAACTCAGACAGGCTTTAGCCCAGGATAACTGATAAACTGCTGGAGGACATGTGCCTGATTGCTGGTCAATACAGTCCATTTTAAGATGGAGCCTTGCAATCACAACTAACACTGTAAACTTTGCCAGCTTGAGAACTGGAGAGTGGAACAACGGCACAAGAATGAGGTTTCAGAACAACCAACACTCCGTATTGAACAAGCAGGGGAAGCCCTGGCCCAGAATTGGACAGCGACAAAAGCAAGCCGACTTCAGGCAGTGACTCCATTTCTACTTTCTCTGAAACCGAGAACTCGATGCACATATACTTTTAGAACACATTCTGACTACTGCCCTGTTTTGGCACCTTGCACAGCAGCTCTCAGACAGGGAGTTCCTCTAGACATAAAACCACAACTCCCTGATAAATGGCAAACCAGACTATAACCAGGTAATTCTTTAGAGGAAACGCAAATAGCTCACAGCTCTTACCTGCCAACGCAGATACTTATAATCCATGTGTCCCACAAAGAGAGATTTGGTGGTAAAGGCATAAGGCTGCACTTCCACATCTGCTCTTGTAACCTAAGAACAAGGTTGGTCCACACACATTTACTGACAGTTCCCCGAAGTTGCCAGCAGTGTATCAGAACAATACCCTTACTTTGCAAGAGAAATAGCTGAAAATGGTCATTCTGGCTTTGCTGCAAGCACTTATCTGCCAGAAAGTAGGATAATGTATCCATTATCATGGAGCTGTTTTGGGAAAGAATGACTTTTGAGAGAGGAATCTATCGTAATTTTCCACTTATCCATCCAGAATTTCATACAACCTCTACTCACACATTTTGATTTGGTACTGCTCACATGGGGCATTACCACAATGGTATCACATAGTTCAAATGCTACCTTCTTTTAAATTTAGTGGTGTCTCAGCATTATTTTTGAGATAACAAAAACAATCAAACCAAACCCCACACACATGGAAAAAGAAAACCAAGCCAACCAACCTAACAAAAAGCCAATAAAAAACCCCCAACCCAACCCCAAGCCCACCCATACCTTATTTATGAAGCTGGACTTCCCAACATTTGGGTAGCCACACAGCAGAAGCGTTCGTGTGTTGGGGTCAATGGTTGGCAAACGAGACAAATGTTGTCGTACTGAAATGGCAAAAAGATTAACTATAAACAAAGCCATGGCTCTGACTTTTAGGCCAAGAAAAATGTTTTATAACTGTAAATAATACCATAAAACTTGAAGAGTTTTCAAAGAGACAGTAAATTAATTTAAAAATAAACTCTTATGTATTTGGTTATTTTGAAACTATTTTTGTTTCTCATTCCATGTAAACATAAGCAAAAACTTTTTCCATGTGAGGGTGCTGGAGCCCTGGAGCAAGGCTACCTAGAGAGGCTGTGGAGTCTCCTTCTCTGGAGACTTTCAAAATCCACCTGGTTGAGTACCTGTGTGACCCTGCTCTGGCAGGGGGGCTGGACAGGATGACCACTGGCGTTCCCTTCCAAGCCCTGCCATTCTGTGAGCCTGTCTCTCTATTCTGTATTAAACACATTCCTCCACCACTGGGTGCAAGAACAGCTTGTAGAGCCAACCCACACACCTCACTTTAGCCTATTTGTGACACCAACCTTGCTCCAAATACTCCAGGCTTTGCTTCTGCCGCTTGATGATGGTGCACATGCGTCCCAGCGCGGCGCGCTTCAGCTGCTTGCAGCGGTAGAGGGAGTCGCCATACTTGAGCAGCCGCACGTAGTCCTTAGCCACGCTGTCAGACGGAAAAGAGGCATGAGCCAGCAAGTACGCAGCCACACGAGAAAGGGAATAAACTAACGGCCCTTACTTGTCAATTAGGTTCTTGGCAATATTAATCTGTCCCAAAGCCAGCTTATAGTGATCTTTGTCATAGAGAATATTCATCAAATCTGCATAAAAAGGGTGAATATCCTGAAACAAAAGCATAAAAGAAAAATCAGCCTCATATCTTCCCTGGTTAAAATTACTCTTTCTTGGCAGCTAAGTTCCTTTTTCTTTTCTCCAGTACAGCAACACAAATGACATGATAAGCCGAGCTGTCTTCATTAGCATCTTACGTACAAAAATAATCTGCTTGGTCATTAAATGCATAAATCTTATTAGCTTTGAATTTATTCTGCAAATACATCTTGGACTCATTCATTCTGAGATTCTGTTTCATCTTCGCTTCTGATAACTTAGAAATGCTTTTATGAAAAGAACAATGAACTGCAAGCGGCCTGCAGAACTAACACAACACCAACACGAATTCCTCTTTCCGAGTGCCAGGTTAAATTCTGTGTAAACTGGGTAAGAGTTTTCTTCAATGCCCAAATAAATCCTTTGGCTTTCCAAGAAGCAGCATCTTCCGTTCCAATCTTTTAAACACAGTATTTTAGCTACTCATGTACTTATTTTGTTTATGTAAAAACATCTGTGGGAATTTTGCAGTAATACTCACCAGATATGAAAACATGAGGGGAAAAAATAAAAAATGGTTGCAAGTTAACAATTTCAGCACTGGCAAAAAACTGCCTATGAAAATCCCACTGGACACGTGGATCCAGATGAAGTTCCTGGGAGCTTAAGGCTATATGCATCCTTTATGGGCCCAAGAACAATATTTATTATGTCAAAGTAAGTTCTGAGGAACTGCAGATGGGAAGTAATGTGATATATTTGGGTATTTCTTTGTACGAAGACTGTCTAGGAAAGACTGACCAACAGCACAATTTGCATGCATGAAGAAATAAGTAGATGCAATGTAACTGTCACAATTCCACACTTCCTTTCTCTTCACTAAACAGCACCTTCTGGCAAACACATCTGACCAGCTAAAACCTTGTAAAACTTATTTTTCATCAGCCATCCACAGACACAGTTTAGACTTCTTCTCCTGACAGGCATCTGCTGTTTTGCAGAGCCAGTTTGCCTAAAATGACTCCCAGTAAAATCCACCAGGAATCAATCAAAAGAACCTGCACAGTGAATCAAAGTGAAAGCAAAATTCCTCTATGATCAAAGGATTAAATACTTACATCTAATTTGGGGAAATCCGTTAAGATCTGAGTGAGTCTATCGTGGTAATTCTGTTGAGTATATTTGACTTTGCGCATGTAAAAATGTCGAATCCGATGGATTTGGTAGTGTTTGTGAATGACAGTTGGGGTCTTCCGCTGAGTCTTTGACAACGTCAGATCTATGAAATCCTGCAGTCAAGGAAACACGATCAACTACACCAACTGTCAAGAAGGAAAGCCGTGACTCTTTCTGGCACAGGAGCAGGCACATCACACCTTACACACCACTGATGGCTTGTAACCTATCTTTTAAGACAGGCTCCTGTCCACAGGCACTAACAAGCAGTTTGCACCATGCCTCTTCGGTTTTCACTGCGAGCTGCCTTACCGTCCAAGCCTGCCCCAGCAGCGGCTCCGGGCTCCCCACAACCTAGAGCCCGGGTGCGGTGGGCTGCCCCGCCCAGGGCCGTGCCAAGTGGCGCTGCCCAGCAACTCCCACCCCGCCAGCAGCTCCGCGGACCGTTGTTAACTTGCCGCTCCTTCGTCAGACCGGGAGTGCACTCCGCTCTGAACGACCTTTGGAAACCGGGACCGACTTCTGTGGGAATCACCCCGATACTCCAGCGGGGTGCGTGGTCGCTCTCCAGCGAGAGCCCCGCTCTCCCAATTTCCCCATGGCACAGGCCGCCGGGCTCAGGTGCACCAGCCCAGGACGAGTCCACGAGTCTGCGGGAGGGGCAGCAGACGAAGGCCGAGGCCACGCCGGCAAGGCGAACCGGACAGGGAAGGGCGCGGAGGAGCCGCGGCTTGGCCGGAGAGGGCGGCCCCGCGCCGAGGGGAGGGGAAGGGGCAGCGAGCCTCTTACCTTGGCGGACGGCACCACCGTGATCTTCTTGAAGTTGTAGAGCGCCATCGCGACCAACGCGGCCCAGCCCAGCCGCACGCCGCCGGAAGAGACTGTGCGCTCCGTCCTCTCGCGAGAGCACAGGTCCCGGCCCGGGGAGGCGGCGCCGGGTGGCTGCGGGAGCGTGCGGCAGGGGGCGCCCCGGCAGTTGGAGCGGTGCCTTGGTAGGGACTCGGTCGCGCTGGTCAGACAAGTAACGAAAACCACCGGGAACTGAAAAAGAAAAGCCCAGGAAACCCAGCAGTGTAGCTGTGTGATGTCACTGGCGTTAGCGGTAACGTCAGTTCGGCCGTTTCATCGCATCCGCTTCTCTGCCAGCCCAGGCATTGCCCTCCGCCCAGCTCCCCTTCTCTGCTGAGGAGTCATCAGGCGACAGAGCAACTGCCGTGGTTTAGCCCCAGGCAAGCGCTAAACAGACAGTACTGCATGACTCCCCTGCCTGCCCAGTCCTTCTGATCTCGCTGTGAGAAACATTCCTGGGTATCCCCCGGCGCTTCCCTGTGCTTTGCCCTACCTCCTGCAATGCCTTTGAGACTTGGCCGTTCTTTTTTGCCAAGGCACTGCTCTGAGTACTGCACCAGGTGAGGGACTACAGGTGGCTCTCAGGGGTCTCTCTGGCCGTGGCTCTGTCTCCTACAGGTACCCAGCTAGCTCCAGGTGCTACCCTTTGCTTTGCTTTCTGAAGACCAGGACTTGACTTAGGAAAGAAACTGAGTTTTCTAGCTGGGCTTAGCAGAGAAGTGAATTATATCTGCTGCTTCTGAGGGAGGTGCCTGATAACGCTGAATTCTGCATTAGATTTCCAGAGAAGTGACAGATCTTTAGGCACAAGTGTGAATTCTTCCAGTCATTTCCACAGTAGTTTGTCAAGAAGAGGTTCTCCTTAATGCATCTTCGCTTCTGGACTTGTTATGCTCTCGTACTGTCAGTGAATTGTTATCCTTAAGAGTCATTCCTGAGGGCCATGTTTCGAGATAGTGAAATTGCAACCAGGACCAACTTTTTAACGGGTGCTCTACTACAGTGTGCTATCACTTCTGGACTCCACTTTTCTTATGCACACTGTGTTTTGTATGATTTCTGAAGCACTAAGATGTGCTGTACTCTGGTGCCCAGGCAGGCCACTGGGGTTTTTATGCAGGACGTAGATTTGTGGCCTAAGGAGGCTTTAGAGGTTTGCTGGGTGGGAAAGAGAAGCCTGCACTCAGACTGAGCTCCTCAGAAGACCTCTGATATCGTATGATACAAAGAGCATCACGGTAGGGCCTGAGCACAGCGCGACCTAAGAGCTGAGGGTGTGGGCTTCTCTCCCATCCATGTCTGCTGAAATTTTACACATTGTTAGTTCAAATCAGTTGAAACATCCTCTTGCTGTGACACTTGCTTGAAGGATGTGCTGAGAGCTTGCCCAGCCAGATCACAGTACTGAGGAGTGGTTGTTTTACTCCGAGGGAGGCCATTCCAGCTTCCCTAGGTGGTGCAGTGTGTGCTTACAGTGCTAGGCACCACTGGCAGCCTGATCCTTGCCCGCTGTAGACAGCCTGAGCTGTAGACCATGGGCCCTGGCACTATGCCTAACATCTCCCTGCTGAGTACAGTCTAAGGAAGTTAACAGAGGATTTTTTTTTTTTCCAGGTTAGCACAAAATTGAACTTTGCCTCATCTTCCAATTTCTCCTGTGGGATGAGGCTGAGCATTAGATACCAAAGCTACACTTTACAAGCTGAGCAGCATGGCCAAGCTCAGCTGTGGCCCAAGCCTGTACAGCTCCAGTGACTCATGGTGATAATGACAGTGCTTGTCGCATCAGCAGCCACATCTCTGTGCCTCCGAGGAGTGTCACCTTGGCATGCCTCAGTAGTAGGCTTCACCTTGCTCCTCCACCTAGATGATGATTGGCACTGAGCTATCAAAGTTCATGAGTCTGGTCAGGAGGACTGAGAAGGTGAGGCCATAAGCAACAGGAAGCGAGATTGCTGCCCGCCAATGATCTGAGCAGCTGGATTCCCGTGGTTGCTCTGTGTGTTTGAGCCCACAAAATATTGAAGATGGGCAAGTCTCTTAGCTTATGCTCCTATTTCTTTCACCGCTATCCTAGATACAACTGTGACAGAAGGAAATGGTCCTGGAGGATCATTTGGTGTGATCCTCTTCAAAAAGGTAAGAGCAACCAGTACTTACCCCTGGGCAAATGGGGACACCCCTCTCTAGAGCTGATCTCCTTCTGCTGACGGTGTTAGCTCGTTGCCTCGATTCTTCTCAGCAGGCCTTACTCAGGGTTATGGCTGGAACTCCACTATGCTGAAATGTCCCCACAGTTTGAGGAGTTTGATATTTAAAACTTGTTCCCTCTGCCTCGGCTTGGCATCCAGAGCTGATAAATTCAGAGATGTTTCTGGGAAGGCAGCCAGTGCTTTCAAAGCCCAAGGAAAATCAATCTTTAACAAAGAAATAAATTAAATTCTGTCACTATCTATGAGTCCTTGCCTCTGACTCCACATAACAATTATGTGGAAATGTGCCATTTGCTGTAAATATGGAAAGAAGGGAACTACACAGGTTGTGTTTTGGAAAAAAAGGTATCTTTCACAACACAGAGCTGTTCCCAGTGTGCCATTGATCTCATAGTGGGCACTGCAGGAACAAATGCAAAGCCAGTCCTAAAGAACTATAGTACTGTCACCTTCAAAGGCTTCACACCTACAGAAAGAATCCTCTCAGTTTTTCCATGCCCATTGCCTTCATAGCAGTGAAAACAAAGCACATGCCACTAAACTAGGACAGCAATGCCAGTGGGGCATCTCCTTGCTGGGTGGCACAGCTGCACAATGGTGAATAATGTGGATTCATGCTCCATGAGAACAGACTCAGCCAGGTGTCCATCAAAAGCTGCTGAACACAAAGAAACTACCTTTGGCTCAGGAAGACCTTGGGGCTGAGCCAGAGCATGTTCAAATCAGGGAGACAAAACTACACCTTGTCTTGTTTTTCACAAGCTGCTGCAAGACAGTAAAAGAAGCAGAGTCCAAGGCTAAGCAGAGCTCTGGCCCAACACAGGCTGCCCATGCTTATCTTCCTCTGCAAATGAGGACAGTGCATTTGAAGAGTCTTCACTCCTGTAACAGCCAGGAGGAAGCTACGTTTTACAGAAGCATCCAACTTCTGAGGGCTTCCCACTGGCTATACACTGATGACCTCTGCTAATGTTGGTATTTGTGTGTTTAAGTTACATTCCCCCATTAAAGCATGTATCTAAATTATTTCCACTCCTCTTCCTTTGTATGGGCTAGGGGGTGTATGTTTCACACTCATCTCCAAACTGAGAAATCTTCCTCAGGAGATTAGCTGCTGCATTCAGGTGTCCCTGGCCCATATCTGTGATCGCATTTATACATATTTCCGTTTTTCTGCTTTCCCTGGCTCTTTTTCACACTCTCGAAGGAAGCTGGAAGGGTTTTATTGCTTTATTGTTAGTGGGTTTTGCTCGTTTGTTTTGCTCGGGTTTTGGTTCGTTATTTGTGCTTGTTGAAAACTCTACTGTCCTCTGGCTTCCTGCTTCTCTTCCTGTGGTGATGCTGTGCTCCTCAGCTCTGTCTGCTCATACAGCATACAGATGACAGTGCTGGGTGTCAAAGGTGCCTATAGATTGATGCTTATAGAGGCTTAACAGCAGAGGACTGGGTCTGAAGCACAGATGTTATGTGAGCTGTATTTAAGGTCTGCTTCCACAGTGCCCACGTTGGAGCTACAACAGAACGTGCAGATGCAATGGGGAGAATAGATCCGTTTGTTCAACCATAAACCAAGTAACTTATCCTCCTCCTGGAACAAATACAAATGCTCCTCTGATCTGTTATGATTTCACCATAACAACCTGATATACCTTTGAAACTATCTAATTACCGAACACTTCAGCTGTCAGGAAAAAGAGGGATGGAGAGGGAACTAGATTTTGTATCTTACACCTGTGACATGTTCTGGCTCATCTGACTTTCTTCTTCACAGAACATAGAATCATAGAATGGTAAGGTTGGAAGGGACCTCAAGGATCATCTAGTTCCAACCCCCTGCCATAGGCAGGGACACCTCCCACTAGTACAGGTTACTCAAGACCTCATCCAATCTGGCCTTGAACACATCCAGGGAGGGAGCATCCACAACCTCCCTGGGCAACCTGTTCCAGTGCCTCACCACCCTCACTGTAAAGAACTTCCTCCTAACATCCAGTCTAAATCTACCCTCTGCCAGTTTAAGCCCATTGCTCCTTGTCCTGTCATTGCAGGACCTTGTAAATAATCCTTCCCCAGCCTTCCTGTAGGCCCCCTTCAGATACTGGAAGGCTACTATCAGGTCCCCTCGAAGCCTTCTCTTCTCCAGGCTGAAGAGCCCCAACTCTCTCAGCCTGTCCTCATAGCAGAGCTGCTCCAGCCCTCTGATCATCTTTGTGGCCCTCCTCTGGACCCGCTCCAACACTTCCATGTCCTTCCTGTGCTGAGGGTTCCAGAACTGCACACAGTACTCCAGGTGGGGTCTGACGAGAGCAGAGTAAAGGGGCAGAATCACCTCCCTTGCCCTGCTGGCCACGCTTCTCTTGATGCAGCCTAGGACTCGGTTGGCTGTCTGGGCTGCATGTGCACACTGCAGGCTCATGTTGAGCTTTTCATCAACCCAGACTCCAAGGTCCTTTTCCTCAGGGCTGCTCTCCAGCCATTCACCACCCAGCCTGTATTTGTGCTTGGGATTGTGCCTACCCAGGTGCAGGACCTTACACTTGGCCTTATTGAATTTCATGAGGTTGGCCTGGGCCCACCTCTCCAGCCTGTCCAGGTCCCTCTGGATGGCATCCCTGCCCTCTAGCAAGTCGACTGTGCCACACAGCTTGGTGTCATCTGCAAACTTGCTGAGGGTGCACTCCATTCCTCTGTCCATGTCACTGACAAAGATGTTAAACAGCACTGGTCCCAGCACTGACCCCTGAGGGACACCACTTGTCACTGGTCTCCAGGTGGACATTGTGCCGTTGATCGCCACTCTCTGGGTTCGACCATCCAGCCAATTCCTTATCCAGCGAGTGGTCCATCCATCAAGTCCATGTTTTTCCAGTTTGGTGACCAGGATGTCATGTGGGACAGAGTCAAATGCCTTACTCAGGTCCAGGTAGATGACATCAGTTGCCCTTCCCTTGTCCACTGTCGCTGTGACTTCATCATAGAAAGCCACTAAATTTGTCAGGCAAGATCTGCCCTTGGTGAAGCCATTGCTGGTTCCCACCAATCACCTCTGCTTTGTTTTCCATTTGCCTTAGCAGGACTTTCAGCAGGATCTGCTCCATGATCTTGCCAGGCACAGAGGTGAGGCTGACTGCTCTGTAGTTCCCAGGGTCATTCTTTTTACCCTTCTTGAAGATGGGTGTTATGTTTGCCCTTCTCCAGTCAGCAGGAACTTCACCAGTCTGCCATGACTTTTCAAATATGATGCACAGTGGTTTGGCAACTTCATCTGCCAGTTCCCTCAGGACCCGTGGGTGGATCTCATCAGGCCCCATGGACTTGTGCACATTCAGGTTTCTTAGGAGCTCAATCTGACATCTGACAAAAGACAGCCTGAAGTAATCTTCATCCCCTTCCTGAAACCAGTGGGTATTTCCAATGAGATGGCTTTCCAAAACTTGAGTCAGACTTACATCCAAGGCTCCCCACTGCTTTATACAGCCTCAGTGAGAGTGCGGAGCTAGGCAGGTCTCTTCTGCTTCACCCAGTCCCCTGTGTCATGGGTAACTGGGAAGTCTGGATATAAAAATAAATAATAATTCACTGTCCAGAAATAGGTCAAGGAAGCCACTGGGTGTGCATAAGAGGAAACCAGCTTTGAAGCACTGACTAAAAGTGATGAGGCTCCAGGTTCAGGTGGGTGTTCTTCTTGATGCAAGCACTGGTGACAGTAATTATAAGCACAGCTCTTCAGAAGCAGTCAGGTCTCAGGGCTAGCCTGCAGCACGCTCAGTCACTGCACCTGCTTTTGTGTATGGCATTTATGTAAATTTTACCGTGGAAATTCAGTGACCTCTGACAGGCTTGCACTCCCCCTGCTGAGGTGAGCCTCCCCAGATGGGGGTGACGCTAGTTCCTCCCACTGGCAGAGGCAAATTGTACCATTAAAACCATAGATCCTAGGGGGGCTTTCTGAGGGGACACAAACTGGCTGAAAACATCACCCAGCTGCTTTCTTTTATTATTTGACTGTGTGTGTTATGCTTTCCATCAGTAAATCCTTCAGCTGTGTTCAGCTTCCCTTCTGGAGCTAAATGGGCGCAGCTGAATCCCAGCTGCACACACCTGGTCCAGCCCCTTCACATGCAGTGCCCCAGACTCCTGGGATGCTGAAGGTCACTATTACCAATAGCCAATGTCTAGCAAAACGTTCATGATGTCGGATTGTTTGTGACCCGCCAGAGGAGGCTGCGTGGTTTGGGCTGCAGGCTGCATTGCAGCAAACGAACGCTTGGCTGCTCACGCAGGGAGAGCCGGGTGCTGATGGCCAACAGCCGCATCCCTGCCTGTGGCGCTTGCAGCGATCAGCCAGCAGGGGGCACCAGTGCAGCCGATCGCCAGGCTCAGCCACGGTCGCGCTTTCGGGTCGCGAACTGGGTGGAAGGGAGCGGAGCAGGGCGAGACGCTGCCTGGCTTCCACCTCCTTTCCCTCTGGAGCTCCTCGCAGCCTGCTTTGAAGATTTCGCCGAAGGTTTGCTCTTAAAGTCCTGCCATTTCCTCGGGCAAGGCTTCCCGGCTTCCCAAACCAGGATGCAATAGCCCTTGAGCACTCACCGTGAGCTGGCGTTCACAAGTATTTGTTACATACAGTGATGGTGATGCATAGCAAGCTCAGGAGCCTGTGTTGGGTGATGAATCAAGGTCACCTAAATGATGTCTCAACCTTTCTGAACTCGAAGGAAAAATGCATGCCTAAATCCAGGTCTTGGCTTAACCTAATTTCTTTCATACGTTCCCAAAGAAAACAAATGCAAAATGGCAGTGTAGGAGAACAAGATACTGTTGTTTTAAATAGCTAGAGCAATTTGGACATTATTCTTGTCATTTTAGGACCTGCCAGAGACCACTCGAGACCAGCACAGGAACAGCAGGGTTTTACACCTTTGCAGATTCAGTTAACACAGTATCTGAGGTCCAGCCACGCCTCTGCACCTCCTTTACACTTCTGGCTGAAGAGACAAAATGTAGAACACTGATGACGACCAGGTCCGCACTTGGTGCCACTCGTTGCTAGCTCAAGAGTATGGTTTTTTGGCTGTGGGCACAGTCCTGAGAGCACTTCTGGTGTTTGCTCTGAGCCCTGTGCTAATGCACTGCTGCTCACAGGCTCACAGGATGTCAGGGGTTGGAAGGGCCCCAAAGAGATCACTGAGTCCATCCCCCCTGCCAGAGCAGGACCAGACAATCTAGCTCAGGGCACACAGGAACACATCCAGACAGGCCTTGAAAGGCTCCAGAGAAGGAGACTCCACAACCTCTCTGGGCAGTCTGTGCCAGGACTCTGGGACCCTTACAATCAAGAAGTTCCCCTTGTGTTGAGGTGGAACCTCCTGTGCTGCAGCTTCCATCCACTGTTCCTTGTCCTATCCCATGGAGCAAGTGAGCAGAGCCAGTCCTCCCCCTCCTAACCCCCAGCCCTCAGATATTGATAAACATGGATTAAATCCCCTCTCAGTCTTCTTCAGGCTAAACAGCCCCACATCCCTCAGCCTCTCCTCATCAGACAGTGCTCCAGTCCCACACAGGACCTGACCCAGAGATCTCACTTTTGGAGAAGAAGCAGGGGTTTACTGGTTTAGTTGCTTTTAGGTTTCAAGCTTGTGTGGGAAAACAACCTTGAGCAAGAGCCTGGCACAGTCTGCATTGTACACAGGCTGGTGGGGCCCTTGCAGCTCCAGCCAGGTATGGCCTCCTGGTATAGAGGAGTGTCCAGAATTTCTCAATCCTCACCCAAAGTCTTCAGCACTTTCTGAAACAGCACTGTTCAGGGTGTGCTTTAAGGAGTGAGAAGTTGCTTTCGTTTCCAATATCTCGCTCTAGGGAACTTTGGGGATATTTTTTGTTCTCAAAATGTATTCCATGGCACCATGGAATATCTGGAATGATTGAAATGCTGGAGAACAGGAGAACATAGGACTCCATGAGATTATTATTAGATGCTGAGCTACTTTAACTGTTCTAAACTTGTGGTTTAAGGAGACCTAAACTTCACTCAGCTTAATGCTGAGATATTGTATGAGAATGCTGCTGTTGGGAAGCTCTTCCGTACATCTGCTATTGGCCACTGTCAGAAAGGATATCAAAAACCCACTGATGTGTATTTACATACCTTTATGTGTAAGGAATATCATCCTAAAAGGACCTTCCTTTTCCCTTTGCTGTTGGATTGCCCTCTTGACTGACCAGACAGGCCAGTCCTTTAAAGCCTATTTTTATTGTTCTCCAATTCTCTTTAATGAGAGTTCTGCATCTGGAAATCACACAGGACCTAAACTCACAATCAAAGTGACCAGACACAGATCCCACTATGAAAGGGGCTGGAAATTACACTGGGAGTGGTCATACCCTGGCACACCATGGACTGTGGAGGGGTTGCAGAGTAGAGGAGTCTCCGGCCGCAAATCTGCCTAACTGCACTGACTGTTAGTTTGTCCTTGGGAGGACACAGAAAAAGAAGTTTAGTGATGAAATGCAAACGGAAGACAGATTTTGCAGGAACTGCACATCTACATCCTTGGTCGTGAAAAGTTGATGTGGTGCCTCAGCTTTTTGCAAGAAAGCAGAGCAGGGAATGGGGGTGGCAGGGGCAGTCCCAGCTCTGGACATCAGGCACCTTCTTGGGAATGGAGCCAGGGTGAGGCCAGGTTCCATTCATCCAGTAACATCTGCAGGACATGATTGTTGCTGTGGCAGAGACACCAGACAGACTCAGCTGGCATCCTCCATCTTGTCACAGCTGCTAGAATCTTATGATTGTAGTTGCTGTGTTTGTTTCACAGTGGAAACTGGCAGGTGTATGTAGACCATTCTTTGTGGAAGCACAAGAGGATGGATTCTGAATCACCTGAGAGGAGAGCTGAGGAGTTAGCAATATTGTACTCGCCAAGAAACGCTGCTCTGGGGGTACACAGCTCCACAGCTGGGGCAGTTGGTCAGTCTTGCAGAGTACCCAAGAGGCAGAAAAACATGGTGCCTGGAGCTCCCCTCCTCCTGGCCTGGCCAGGGAGCAGCACTGCCGGCTGCATCTCTCAAAGGAACAGGATTTCCTCAACTTGCAGCTAAGAGAAAACCTTTCTGCCCTGTCCTAATCACTTGTCTTAATCACGTAGCCCCCTCTGCCTGCTCCAATGCAGCAGAGGTTTTTAATGAGCTAAAGAGGAGTTCAGTGAATACTAAATGAAATGTGTAGCCTGACCAGGTTTAGAACAGATCAGTGCTTATTATTTGGAAGCTTTGTGCAGGGGCAATCATTAAGTGAAACATTGTGTGGGTCTGGCCTGCTGTGCTGCTTTGCAGTAGGTCTGTCCCTCTGCAAAAAGGACCTCACAGGGTCCCTTCCCAGTGTTAAAGATGGTGCCCCCGTGTGAAATGTGTACATTTGATTCGTGCCAGCATAGGATGATTTTGGGCCTCAAGGACGGAATGTGACCTGTCTTTTGCATGCCTTGTATGACCTCCAGCTAAGCACAAGACCTTGAGATAAACAGAAGTTGGAGCTAAGCTGGTGTATGCAGCCCATATATCTTGATACAGCAGTTGGTGCCAGCCTGCTGCTAATTGGAACAGTGTGAGTTAAGAAATCATGTAAAGCGCATGAGCAAAGCCAGAGTTCATCCAAAGGATGAGCTGAGGAAGACTCTGAACTTCATCCATGACCACCAAATGAGGGCAGAAAAGACCCCCAGAGAAAGAGAAAGCATGCACATGGGAGACCAGGCTCATTTCAATAACTCATTTGTTTAAGCCCACCTGTTCTTAGAATAGGTATGAATATGGATTAGTATAGGAAATATCAATGAGAAGTAGAGTCATGTTAGTGTGTGTTGGTGGTGGAGCAGAGACTCCCCCACGCACCCAGTGCACTGTTTGCTTGCTTTTGTTCACTTAAATAAACTAAGTTCTGTTACGATCTCGTTCAGAACTCAGTCATTAATCACACCCCGGGAGCGTAAGGCAGCAACCGCCCCGGCTTTACACTCCTTTACAGGGGGAAGGAGAGTTCATTACATTGCATCATCTTTTCATCACTGCCTACAGCCCTGTTAGGAGTGTCCTCAGAGGGGCAGGAGGATGTTGTCTTAAGTATAAAGTGACACTGTTTGCTCCAATGCCACCAAAGCTTCTGTGTGAGTGTGGCTGCCATGCACATAGTTGAAACTTAGCAAGTCCCTGTGCAGGTCAGTTCTGACACATATTCCTTTGGGAATGCAGAGTCCTGCAGCACAGCCTGCATCTGGATGCCAGTTCCTGGATCCTCCTTTCATGCTGTTTGGGCATGTGTCATGGTTTAACCCCAGACAGTGATGTAAGCACCACACAGCCACTCGCTCACTCACTCTTCTTCACTCCTCATGGGATGCAGAGAACTGACCTAATGAGTTGAAATAAGAACAGTTTAATAACTAAACGGTCATAATAATAAGATACAATAATAATAAACATTAATGTAACATGAAGAGGAAGAAATAAAGCCCAAGAAAAGTGGTATTGCAGTTGCTCACCACGCGCTGACCAGCACTGGAGCTGGATCCACCCCTCTAAGCCAACCATCCCCAGTTTGGTTCCTGAGCATGATGTCCTATGGTATGGAATATCCCTTTGGCTACTTCAGCTCAGTTGCCCTGCCCATGCTCCCTCCCAGCTTGCTGTGCCACTCCTATTTGGCAGATCATGTGAAGCTGAAAAATCCTTAACTCAGGATAAGTGCTAGTCAGCACCAGCTACACCATGAGCTTGTTAGCAACACCATTCTCACACTGAATCCATACCACAGCTCTGTGTTGGCTACTAGGAAGAAAATTAACTCTATCCCAGCTGAAAGAAGGCCAGTGTGGCAGCTCCTGCCACTAAGCAGCCTGCCATACTGGAGTCAACAGCTGGGGTTCACACATCACTCCAGTAGATGTTTCCATAAGCTGCCTCCTTCTGTGTGAGTGTATCGGTGTTTAAGTCCTTACATGGGCTTAGCTGTGCAAAAGCTCAGGAGGTTTGCAGCTATCGGCCTAGCTGTGCTTTACTGAGAGCCTATTTCCCCTTAAACCACAACAGAAAAAGAAATGGGTTCTTATCTGGATAGTATTTTGTTCGTGACCCAACAGGCTTGGTGGCAGAGTATGACAGAGCGTGGGACCACCGTGTCTTTGCCTGACACTTTCCTGTATGCTGCTCCCTCCCTCTGATTCCTCCAGAGTTTTCATGTTTGAGGTTGGTGTTGCCATTCGTCTCAGCTCACAGATGCTGTCAAATACTGAAGGTGGACAAGACAGGTGGAAAAGAGTGGTGCAACCTGAAGGTTTGTAGGAGCTAGGACAGAAGCCTGGTCTGCTGAGTCTCAGTATCCACTGCCTTTGAGACAGTGCTACCTGGCTCTGAGAGCTCTGCTGCAGAAGTTGTGGCAGTCTTAAAAACAGAACAGAGGCGATGTAATCATTAAAATACAATCATTTCAAATTGTCCTTTTCAACCAGTTAGCATGCCTTTATGGCTGGAAGATAGTTATCTTAAGTAATTGTCCTGTTATCCTAGTGACAGACTGATGGTGAACTTTATACTGCCAATGAATTATGCAAATTGGCATTTTCATTAAACATTAAATAGCTCCCTTGGGAGGAAAAATGCTGCTTACTGTTCATTGGCTATTAAAGTCTAATGATATGATTTACCACAACTTTGTTTTCCACCTCCAAGGGCTCTGGAGGAAAAGGGATTAAAGTTTGGTTTGGAATTTGAGGCTCAGACATGTACAGACAGGTCAAATGAATAAAAAACCCCAAAAAACCACCAGAACAAATCCCAGTAACTTCATCCTGCGTTCAAAGGGTCCCTTCTGGCAGCACCTTGCTACACTGCTGAAATGCCTCCAGTCCCAAACCTTCCACTCCACTGAGCACCTCACAGACAAGAGGTAACCTGCCCACCAACTTACTCCAATTCTCCCCACAAGCTCTTATTTCGTGTCAACTTATCAGCAAGCCCCAAACTGTAAACCGTGGCTGGTGCCTATGCTTTCAGCAGATCACACAGACCATGCATGCTCTCAGAACAAGCCTTGTGTCGGTCAGGCTGAGTCGGGCTCAGAGGCAACACCAGGGTGTAAGGCAAGCCTGTGGGAAAACCCAATTCAGGTGATGGACAGGTGCAATGGGAACCCTAGAGAGCACACTGCCAACACAGCAGGAATGTGGGACATGTACAGAGTTATATCAAAGGTCATTAGGAATGAGGGCAATAATGCAGCCTTTAGGAATATGGGTGACTCTGGTTATTGTTGATGGCTATTGATGTACAGCACAGCCCTCAGAACCTGCAGGAGCTGGCTAGAAAGTGAGGCAGACATTGTTGGTGCTACAGCAGACAGGCTTGGTCCTCAGGTGTTGCTGTTCCTACAGATTTCTACTGTTTAAAGGTCTCTTTGGAAACGTCTGCCACTGCGTTAAACATTCAGGTGCCTCTTCTGAAGGCAAAGTAATGCAGAAGGCAACATTTTGATCTGTTCCAATCTAACTTGCACGTGTTGTTAAAACAGTATTCATTGCTTATAAGGCTTAGACTCTTAGCTTTTCTGCCATGATATTCCTCCTCTGCTAGATTAAACAGCTCTGGATTTCCAGTGGTTTGCTTATATGCTGTAATCAAGTCATCTCTCAAAGCAGGGCTAAACTAAACCCTGGAAGTCTCAGCGTACTGGAACAGCTTGTGAGGCAGGAACAAACTCACGTTTGCCTCACCAAGTAAAAAGACAAAACACAAACCAGAAATTGCCAGTATTTCAGGTTTATTCATAATCAAGAAAAGTTATTATCACTATTACTATTACTACTGTCGTTGTTGTCTTGAGTGATCCTATGTCATGGCTTAACCCCAGCCAGCAACCGGGGCTGGCATGCAGCTGCTCGCTTCCATGGGATTTCCATGTGCTGAGGCTGTACTTTAAAGAAACAGGATTGCTTTTTCCTAAAGAACCTGCCTGAACCTCTCCTTTCAAGGAGAGCTCTGCTTTGCTGCCAACTATGTGTCCAAAATCTCAGTAGAGACAGAAGATTTCCATCAGTGCTTTGGTACTTAGTCACAATAGAGAGATTCAGGGTAAACTTCAGCTCCAGAACCCAGAGAATGAAAGGAGAATCTTCCTAGCAGGGCCACCACTGTTCCCACCACACAGGTAGTGGCTCTTTGCCCACTGTGGGGCACAAAACTAACAAGGGGAGCTGTGCAGTGGCCAGAGTTCTGCTGACTGCAGCCAGCTTTCAGGCAAATGTTAGCAGGGGAACCAGGCTGGCACCTACAATGCTCATTCCATCCCCAGAGTGCCTGCTGCTCATCTCTGTGCTTCCAGATCACGTTGTGGGTGTATCCTTTTGGAAGTTTTGCTCCCAGATCTGGGCAAGCTGTTGCTCAGATCCAAGAGAAAGAGAAGGAATTTTAAATTTAGGTGAATTTGACTTCAATTTCTGCAGTTTAATCTTCCTGGAAACTCCAGCCAATGCATTTAAAGAGCTCTCGGTGAGGATGTATTTTATGGCAGTTATCTCAGCAGCTGTACTGAGACCAGCAAAGGCTGCTCAGGCTCCTGGGAAGCATCAGGTGTTACGCACAGTGAGGTGGCCACAGCACCTGAGGAGCAGCTGAGGGAAGGAATTGTAAGAAATCTACAGGCAGGCCATGCTTCTACCTGCAAGTAACGCAAAGCACTAGCTGGGCAGAGCCAAGGTAAAAGCATTCGCCTTGCACGGCAGCTCAGCTTGTGCACGACACATGGCCTCCACCCACGCCATGAACAGAGGTGCTGCAGGTGGACAAAGAAAGACGAATGTCACAAGCTCATGGTCAGAGCTTCCCTGCTGACAACCTGATACCTCCTTCCCAGTCCTGTTTTCCACCCAGTCGTGTCACCACCTCATGATCCTCTTAAAACAAATTACTACAAAAGTGAACTCAGGAAAAGGTTAGAAGAGGTCGCTGAAAGAGCAATCCCAAGCACAAATACAGGCTGAGTGGTGAATGGCTGGAGAGCAGCCCTGAGGAAAAGGACCTTGGAGTCTGGGTTGATGAAAAGCTCAACATGAGCCTGCAGTGTGCACATGCAGCCCAGACAGCCAACCGAGTCCTAGGCTGCATCAAGAGAAGCGTGGCCAGCAGGGCAAGGGAGGGGATTCTGCCACTTTACTCTGCTCTTGTCAGACCCCACCTGGAGTACTGTGTGCAGTTCTGGAACCCTCAGCACAGGAAGGACATGGAAGTGTTGGAGCGGGTCCAGAGTAGGGCCACAAAGATGGTCAGAGGGCTGGAGCAGCTCTCCTATGAGGACAGGCTGAGAGAGTTGGGGCTCTGCAGCCTGGAGAAGAGAAGGCTTTGAGGGGACCTGATAGTAGCCTTCCAGTATCTGAAGGGGGCCTACAGGAAGGCTGGGGAAGGATTATTTACAAGGTCCTGCAATGACAGGACAAGGGGCAATGGGTTTGAACTGGCAGAGGGGAGATTTAGACTGGGTGTTAGGAAGAAGTTCTTTACAGTGAGGGTGGTGAGGCACTGGAACAGGTTGCCCAGGGAGGTTGTGGCTGCTCCCTCCCTGGAGGTATTCAAGGCCAGGTTGGATGAGGCCTTGAGTAACCTGTACTAGTGGGAGGTGTCCCTGCCTATGGCAGGGGCTTGGAACTGGATGATCCTTGAGGTCCCTTCCAACCTTACCATTCTATGATTCTATGAAAGAGGTGCTGGCTAGTGGGAATCTTCTTCTCCATAGTGGCTTTATCTGGGACAGTGGTTCTGTCATCAGCATTGGGGATTCCTCCTCTCACCAGCAGTGAGAGCCTGCATGGATCCAAATGTCCAGCCATGGAGCAGGTCTTCTATGGACTCTAGAAATATTGATTGAAAGGACCTCAAGATGTCATCTGGTCCAGCCTGAACATCCAGGTGCAGTTCATGGCCACTGTCTCTTGCTAAATTATCTGATGCTAGTGAAACTAAGAGAGGAAGAGCAATGATTCTCCTACATTGTCACTTCTCCCTGGAGCGATGACATAAAAGCTCAGTCCCCGGTAGTCCATGAAATGCTGTTAAGTCCTTTAGAAGAGAGGACATGGACATTAGGTATTGTCTGAACCTTTCTTTGCATAGCAAAACCAGACCTGGCCTAGGCGTAGCAAATACCTAAGCTATGTTTAAACATTGCACCTACGTGAGCAGAAACCTCACAAACTGCTGTCCTCTTTTCAGCTTTGCCAGAAAGGATTTGTTCTGTGATATCTTCTTCCCATACCTATTACTACCTCAGGAGACCACTGGTATGAGCCACACACACTGCAGGAAACCCCCATGTCACCCAGGCTGTCACAAAGGCTAACAGTTGGTGCTGCAGAAGGCTGAGAACATAAAAGTGGCTGTGTGGATCAGGCCAAGATCCACCTGGTGCAGTTGTTAACCTTTGATATGGGGCCAAGAGTGGATGCCTAGGGAAAATTTTGCAGAATATAGGAAAATAATAAATAGCAGTATTTTCTCAGAATAAACACTCAATCTGCCATTGCTGGTGGCCCAGGAGGCCTCCTGAGTGGCCTCCCTGACCAAGAGGAAATCTGTTTTGACTTAATCCTAGCACATTAGTCTTATGGACAACATACACTAGAACCCATGTACAGAGATACCTCTAAGCCAAGCTGGCCAGAGCAGAGAAGTGTGACCTTGCAAGTCCCTGCCAAACCATTCCAAGCAGTTTCTTCACTGCTCTAGATGAATGCCAAGCCAGGAAGCATCCACAGATGGTATGGTTCAAAGCTGTAGGAAAAATGCAAGCAGTGGCACATTCTTTGAACCCTACCCCATATCTACTTGAGATGCACTCACAGATATTCAGGGCAGAATAAGTTCATAGATCATATAATCTGATTTCCACTCTAACAAATAGCTGCATCCTATTATTGCATCCAATATTTGGAGTGTGAAAGCAGCTTGCAGATTAAAACCCTTTAAACACCTGAGCTGAGAGGTGTTCCTGCCCATCGTGGGGAGGTTGGAGTAGATGATCTCTGAGGTCCCTTGCAATCTAAGCCACTCTAAGATTCTGTGATCTAAATTTGTGCTGTAGTCATTGCCAGTTGCAGGAGTCTTGCCTGGCAAGGTGAACCAGGCTCCTTATGAATGATGAAATCAACTCCCAAAATGACATGAGAAGCAGCCTGGAAGTTCATGCAATTTTGTGACTGGGTATCGCATTAGCCTCGAGTTTCAAACTCTGCATCCAAAAGGTTAATGACTCACATCACTTGCCGACAGAAATGCCAATCAACAGGGATCAGCTGTAGAATAATTAGATCCAGAATGTGAACATTAGGTATGCACAGAAGTTACAAAACCCAAGAGAGTGTAAAATTGCAGTTCCTAGGGAGCTGATTCTCAAGAAATCCTTGTCAAAATACTCCAAATCTGAAGCCCTTTCCTCTGTTTTCACAACAGACAAGTTTTCAATATAATTCAAATTAGTATATTTATTTTTAAGTATTTAGACCCTTAAACAGGCATTTGACTTTAGCGTACTACAGATTCACTCAGTTGAAACTTATTTGATGACTGCATCTGGAAGATGTGTGTATTTTAGTGCTGATAACATCTGCAGTGACCTAGCAACATATTTGTGACAGTGACCTGGCAAATGGTTGAATGACTTTTTAAAACTGCTTAGCCCTTCTCCAAAATGAAGAAATTGATGAAGAAGATATTCCAGAAAAATCCTCTTCAATTTTGGTATTTCCTATCCACATATCCTGACCTTTCTAGCAATCACTTCTCCTACTTCCACCCCTTCCCTTCCCCAGCAGTGCCGGTATCCTCCCAGGTGTGTATCAGCCATGACAGCATCCCCTTGCTGAAACCTCAGCACGCTCTCATGACCAGCACAACATCCCACTCCCTAGGTCAGGCCCAGTGACAGATCCTCAGGAGAGTCACCTCCCAGCATGCCACCCAGCAGCTGCTGTGCCCCAGTGAGCCCCCAGCTGCCTCAGTACTCAGAGCACTGAGGCCTGAGGAGCTATGAGGACGATGAGGGGACTGGAGCACTGCCTGATAAGGAGAGGCTGAGGGACCTGGGACTGTTTAGCCTGGAGAAGACTGAGAGGGGATTTAATCCATGTTTATCAACATCTGAGGGCTGGGGTTCAGGCTCTGCTCACTTGTTCCATGGGATAGGACAAGGAACAGTGGATGGAAGCTGCAGCACAGGAGTTTCCACTTCAACACAAAGGGAACTTCTTGATTGTAAGGGTCCCAGAGTCCTGGCACAGGCTGCCCAGAGAGGTTGTGGAGTCACCTTCTCTGGAGCCTTCCAAGGTCTGTCTGGATGTGTTCCTGTGTGCCCTGAGCTAGATTGTCTGGTCCTGCTCTGGCAGGGGGGATGGACTCAATGATCTCTTTGGGGCCCTTCCAACCCCTGACATCCTGTGAGCCTGTGAGCAGGCAGGGCTTGCCCACACCCTGTGTGGCAGGGGTGCAGCCCTGGCTGCACATCAGAAGCTTTGCAGAAGTGCCAGGTGACATCCTGCAGTATTGTGATTTGGAAAGGATGAGTACCAAGCCACACCACAGCCAGCAGGCACTAATGCTACCTATGGCACTGGCAGTACCACCTGTCCTGCTTGGCACTGCTGAGTGCAGCCCTGCTCTGAGCCACCCTGGCACTGTGGTTCCTCCCTCCTGCACTTTTCTGTGGGAACACACCAACTGCCTTTTTCTCCAACACATCCTGCTTCCTCACCAGCAGCATCCCTCCGTTTCTGTAACACACAGGAGGAATCAGAGGAGTCCAAAATGACTAACAAATTCAAGTGGGTAGCAGTTCCTCCTGTCCCCTGTGACATCCTGTACTGTGCCTTCCCATGAGTAGATTAGCTGATGAGCAGAGGGCTGATGAGGAGAGCTTTCCATCCATGCTCCTAGCCACGAAGGCTTGCTACCATTTACCACTAGTAGCATCCCCATGGTGAATATACATCTGCAAGAGCAGCCGCAACCTCATACTGCTACCAAGTTCAGCTAAAAAGCAGGATGAGCGCAGGCACAGTGACAGGGCAACAACATCCCAGCTCCTCAGGGCACAGACACAGCTAGTGCCTACGTGCACAAAATACCTGTGCCTGAAGTCTACTCCTGGTTCAGTTCTGCAGAGGATTTTACACACCTGTGTAGGTGGACCAGAGTACAACTTGAGCCAAAACCCCACAGAACTGAACATTCCCAAGCCTTGTAAGGTCCAGATGAATTAGCGCAATCTGAAACCCCCAAATCCTGTCTTTTGTGAATTTTGAATACAGAGATAGAGCTTGACTTCATCACTTGGTCTCATCTCTAATACAAAGAGAAAAAACACAAAACACTATCAGCTTTTAGAGTAATCCTTGTGTGTCCTGCACGACTGCCTTTCTGCTTGCCCGACTCCCATGAGGACTGCAGGCACCGTTGTCTCCCAGCAGAGGCACCTCCTTACCTACATGTTTCTCTGGGAGGCAATTATTTTCCTCCTGCTTCCGAGGTTTGCACGTTTGGAGCTTGTGCTTTCTTTCAAGCTCCCCTAATCCTCTCAAGAAGTTCTCCAGATGAAAACAAATGCTATCTCGAAGGGATACCATGTCTTTCTTTGCACCCTGACTTCACTTCTGGAAGTCATTACTTGCTGCTCTGCCTGCCATTTCCCTCAGGCACTGGCAGCTCACGTTGAACTTCAAAGCTGAAACCTGCATTCCTGAGCATTTTGCTTCTTTCCTGAATGAATGTCTATGATTTCATCACAAGACAGTTTAAGGATGAAATCAATATTCTGCTTCTCAGCTTTCAATAGTCCTTTTCACTTCTCATCATTTTATTTTCCTATTACTTCCCTTGCTGTGTTTCATTCAGTGGTGATGACATCCTTCTGAGCTACTCTACTACCTCCTTCTTTCTGAATCAGTTTGCCTGATGAACATCTAGATAATTGCCAAAGCTCAATACTCAGTACAGACCTCAGAGTGGTGTGAGTGCCCTCAATTTCCAGTTCAGGTTATCTTGTGTAGAAGCCGGTAAAGAGGGGGCAGAGCAGGACTAGTTGCAGCCACTCCGTCAGTTGTGACAGATTCTTTCTGCCTTTTCCCTCCTTGGTCTCTGTGTTGGTGATGAACAGCTGTACAAAAGCCAAGCACAGGGCTTGCTTGCCACACAGCTGGTTTGCTGGCCAGCTTCTGCTTTAGTTGTCTTCAAAGGTATAGCCCTCGAGAAGAGCCTGTGAAAGCCACAAATGCTGAGTCTGTCACTTGATGCTCCAGCTCTAGCTGGAGAAGCCTCACGTGGGGAGACAATACTTGCACAGCTGCTTTGTGGCACAGTGAGGTTTGCTACAAGCTAATGAGCAAAGTTTAGAAACCCCTTTAGAAGACTGTAGGTTTCTGTGTAAGTTACATGCATGAGGTTAAAGCTTGCTCCCAGTCTCACCTCTGGCAGGTCCTCTCACACTGCACTATCTTTTGTATGGGAATAGTCAGGTGGTATCAAACTGATGCTGCTTGCCTCAGCACATCAGCCATGGTGAGATGGTGAGTGCATCTGGTGGTGACCCTTGATTGGGAGATCCTCCCAGCCAGTGACCAAGGCTGCTCTGAAACTCTTCTACTCTGCTCCTAGAGGTGAATGGTAGAGATCAGATGTGCCCTAATTTTTGAGCATGCTGGATCCACATCCACAGTGCTTACAGACAACTTAGCTTCTGGAAGGCATTCAAACAGTCCAGAAATGTCTGCTCTTGCACATCTCCACTTGAGAAGCAGAGTAACTCTGCTGGCATTGAGCCAGACCCACACTGTCCCTGTTGAACAACTTGGGCCATGTAAGCAGCACCAGCATCCAGCACATGTTCCAGAGAGCTGAGCATGGTATAAAACCTAGACAGAGGTAGCAGAAGGGAGCAGGAAATCCCAGGATGCCATTCCTTAAGCAGGAATATCCACACCACTCTTCAAAGAGGCCTGAAGGGTTTCCAGCCACTGCTCAGAAATGCAGCCCAGAGTATTCCAACTGCCATCTACTCCAACTTGCTAGAATGATAAACATCAGCGTTTGGAAAGCACATCAGTTTGGTTCTAACTCTACAGGCATCTGCTTCCCAGGCATGGATCACAACCACACAAGCCACTGATTGTGCCTCCACAGTGCAAACTCACCCAGAGCTTTCTTCATGCTTGGCTGCCCCTTCATGCATGCAGACACCCACAGCCTCCCTCAGGACTGCACAAGCATCTACCTCTGCCTGGTTTGCTTTTCCTCCAGCTCCTGGTGAATCCTGCTCGCCTGCCTCTTTCCTCTCAGAACCTCAAACAGCAGATTTCATTCCTCCCATCTCATCCTTGTTGCAGAATTGCTGAGTATTACCTTTTCCTGTACTCGCTCCAGAAAGACAGAGGCAGCCTGTCCTTAGAGACTGCACCGAGACCAACTCCAGATCACAGTCCTGAAGGCACAAGCAGGATCATCTCCTCTGCTGCTCCTTAAGAAAAGTGAGGACCATAGCCTGCCACAAGCATCTAGCCTGGCCCACTGGGACAGACAAGCAGAGCAGCTGTGTGAGCTGATCGCTCTGCACCAGGGGGCTGGCAGCATTCCTTAGCTGTATTTCCAGAGTCTGTAACAACTGCATGGCTTAGTGAAGATTTCAAAAGCTGGCTGGGTTCCACAGGAAACCACATTTAAAATTAGTTATTTTCAACCACATCTTGACATTCCAATAGCTGCTGGTGGCAGTTAGGTTTAGCACCTATCTCCTGACTTGGAGCAAACAGAATGCTTGCTGAGCAGTACACCTTCCACCTCTACATGGAAGCCAAATAAAAAAATGAGCAATAAAAGGTACATATAAAAGCTGTTGATTACAGCATTCTTTTCAAATGTTAGCACTTGGACACGACATTTAATAAACCAGGCAAGTCAGATCTGGGTCTAGCTCAAAGTCAGGAACAGCTTTTCTGCTGGTTCCAATGACACTGAAGGTCAGTGCATCATCACTGGTGTACCAGTACCTCCCCATCTGTATCTAGCATTACCACTGCTCATCATTTTATGGTGAATCCTGTCTATAAAAGGATTTTTACATTAAACTTACTACTAGAATATGACATTTTGAAGTGTTTCTGGCTGATACATGTACAGGTAAGGTCTCAAAAGTGTAGCCCCTCAGATGCAGGATATAAACAACCACCCAAAGGTATTTTTCTCATGTTTCACTCCTTAATCTGCTTTTGGTTCATTTTGGGGTTACATGCACAATTTGTAAAAGCTTGTGTTTGGCAGAAGAGCTGAGCTCTGTTGTGAACATTGGAATCATTCCTCCAATACCAGGAAGTTGCTCAGTGGTTCAGACTTCTTCAGCTGATTTTTGGGTTTTATTCAACAGATCCCCAATATAAACAGCCTTGATAATCTATTGGTAATATCCTGAATTTTAGGCATTCCAACATTTTCCCCAGAAAACAGGCATTCAAGAAGTCAAATAATCTTGTCCCCAGTGCTCTCTTCATTTTGCTGCTAGAGGCCACTTGCACAACAAACATCTGCACTTGGTACCTAGGGTGCCACAGCATCCTTGATGCCACGGCATCCTTGATCCTTGAGATGGGCAAGAACCTAGAGGGGTCTGACCCAGGCTTGTGTATCAAAGAGCAGATTAGTAATCCCAACTACCAACCAAGAAAGAAGAAAGCAAATATGAAGTGCAGCCAGGGAAGGAAGCCCCTTGTAAAGCTGCAGTTTTTACCCCTATTTGTGAACCATCTGTTGATCAGGGTTGTGCCAACGAGCACAGACTAGCATTCCATTTGAATGGACCTAGAAAAGCAGATCAGAGGGACTGTAAAGCAGTGGTGCAAAACACAGGAATCACTTTTGCAGGGCAATTCAGCAGTGATTTGATATCATATTCATGCATTCATTCATTGTAAGGGGAAATTCTCAGCTGCCTTTTCCTTCCTATCTGCAGCATGAACTGCACCAGCCTTCTGCAGCCATCTAATGAAAGCTCTGCAGAACTCTCCACGGAGACTCATTTAAATAGAGAAGTCACAGGACAGTTGCTATTTGTGTGCCTGAATGGAAATCTATTGTTGGGTCTTTTTTTGCTCCAGTGAAGCAGAACAAACCCTGCTTTTTCTTTGTTTATATGAGGTGAAAAAACATACTGGTACTGACTTCCAGATAGAAACTCTTAGTGGTAGTCAGTTCCTGCTCACTTTGAGAACATCTGGGAACACAGAGGCAGTCAGTCCATCTGTCCTGGGTAGCATACTTGCGATGCTAAATACTCCTCATTTCCTGTGCCTGGTTACACCTCGTGGTGTATTCCCTCCCAGTTACAGACTGTTTCTTTGCCTCTGTTTAAACCAAGGAGTAACCTCTGGACACTACACGAATACCAATTTTGGATAAATAATATAAGGCATGAAAATTAACATGGGGATTTTTATAGGTGAAGTAGTGAATCTAAGCTCGGAAGGCCTCAGTCTTGTCTCAGAGGGCTTGTGTCATCTCTGACACATAACCACTCTCTGCACTTTGGTTTTCTATCTCTCTTTTTAATTTTTTCTGCCACAGTGTCCTTGTCAGTGTCTAGACGCTCTCTGTGTTCATGTTCTATAAACATATGAACTAAAGATAGTTCTTGCTGTATACATTCACATACTCATAAGGAAACACATTCTGAGGAAGAAGAAAAAAAAAACCACAGTATCACAGTATCACCAAGGTTGGAAGAGACCTCAAAGATCATCAAGTCCAACCCATTACCACAGACCTCAAGACCAGACCATGGCACCAAGTGCCACATCCAAACGCGCCTTGAACACCTCCAGGGACGCTGACTCCACCACCTCCCTGGGCAGCCCATTCCAGCAGTCAATGACTCTCTCAGGCAAGAACTTTCTCCTCACCTCCAGCCTAAACTTCCCCTGGCACAGCTTGAGACTGTGTCCTCTTGTTCTGGTGCTGCTTGCCTGAGAGAAGAAAGCAACCTCCTCCTGGCTACAAGCACCCTTCAGGTAGCTGTAGACAGCAAGAAGGTCTCCCCTGAGCCTCCTCTTCTCCAGGCTAAACAATCCCAGCTCCCTCAGCCTCTCTTCACAGGGCTTGTGCTCCAGGTCTCTCCCCAGCCTCGTTGCCCTTCTCTGGACATGCTCAAGCACCTCAATGTCCTTCTTAAATTGAGGGGCCCAGAACTGGACACAGGACTCAAGGTGTGGCCTAAGCAGTGCAGAGTCCAGGGGGAGAATGAGCTCCCTGCTCCTGCTGGCCACACTATTGCTGATGCAGGCCAGGATGCCATTGGCCTTCTTGGCCACCTGGGCACACTGCTGGCTCATGTTCAGGCGGGTGTCAATCAGCACCCCCAGATCCCTTTCTGTTTGGCTGCTCTCCAGCCACTCCCACCCCAGCCTGTAGCTCTGCATGGGGTTGTTGTGGCCAAAGTGCAGCACCTGGCACTTGGATTTGTTGAGCTCCATCCCCTTGGACTCTGCCCATCTGTGCAGGCAGTCAAGGTCCCGCTGCAGAGCCCTTCTGCCCTCCAACCCAGCAACATCAGCCCCTAGCTTGGTGTCATCTGTGAATTTGCTAGTGACCAACTCTATGCCATCATCCAGATCATCAATGAAGATGTTAAAGAGGATGGGGCCCAGCACTGATCCCTGGGGCACACCACTAGTGCCAGGCCTCCAGCTGGATGTGGCACCATTCACCACCACTCTCTGGGCTCGGCCCTCCAGCCAGTTCCTAACTCAGTGAAGAGTGTTGGCATCCAAGCCACGAGCTGACAGCTTAGCCAGCAGTTTGCTGTGGGGGACAGTGCCTAAAGGCCCTGTTGAAGTCCAAATAAGAAGGAAAGGGGAAAAAAAATCAGGAGCCATGCGATACATTTTGTCACATCTGAGATGTATCTAGCACGGTTTAGCACCAGGCTTGGTAGAGCCAGACAAGGGGTGGACTTGATGATGTTAAAGGCCTTTTTCAACCAAAAGGATTCCCTCATTCTGTGGTTCTCTGTGCAGCCTTCTGCACAAGTCAGTGCACAATGGGAGGCCGGCAGCCTTCCTGCCAGCTAACTCTGCCCTGCCTTTCAGCACTAGTTAGACCCCTGGTACCAGACTGTTCTGGGGCTGAGCCAGCTCAGGTGTGCTGGTTTCATTCCTGTGCTCTGGGGGGGCACGCTTGTGCAGAGCAGAGTTGGAGCCTCTGTTCTCAAAGACAGCTTTGGCTCATTGCAAGGCCTCTGATTTTGAGAAGGAGGTTAAGGCATGTTCACAACGTTAGCATCAGTCAGTTCTCTATAAAGGATACTAAAACAGCTCTTGTTTAGAGCACATCTTAAAGGACACCCAGATTCACCTTGCAGATGAGACATCTGTCTGGTATCCACATATGAATTGGATGTCCAAGCTTTCATTACAGCCAGGGCAGCCCAAAGATTTGCCCACCTCACTCTAAACTAAACCTCTCAGCACGCAAAGCAATTGTGCAAGCTCAGGTGCCTAATGCCAGCTTTGCCTGCAGTATCCAAGGCAGAACTGCCAAGAATTAAACATGACCTTTCTCCATCCAAAGTAGCAGTCAGAACCAAGGGCCTATCACAGAGCATCTCAAATGGCACCAGAAGAAGGACGTAGGCGACTGAACCAGTGAGCTGGGTCGCTCTCCAAGTTTCACTGTCTAGGATGAGTGTTTGGCTATATCTCACACATGGACATCTAATATGTGAGGTAAATGCCACCCTGAATGTCACACAGATGAAGACTGTAATTTGGTTTTTTCTTCCCAAATATGGGAAGTTTGGCTCAAAGTTCCCAATCGGCATCTCCCCAGAGCATCTTTCTTCACTGAGGACATCATAGGGCTCACTCAGCTCTTCCTGTCTTTCCATGCCTCCAAGCAGTATCCAGTCTGCCTTCAGTTGAGGCACTGACACGGTTTTGTATGTTAGAATTATTGTAACTCTAATGTAAGCCACTGGAAAGGAGCAGTGTTTATTATCCAGCACTCAGCACCGCTCAGGCTTTCTCATTATTTACATAGTGTTTATATTGCTTAGTGGTGCCAGTCAGAGTAAGTATTGCTTCCTGCAGGGTGTTTACTGCTCCACAACTGTATCTAGCTTCTGCCCTGGAGACCTTACAATTTAATTCTAAACCAAGATGTCAGGAGTTTAAAAGAAGAGAGAAAGTCAATGAGCAAAAGAGATAACAGTGCTAGTCACAAAGTCAGGAGAAGCAAAATCATTTTTACCCCACTGCTTATTTATTATGTATTAAAAAAAAAAACACAACCAAAAAAACAACCCCAAAAACCAACCACACACACACAAAAAACCCAAACCTCCATGGTTCATTTCTATTTTCCCCCTTTCTGTTCTTAACACAGTTTCTATTTCTCAGTAGAAAGATTGCACTTACATGTTTTTAAATTATCCTATTTAAGATTCCTTTTCGTGTTTGTAACTTCCACCTACTTACCCATCATTGGTTCAGATATGAACAAGCTCAGGGCCGTACAACCAGCAGGACATACAAGGTATTCCTTCTCTGGTGGTCTATAAAGTGAGGCAGGTCACATTCATGCATTTTGCCTTGGTTCCTCCTGGTTTATTTGCCTGCCTACAATCCAGCCTCCAGGCTGGGCCCTGTACCAACATGTGGGTTTCCTACTGCCATCTCACCTAGACCTTCTCTGCATTTCCTGGGGACATCAGTCCTGCTGTGCTAGCTCAAGGCATCACTTACCATTACCTTCCACACTCCTCCCCCATGAGTTTCAGCACATAATCACCCAACTCACTTCACAGATCTACGCATACACTTCCTCAGACAGAAGTCCTCAGACAGATTTTAACCATCCATTAAAAAAAATAATTGATCTCTGCAGAATACCCCCTACTTATAACTCAGTTTGAGGAAAGTCAGAGAAATAATCCACATTGCAGCAGACACCAGAATGTGCTGCCACTGTGCAACACACAAAAGAAGAGGTGCTAGAAGTCCAAAAGCATTAGGCTTTTTAAAAAACACTGTGTATTTAAAATCAGGGGTTAGATCCATTTGTACAGGTCATGACCTATTCAAATATCACAGCTATACTCTCAGAGCTCTCCTGTCTCCAGACATAGAAGAGACACAGAATGCTGGAGGGAAACACTCTGCTCCTATGCCAGTGAGCTGCTGGTGAAGAAAATGTCTCTTAGATGTGTAGGTTGTCCCACATCTGTCTCACCTGGGCTCGTCCTTCTGCTGTCAGGCACTGGCCTTTGCTAGGCAGCAGGGCAGGGTATTTTCTGAGGCATAGGTTTGTCCAGTGCACACTGAACCACCTGCACAGCTCACAGAAGCTAGCAGATATGCTCCCAGCCCAGCAGACCTAACTCGGACCTGATCTAACCGTTCTGTGAGAAGAAACAGTACAAACAGGCATTTTTCACTGCCAGGTAGTTCCCCTGTAGACTTTACCCATCTATAGTAATACCAAAAGAATTAATGTCTGTGTTCCAAGTCAGCGTTAGCTGACCAGGCTAGTAACAGCACTCTTGGCTGCCTGCCACCAGGAGGGAAAAGCTACGTTATTTCCCTGACACACTGAATTTTCCATGTTGCTTTTAGCCAAGTAAACAGCCAGCTGGAGTTTGCTGTTCATGCCTCCTATAGTATAAGCTGGGTTTGCTTTTGAAACATTTCTATTTCCTCTCTGAAGGGAAAGTTAGAATTGATAGTGCCCCAAAACCTCTGCATAAATGATACTGTTTTTATGTGTACCTGGAGGTGCATGCTGGTTTCCACACTGACCTACGTATACTCATCTCGTGGCGCAACTAAGCACCACACAGCCACTTGCTCACTCCTCGTCCAGTCAACTATTTACTCGTGACCTATGAAAGACACTGATGTAGAAATAACAGATATTTAAAATGCTACCCATCAAAGCAGTGCAACGTAGGATGATTCCTGGATTCTATTTAAGTTGCAGTTTTATGACAGGAATAGTTTGCTGTGTGTTATCATTCTGTACCTCACATTTGAAAAGAACTCTCCTCTCCTGCAAAGTTGGGTAACAGCATGACGGATTGTAAAATATTATTGGCTCGTAAGGTCTCACCACCTGCAAAGAAAGTACTGAGTGGTTTGTGGGTTCTGGCAAGTGTTCCAGGTCAGCAATTCACAAGTACTGGTGATTCTTGAAGCCTTATCCAGAGATCTGCAAGATCAAGTATTTTCAGAATGCAACTACTACTTAAAAAGGGGGATACGGAAAAAAAAGGTATCTCAGGATGTGACCTTCCCTACAATGCAGGAATCTGGTCCTGTTCCAGTTACAGTTGTTATCCTGCCACTCAAGTGCTTCACAAACCTCAATCAATTAATCCTCCATGCTCTTGTGAGGAAGGAAATATTATCCTTAGAGAAAATCATACAGACTATGAAGCCCAAGCATTAGAGTACATGCAGTGATTTGTAAGGCTTGGAGTTTCTGACTGTTTCATTCTAGGTTTAACTTCCAGGAACACTGGATTTTGTGTAGCTCTGCTTTGTATGGAGTTCCCTTCTTACATAAACCAAACATCTCATTCCTTTCTGGTGAACTAAAAATCCTGATTAGAAAACAATAAAAAACCACAAACAAACAAACAAACAAAAAAAACCACCTTGCAAAACTTGAACAACATCATAAATATACTGAGAAGTAACTGACTTAGTCCCTTATACATCTGCCTCAGATGAAGATACAACTAGTTGGTCTAATCCTACTTGATTTTTGTGGACTAGCACTGGTACTGTTCATGGACACAGCTCCTTCAGAGACACATTCTCTCTCCAGACGGCCGCAGCTGAGCTGCAGAAGAACCAGGAGTACTTCTACTGCCATACACCATTCACTGTCCATGGCTAAGATTTTACTCATGTCTGTGCATATTCCTCAGCTACCAGCAGACCAAGGAAAAAGGTCAGATCTCTTTTATAAAATGGACACATTCAGTGATCAAATTCTACATTCCCACAGCGAGAAGGGATTAAATTCTACATCCCCACAGTGAGAAGGGATTAGAAGTGCCTCATGCACATAGGAAACTCCTGTTACTTTATGGGAAAGATGCTCTACTTTGACTGTTAGTCAACCACAATACAACTTAACAATAAGGAAATAAAAAGCACAGCTCCAGCATATGAATAGAATCATATGCATAGAACCTCCAAACTCACCCAGCCCAACCTGTCATTCAGCCCTAGCCAATCAACCAGACCATGGCACTAAGTGCCCCGTCCAGTCTGTTCTTGAACATGTCCAGGCATGGTGACTTCACCACGTCCCTGGCCAGCCCATTCCAATCCAAATCACTCTCTGGCAAGAACTTCCTCCTAACATCCAGCCTGAACCTGACCTGGCACAGCTTGAGACTGTGTCCCCTCATTCTGTTGCTGGGTGCCTGGGAGAAGAGCCCAACCCCGCCTGGCTACAATCTCCCTTCAGGTAGCTGTAAAAAGCAATGATGTCTGCCCTAAACCTCCTCTTCTGCAGGCTGCACACCCCCAG